>JARFJB010001805.1:1657500-1895000 GCA_036346205.1 Vesta saturnalis | reverse complement strand
TGTGGCGTGTGTGCGTGTGTGCGTGTGTGCGTGTGTGTGTGTGCGTGTGTGCGTGTGTGCGTGTGGCGTGTGTGCGTGTGCTTGTGCGTGTGTCGTGTACGTGTGTGCGTGTGTGCGTGTGTGCGTGTGTGGTGTGTGTGTGTGCGTGTGTGGTGTATGCGTGTGTGCGTGTGTCGTGCGTGCTTGTGTGCGTGCTGTGCGTGTGTACGTGTGTGCGTGTGTGCGTGTGAGCGTGTGTGCGTGTGTGCTTGTGTGCGTGTGTACGTGTACGTGTGTGCGTGTGTGCGTGTGTGCGTGTGTGTGCGTGTGTGCGCATGTGTATGTGTGTGTTTGCGTGCGTGCGTGTGTGAGTGTGTGCGTGTGTGCGAGTATGCGTGTGTGCGTGTGTGTGCGTGTGTGCGTGTGTACGTGTGTGCGAGTGCTCGTGTGTGCGTGTGTGCCTGGGTGCGTGTATGCTTGTGTCTGTGTGTGTGTGCGCATGTGTGTGTATGTGTGTGTGAAGGAATGAGAATAGGTATAAACAATAATAATATATTATAGTAACATTACTTGTACGTATTGCTTCTTGGATTGCTCTATTATTTTTTTTAGAATTTGCTGTTCTGCTAATGCCCCCATAAGTTAATTAATCCTTATCTTGTAGTTTGCCAATTTTTTTAACTGGATTGATAAAGTTCGTTAAGGAACTGGTCCACTTAATCTTAAATGTAGTTTATTGAATGTTTGGATTTTTGAAAAATATTAAATTAATGCTTCACCTTAATTAGCAGACGTAAATGAGGGAATTCATTTACATCCGAAGCGCTGTTTTTCACGATAATGCCTACGAGGTTGGAACATTATACATGCACATGAACGCTTATTATACTAGCTAGTTTTAATTGCTTGGAAGGAAAAAATCCACTAATTAGTACGGTTTAAATATTACAGACGTATTGCGGTAGTTGTTGCTCATGTACGTTTGTTTGCTAAACAAGACAAAGAAATTTCCGTGCATACCAGTCTGCACTCAGAAAAGCATATCGCGTGCCGATATCTGTGGTTGAATAAATTATTGCCAGATGGAAGTAAAAAGTTATTTATATAACTTTAATAAACCTATTTATATATGATTACATACAATGCCGAGGGCTTTTCTTCGTGTTAGTATGTCAATGGCACTAGGTTTTTATACCTGCATACTCTACCGAAAATTTAATAAAAAAGAGTTAACGCTGAAATTACGGAAATGTGCTCGAGTGATAATAAAGCCCGATGTAATTAATGAAATCATTAAGCTAAGGTATTAAGAATTAAAAAGCGAAATTTTGTGAAAATGTAGCCTTACTAATTAATTGAATTGTAAGCTCTAAATAAGCCTTGAATACCAAGTTTGATAAAGAAAACTAAAAAACATTACCTTTTTCAATGTAAAATAAATTCTGAGCTTTTATCACAAAATTTATTGATATTTCCAGGGCGAGATTTTGTAGGTGTAAATTTGCTCTTTTAGGTCTTTACGCGCAAATATATGTTAAAATAGAGGTTTTATTTATACACACTATTTCATGGCAGGTTAAATAAAATATGGCTTTGAAAAGCAGGTTTATTAAACAATTGATTAGTGGATAAAAGTTTTCGAACATGACGCGATTTGTTTGTTAAAGGTTTCACATTCACACAGTGTTCTGAAGGTAAAACTAATATTTCGTAATTTGTTAAAATGTAAAAACTGGAATGATTTAAACTCAAAATTTCATTAAATATATCTTTGAAATCGTTTTTACTGTAATGTATTGTATGGACTTGGTAAGATGAATTATAATGAACACACTGCGAATAGAGAATATAAACGTTGCAAGTTACTCATCCCTCCCTTAAAGTAAGATGCTTATAAAGCTTTAAATTCCAGGACTCTAGCTGCGGTTTGTCCAACGGAATTTTGCTATAGATTCTCAGTTCGTTGTAAATCGCCGAAGTTCGGCTCATTTTGGTCCAGATCTGATCTCTTAACCGAGGGTTGCTCATTGCTCACAACCAGACCTACAGTCTATTCTATGCTTTCGTTTGAAAGGGATTGTAACGTAATGTTGCCTAATTTTTTCATAGAATAATTATAAACGAAGTGTACGAAAATGATACCTTTTCCAAATTTCCAAAGATAAATTCCAATTATTTTTCATTCATGGTTTGCTCTTTCAAAAGTGCCAAGTAAAATTTAATACCATTTGTGGTGAGTGGGTGACTTGTACCATGAGATACGATGGACTTTTGGTGTTTCTGAGCATTGTTTTTGGTGCAACTGCAGCTGACAACTTAGGTATATTTATGAATCTTTTAAATAAAAATTGTTGTTTGTATTTTCTATACAATATGTGTTTAATCATTAGACTGAGCATACGGAGATGTTAAGTAAAATATCTACCCTTTCCGATACTGAAAATTGAAACCACATTTTCATTTCATTATAGTCAGATAATTTTAAATATGGAAGATATCTGATTTCAGTTTGTTTTAATATATTTTCATGTGTCAAGTACCATAAGAGAGTTTATAATGTTTAAAATCCACAAATAGAGAATTGTAACAAAATCTTCAGTTGGGTGTTTCAGAATTAATAGTGCAAACACCGATCTATTTATACGCAATTTCTCTACCTTTTAGACATTAATTTAGGGTAAATTCAGTTGCTCACTACGATTAAATTGCTTATTTACCGTTTATCTCCAGGTTGCGAACTTTTGTTGACATAGTTTTCCTGATCTTTCTCAATTCACGAATATTAAATTAGAATGTGTGTTTCAATAACGTGGGATTGAAAGAAACTCGAGTGAAATAGGTAATTAAAAATTGAAATGCGGAGATAAGGGCTTCAGCAACTAAATAGTCAGCAAACAAATTAGTAATGCTACAGTTTAACAAAGTTGAGGTATTTTTGGTATTTGGGACTTTCTCTATACTTTTCATACCAAAATCTTAATTCGT
This sequence comes from Vesta saturnalis, assembly GCA_036346205.1. Taxonomy (NCBI): domain Eukaryota; kingdom Metazoa; phylum Arthropoda; class Insecta; order Coleoptera; family Lampyridae; genus Vesta; species Vesta saturnalis. The sequence goes on along the minus strand of JARFJB010001805.1, from coordinate 1,892,036 downwards.
GTTTGAAATCTTGGACTAACTTGTTACACTAGCTACTTCGATAAATTAGTTAAGTTACCTCATTAATAGTTTAAAACAAAGTTTAAGGTGTCCATTTAATATCCATTTTAACCCCAGCTCGCTTATCCCTAGTTTTGATGTTCTTTGTAATTACTTCAGAATTTAATAGAAGTATACTGGTTTACAAATCATATTAGAGCTAAAGTTTTCGTGTCCCTTACAAGAATAACTATCAAACTAATATTTCTGCATGTTTAATTGTGTGTAACTCAGAAAGTTATATGAGCAGTTAAGTAAAAAAGTTGAGCGACCTGGACAAAAATAAATACCTGAAACACCTTTTTTGCGGACTTTAATTGATTAATTAATCCAGTGCGCTATAATTGAGAGGTTTTCTCTAAATGTCTTGCAAAAATGTGACACTTTTCCACAAAACAAATTCATCAAGTTTGTAGCCTTTGTAATGCACATCCAGAAATAGTTTTCTGGACTGGATGATAAACAGTTGTCCATTCTTATTACCCGTCATAAAGTAGAAACTACTTTCGAGCTTTTCGCTAACAGACTATAAAGAGTTCTTAAGTTCGCGGTATTCGAAAAATATTTGAAAAAACCAATAAATGAAACTTTATGATTAGAAATAGTTCAACATAATCAGGCTGTTTTCTACAGGAAACGATGTGACTGACTTCTTTCTAAATTGCAACTAAAAAGTTATATAACAAGAGAATATTTTTTTCAATCACTCAGTATTACATACAACTATCTCTAGAGATATATACCGTTATTGTTTCTTTAACAATGTGTAGGTATGTCAAAAAAGCATAGCTCAAAAATATTACATTAACCTTCCGTGAATTATGAATTTTAAGATGTTGGAATTACTTTTCATGTGCCTGACTTTCTTTATTACAGTGATTTTTAGAAGAATATAAATTAAATCATGAACCATTATGAAACATTAAAAAGAATTGTGTGTGAGTTAGGTATAAATCTTTATGTTTTCCACTACCTCATGTTTATCAAGTACACACTATCATAATTATGTATTTATTACATCCAAAACAGTGGCAGTTTTAGGTTTCGTCAACCATTTAAGCGTCTTATGGTGTACTACGAACAAAACCAAAGCCAGCTTTTTAAAAAGGTGTGCACAATTCTCTACTACAGAATAATTAATCTATTATGTTCATTCCAAACAATTTAAAGACCTTTTATTTAAAAATTGCTTGACAGTATTACTTTACTGTTAAAGTTTAAATTAAATGTTAACAAAAGTATTGGATTTTATACCGAATTACTGTTAACAGCCAATACTGTGGTACGAAATATTTGATATTCGATTTTAATGGTTCCACATTGTTAGTTTAAATGAATGTTTGTTTAATATCAATTACCAAAATGCAATTCAGAATTTTCGAGTCCTTATCTTCGACGTGTATAGCCCGAATCACCTTAAATTCTACCAATGGTTTACTAAAGTGTTAAGTAACCAAGTTATGTTGAATTTAACATCGTCGACAGTTTAAAAAAAAACGCCAAATTTGTTATAAAAAAAATTAAATTAGAAAATGACACCTAAAATAATATATTTTAATATAGCACACATAAAATACTGCATAACATAAGGCAAATTTTCAGTTTTTTGTCTTAAAAAGCTAACATACACTTCTATTGCAGCATTTCTGCTTTTTAATACGTTAGCTAAGTAATAAATTTTTTGTTTTTTTTTGTACTAAATCTCCTGCAGATGGTAGCCGACAAACTGGTTTTCGCAAGCAGTCCTCTGTTAATATAGTTTGGTAATTTTCATTTTCGTTGTCCTCTTCAAACCAGTTCATGTCATCATCGTCAGATTCATCTTGCAACACAACTCATCTTCTGAATCGCTTTGCAATATTTTATGGATACTTGCTTTTTTCTCCTTCATTCCTATATTATGCAGTCTCTTTCCATCGCAATTGCAGCTTTTTCCGATGTATCTGTAGCTATTAAACTTCTACCCAATTTTCTTAGTTTTCTTTTTCCACTTCTTGGTTTTGCTTTTAAAGGAGGTCGAAATTGATCAGGGGTTAATATTTCGCAATTTTCTGTTGGGCCTAATGATGGTGAGGGTAGATTAATGTCTTTAGGCTGTTGTAGAGATACTTCAGCAGATTAATTTTGTTCTACGGATAATTCAGTAGATTCTATATTTGCATTTGGCCTATCTGTTACCGTACTAGGCAAAAAAGCATCATCATTAAACTTGTGTCTGTCGAAGGGCACTATTCCAGTTTTATTAAATCCTACGAATATCACAAATAGTAATCAGCTGTCTCGGATTACGCATTAACCATGAATCCATGGCAGAATGATAATTTTTAAAGGGTCCAAATATTGTTACATCTAAGAGCTGCATTTTCGTCGAGGTGTGAGTATGTAATGTGAGCACAAGTAAACCGCCTTTGCTAAATCTAATGACTCAACCGATAAATGGGACTCGTGGTTGCCCATAATTAAGATACTTGGATTTACTGGTGAACTATTACTGTGTTTGATGTAGTATTTCATAACATCGACAAATAAATCACTATTTATCCACCCAGATTGTGCAATTAAAATCAAAGCTCCTGGTGGCGTACCAATACACATTTTGGAATTAATCTTCTTGCGTGGGAAAGTAATTACTGGAGGAAGAGCTTGCCCCCCAGCGCTTATGATACAACATGTTGTGCACCGCTGGTAATCTTGCAAAGATTTTTATGACCCTTCGGTACCAGCATTTTATGATGTTTCTGTACGGTGGTGGTACCCGTCTTATCGAGGTTAGATATTCTGCAGCCATCGGCAAATGCTGGATTTCGTTTAATTACATGTTCCAGATTATCATAAAAAGTTTTTACTAGAGCGAAAGTTCCAATCCCCATAGCCAATCAATACCCGCCATTTGGTTGGTTTCCCACGACGCTAGCATTTTAATATTATTATATTTTTATTTACCTCATAGTTTGGTGTTAACTGTATATCACCTTGAAAGTCGGCTCCTTTGAACTTTGCGTAATGCCTTTGTTAGGTAGTAAAAGGGATGTGTTTTTCTGAAGAAACCTGTCGTATGCTCTGTCCCTTATTGAATGCATTAAGAGCCGCTTGCATTTCCTCTTTGGTATGAGCACCTATTTTTCTTTTATCTGCGTTATTACGTGGCATCCTGTAACCAAACCAGATTGAATTCGTAAATAATATCAGTAATTATTCCTTATAAATCACCCGGTACACAGTGGATCATAATCCGCTGTGTACCACTAGCTTCGGATTCACTGAGCACCACCTGTTTTATTTATTTTTAAAGGACATTTACTGCTTACAAAATATTATTGTAAAACTATTTTGCTCATTAACATGCACAGAAATAACCCATTTATACATCTTAATTGTTAAAGCTCAATAAGAAAAACATGATTGACAAAATCGTACTTACGTACTTTTTTTGGACGATTATCTCAAATACAACTTAACGTAATAACACTAATAACACACCTCATCATCATGACTAAATAGAAAGAAAGGTAGGTTCAGTTGTAACGAGTCTTTGAAGCGGAATACGTAATCAATGCATAGATGATGTTGTGGTAGGGATGGTTCACTGTGTACTACTGATACACTATCGACCATCTTACCCTACACCTTGTTCGGTAATAATAGTTTAGAGATGATAGGTACACTTACAGTTTACTAGAATATCAATTTTGTTGCATTTATTAAATTAAGCTTGAATATTTTATGCTTTGTATGATAAAAACGTAATTATAATATTTAACACTTGTGGTTAAATATTAAATTTAGAATTGGTCATAAAAAGATTTCATAACACAAGCATAGAATGGTGTAAGTAGAATTGTGCCTTGTTCGATCTTTGTGCTTTATGCAAACAAACGTCTTTCGAATCACTGCATTTGGAGCAGACATTACTTGTGAAATAACACGTCCGAAAATAATAATCAATAATTTTCTTTATGAAACCTCTTGTGTTAAATGATCGTAGGTTAATATAAACGTATACTGTGTTTAAAACATTTTACCTAATAAATCGTATGTGGTAACTGTTATACAATCCGTTTATTTAAACCGTCTCATTTTTGTGGATACGTTTGCGAGTGGTGGATAAATCATCCTAGTTTAACCATTATTTGTATATTTCTCTACTGTCCGTATATTGAATTAGGAAAACAAAATGAGAAAAGAACAATCAAAAGAGTACAATTTCTTCTTCATTAAAATGTTTAAAAAAATGTCTTCATGAGTAGGTATTTAATATCTATATGTCTGTGTCTAAACATTTTTCGTGAATATATATTTTTTCACTTGAAAGGTTTGAAGCAGTAACATAAAATGAAACATTTTATGGTTTGAATTTTGTCAAGGTTCTTTTTAGTACCGTATAATAAGGGTTTTTAACAGTTACTTTATAGTATATTATACGATAACTGAATATGTGGTTGTGATGTTATTGCTAAAATGATGTTTTATTCCTAAATGCAAGAGTTGTTTCATTAATCTTAATAAAGAACAGCGTATGCATTTATACTCTTAATGGCCATGTAATTTTGGTTTGAAAATCCATCAAGATGCCTTGTCTTACCTTGTTCCGGGGTTTTGCTGCAATTTCATGTTGAATAAAAGCTTTCAAAAAAAATAATCACATACGGACAAACCTGCTGACCAATGGAGACCACTGTTTCGAGAAAAACGTATCCAAGAAGTATTGTTCACACAACTCTTATCGAAACTATCTCAGTATAGGGGACGCTCCGTCTTGTCGAAACTATACACCCACTTGCAGAACTCTGTTGATATTTGGCGAAAGGAAATTTTGAAGCACGTGAACACATCGAACCCTTTTTACAGTCACAGCATGTCCATAAAAATATATTACATCACGCTCCAATTATTGCACAATCATCATCTTGTATGCAATGGGGTCCCCATGCTATGATCTGAAAGCAATTGTTAGCATCTATAGTGTTTCAACTGCTCGTGCAGTTCCTTAGTACTGATGCACTAAATGTTAAATTGCTGACTAACCAAAATATTGCTGTCTTACTGGGAACTTTCTATGATGTCTCACATTAAGTGGATACAGAAACGTCGTCGAACCAGAACAACAGTCACCTACTTCGTTTTCATAATACATGCACACCCATTTCTCGGATGCACAAACCATTTATTCTGTCGCTACTACCACGGCTATTGCTTTTCCGAATTGCATTTCATAATCTTCTTCTCTTCTAGCCCCAGATCAGAAATTTGATTATTTATGAGCGTGGACCCATACGCATCGCAACTACAAGCATCCAGAACATTCTATTTAATATTATGGAACTTGATACCCGTCACATGGTATTCAGATTCCTCAAGTTTGCAAACCTTTAAATGTTTAATAAAAAAACCACCGCATTGTTGATTAGACACCCATAGTACCTAATACTTGGGCTTCTTGTATTCATGGCTTGTCTCAAACATAAAATAATCAATGACGATACTCTCATATAGCAAATGGCAAATAATTACTGTAATCAGTTGATCATTTTTAATTTCATTCAATTTTGATAGCTTCCTTTTTTCTTCTTAATAAGCATCTCCAATAAAATACTATATGCTTAAGCAATATAAAAAAATAATTTTATATCTAATTTCTTCAGGTAATACCTAACTCAGTCTTATGAGACTTGATAATTGTTATCCAGTATGTGTCACCAGCATTTTATTCCTTAAAAGCTCTAAATTCATTATTTTAGGTTTAACGAGACCACTAGTATTCAATTATTATTATCACTGAATAATTCTGCGTAATTCTAAGAGCTTTAATATTTTCGCTGGAAGAGTCACACTACAATTTACGAGTATTATTTATTAAAGCTACGTGTATGCATAAAACATACATAGATTGGATTCTCAATGATAAGAGAAAATTTATTAGTTTAACAACTATAAAAAGGTTACGCTAATGAATAAATAACAAGTGGGTCACAGAAACTTCGTATGGAAGAGGATTGAATCGAACTCAAATATTAAAAAACCTGACATTTTTCTATAAGAATAACAAGGTATCGAAAATATGAAACATCGCCGTGTGCAAAATTGCTTGATGGTTATAACCAAATTGTAGAGGCCGTCGCAATATTTTATGACTCAAATGATCATGACATTTTAACGAACACGCATTCACGATTTTTTATAAATATAAAATTGAAAATTTTATATGCATAAAAAGATTCCCCCCAATGGGATTCGAACCATGTCCTCTCGTTTACTAGACGAGTACTCTACCAAATGAGCTACAGGGGTTATGAATTCCATCGATAGAAACTGTAGCTCAGTTGCTAGAGCACTCGTCTAGTCAACGAGGGGAAATGAGTTCGAATCCCATTCTGGGGATCTTTTATGTATATAAAATTTTCAATTGTATATATATATATATAATATATATATATATATATATATATATATATATATATATATATATATATATATATATATATATATATATATATACACAGGGTGTCCTATTTATCAATGTACTTATTTTGAGGGATGATTCTTTAACTATTTTCCAAAAAAAAGTCATATAAAGATAGGTCTGATTCTCAACCGATTTTGAGATATTCAATTTTTCCAATTTGAGAAACATGTTGTTATAAATAACTTCTTCAGAAATAAACTATAGAATGTATTGATGCATCACTGTAAAGGGTATAATATCCCGTTAAATGGTGTACTGAAGAAATTATATTGTCATCCACAAAGCTGAATTAACATCATCATGTCAAACTTAAAAGTTTTACATTTAAATAAAGCAGGCAATTACATTTTCATTAAATGTTTTACCAGAAAAATTAAAAAATGTGAAACTTTTAAGTTTGAAGGATGTCAATTTAACTTAGTGTATGACAATAGAATTTCTTTAATACACCATTTAACGGAAAATTGAATCCCCTTACAAATATATATATATATATATATATATATATATATATATATATATATATATATATATATATATATATATATACATATATTGTTGTTTTGTTGAAAATAGGTGGCCATTGCCTTGGATAATTTTTGACAATAATTTCGTTCATGAACATAAAATTAAAATAAAATGGAATAAGTCAAGTGTACTAATTGGATTCATAGTTGATGGGAACTATACAACACATTAGCATTTAACATACTTCCTTTTGATTGTACTATTCTCGAATATGACTATTATTCTTGTTTGTAAGAGATCATCGGCATATAATTTAAATAATAATAATCAAACGCTGGAATGGTCTTAAAAGAATGAGATTAATCAAGTGCGCAACTACTCAAGTTCTTTCCAATACATTGCATGCAAGTATATAGGTTGTTAGGTGATAATAAGGCTATTTTTGTTTGACGCCATCGAAATACTTTGAACCGGGTCAATGGCGAAGGAAAATGTAGTGTATTTCCATTGAGTAAAATTTTACTCAATGGTATTATAATCAATTTATTAAGCATTATATCAGTAAAAGTTATTTTTTTTAATTGTTGAAGGGAGTGGGGTTTTAAATCCGCTTCTAAATCTTTCTTATTAATCTAGAACATAATCATAATAACGATTTGTTCAAAATTGACTATAACTACACAGCTTGAGTATCTTTAGTTAGGATTTGTAAATAAATGTTTACATTTAAACTAGAATATTGTTCTGAAATTTTTGAATGTGTTTGCTTGAAGTTAGAGTGGAAAATAAAATTTAATCGACAGTGGGTTTTAGAAATCTTATCTGAAATCTAAATTGGCGTGTTTTGTCTCAAAATCGTGTTTACTATGTTATGGATGATTCTGGATGGGCGACTTCACAGCAAAGCTTGAAATGTGGAAATAAAAATGTAGATATAAAAAAGCAAGAAATTGTTAATAATATTGGTTTAAATTTCATATCGAATAAATCATTCACATGGTAATCTTACTTTTTTTCATATTATTTACTTTTGTTTTACTTTTATATTTTAAAAAAGCTCCTCATTCTACTTTATTATAGTGAGGCTTAGCAATAAGCAGTTTTCAACCCTGAACGTACACATTATGAGCTGAAATGCACTTTTGACGATATCACATTAAAGATACATTCTCTTTCGTTATTAATTTTTTTTTCTTCAAAACAGCGACTTCTTTTCTAATAAAAAAGATGATTGATAAAGCACTGAGTCTTCGTAGATATTACCTATACGTAAACAATCCTTACAAAGGAAAAACGCGTTATCAGAAATTTTCATTATGTTATACCAATATAGTAACGAATATTTGAATTTTAAACCTACCTTAATGTAATATAAAAGAAAATGGGAAAAAGAAATTTAAAAATATTCTATTTTCATGTCTGTTTACACTCAATAGGTACTATCGGTATTATCAAACAGTGACTAAAGATTCTGAAATTGTATTACTTTTATAGCAAACTAATATACCTTGTTAGGTATACTAAACACTGAAACTAACCTTCTCTTCTAAGTATGACGTTCTAAACTCATCTTTTCAACGCGACGCAAATGAAGTTTACAAAAAACCTTAATACAGCTATGATTTAAAAATTATACTAAATTATTTTGAAAAGTATATACTACATCAAACGTATTATATACAGTATTATTGTTATAAGAATATGATAATATCTCAATTTTTCAAGCCGTTTTTTGCTTAATTAGGAACATATCCGTCGAATAATTATGCTGGTTCAAAACCGTATGAATGATTAAAACATTTTAGATATCCCTATGAAAATGAAAATGAAAAAATAAAGAAATTCAAATTTTAGTAATGAATACATTTATGCAATACTCGAGGTGGTGTAAATTGAGCCATTGTTTTGTGACGACCTGTGAAATAGGAAATTTTAGGTTCGCGCTACTTCAAAATAAATAATCATACCTCACTTACGTAACAACACTTGTGGTATCATTCTGGATTTATCCCCACATCGTTCCTTCATATTCTCATGTTGTTCTGACGACATTTTGACAGAATCACATTCATGGGTATCCGTTCAATAAATTCTGCTAGCCCTGCTTCAAATAACTGAAGTATAACTAGAGTCATCCCCTTGTCTTTTTTTGTTTTGTTTATTAATATGTTTATTAAATGCTAACATTGTATTTGAAATATAAGGTGCTGCTCAGAAGTCTTCTTCCTCTTCAGCACGTGGAGTTTCAAGTTGACCTAGGGTGTGGTTTATCTGTAGACATCGTGTTCTTGGATGTGCATACATCTTGGTCAAAGAAAATCATAGTGCTATACTTATTCGAGACCTCCCATCTTGACGTTCCAGAGAGTGATTACCCAAAAAACGGAAATATCTCCTAGCTGTACGTAAAGATCCCCACAGATAACTAGCAATTTATGCTGCAGCTATTGCCGCTGCCACCCTACAGATGACAGGTAGGGATTTCGCAAAACCTAATACCCCGAGGAAACCTAAAACGGCGTTGAACCATAAATAGAGCATTTTCTCGACTGCGATTTTCCGCCCTCTGGCTACTAATCGTTGCTTTCGCTTTAATTAGGGTGTCCTTGTGATAGTGTCCTATTCTCTCACACTGTGGTGGTACTTGAGCCTTTTTACGCTGCGGGAGACATAGGAACCGAGTGCATTCCCTGAAGTTAGCCGGGTGGTGTCCATTGCGGTCCACACACTTAGCACGGTCAGTACGATGTTTACCGTGTTTGAAATATGGTTCACTTAACCCAGCGCGCTGTCACTATGCAGCAACCCTAGGCATGATGGAGTCCATGATACGAAGCTGAGCCACGTACTACGCCTGTCGTATTTTTCTTAGGTTCTCTTCGGTGACCCGCTCCGAAGCGGGAGCGGGCGTCTTTGCTTCTTAAAAAAGATTACTATCCTGCTTGTGTAGCTCAAAGCAAACAGTCTTCGAAAATTAGCACAATATCTCGTAGAACCACCTGTATACGCTCACGCTCGCGTACGGGGTACGTACTGATTCATATACCACATCAGCTCGGCTCGGCTCGGTCCTTCGTTGAGGCAATCCGTGTCCTTTACCCTTGGGCGATACCCAGTTCGCGTGAGGGCTATAGCATATTAAATAACCAATTAAGGAAGGACACCACGCTTGAGAAGAAGAAATGGTTGGTATTAAGGAAAGAGACGAAATGTATGAATTAATGGTATACAGAAGCTATGGAAGTAATTTTTAAAGGTAAGAATTAAAATCGAAAGCAAGAATAACAATAGCAATTATTACTGTGTGTAGATGTGTAGATCGGTACTTACCAAAAAAGTTAAGTGAACATGAAAAGAAAGTGCTCCTGTCACTATGGAGTAAAATGTATATTTGTATATTCACGTTTTTAGATTGTCCTATATTATGTTAATCTTACTATTTTAGAAGTAGTTTAGGATCTGTAGGTAACATGTAGTGACTATCATAATGTTGATTTGATTTAACGTTTGTGGTACGTTCGCGTTTTTCGGTCTACGCTAAATATAGTTGTATATGATGGATTTTTGTGCCATCTTGTTTATTTTACCAGCGGTGTCTCGTAGGTACAGTAATCATGTCCGTAAAACCATTTTGTAGTATACCTTTTTATTTTGTAATATTCACCCGGTTTGTTTTTTCTGATAGTGTTTTGGATTTACTCATTAATATTTTACCTGTTTTGCAATACCCAGCTTCAGCATACATTTTTTAGTCACTCCAATCTAATGCCTTCATTGGATGAGTTTGGCTAAACAACAATTGTCCAAAAAAGGTTAAATTTCTGTTAATTAAACGACATTTAAATAATTTGCTGTTATTAAGATTTTTACTAAAATATATGGTCGCAATTGTGCCGTTTAGTCTTTCACAGCTTCGCATGTGATTGAATTTTCTTAACCGTCGTAATACTGAGTAACTTTTTGTACCCCAGCTTATGTTTACGTTTTTTCACAAAAATTTGTTAATTACTTTATTCATAATGTAAAATCAAACACTAATATTAAATATTTATAAAAATATTTATTGTAACGAGATTTACAATAAAGAAATATAACCGAATACTAAGTTGCGACTTTTTTAAGTCCATGAATAATGAAAAAAATTAACTAATTATTACACTAACTGCAAGCAATTTTTCCTTGATGTGGTCTTGACAGACAAAATTTCCACAAACCTTGCATTTATTGCAAGTTTTCCTGTATTTCTGGCATGGGCAGATAACACAATGACAAGAAGATTTCTCCGCAATTGGTTTCACGCTACAACCGCCCAACTTGGGAACAACTGTAACCATGTGTTTGCGAATTGGTTGCTGGATTCTGCCTTTGTTTTTTGTATCTTCTAATTATTTGAGGTTTTACAAGTTCTGTATCAAGGCATAACAAAAATTTGCGTCTGGCATCCAAATATGGCTTGTTCCAATCAGGATATTTTAGTTTCCATAGAATAAAAGAGTTTAGGGCAGCGGTTTCAATAAATAGCAAATAACTGTTGGCCATCTATTTGTCATTGGCCGTGTAGTATATTCCTTTACCATTTTATCTGCTGTATTAACAGCATCTTTTGTGCTATTGTAGATTAACAGTATTTCTGATTTGTACAATTGTACATATTTGCCTTATCACTAATTTTATCTAAAGCATGTTCAGTATATATTAAAATTACTGCCTTGCTTCGTCACCTGAATAGGAGACTAATGTGTGGTCCTTGGTAGAAACAAAAATGCTGGAGGGTGCTGGACAAGTTTTATTGGGCAAAAGTTCTTTTGGAATAAAATTTTTATTTTTACGTACTGTACCTCAAAGGGTCAATTTTATAGCTAAAAGTCTATCAGCCAAAGACTTAGACCGTACCCTTCAGACAAATGCTCAACCATATCGAGGGTCATCCTTTGGTCTTGGTTTTTTTCTACAACGTTGTTCTGTTTTCCTAAATATACCAGCAGATTGTGAGTATAGGCATTGGTAGCGTCACAGAGCCCATAGTTTTATCCCGTATTTGTATGGTTTGTTTTTGATATATACTCTAAATTACGCACGACCTCTAAAACTGAGAAGTTGTTCGTCAACAGTCATGTGAGTTCCAAGATACATCATTCGTTTGAAATTTTCAAATACGCATCTAATTGGCGCTTACTTATCCACAGTATTTATCACACTGAGTTGTATGGGAGGCTCGACTTTGAAATGGGGAACTCGGCTGTCATGTGCCAACTCGATCGAGCTGACAGCTCAGTGTGACAAATACGTCAGACAGACAAGAAATCTGTCATTAGAGTGCTCCATAAGTTTATTTCATATAATTATTATAGCAGGATTATTCTTTGTGTTTTCATATTTTACAACTTGTTGACATTAATATTTGTTAACAAGTTATACTGAGGACGATAGCTATAACGGCTATTGAAACGTTTAAATATTACATACTAAAACACAAATAAAAATACATGATGTCATCCAGAAATACGTATTTTAATCATGACTAAAAATCGCAATTTGTGTTTCATATACCGTTAAAAATTTAAACTTATCCAGCAGACTAACCGGCGGGGGCATCAAATTTCTTTAAGATGATAGTCTCTGTTGCTTGTGGAAGCGAGTCCGTTTTGAATGTTTTAAGTGCTTTGTGTTTGGAATTCCCTATAACGACGTGGTTGTTCCCACGGTTATTATCCTTGATTAGCTTGTAATTGCTAGTTATCCATATGCAGATTTTAGTTAAAAATAATTTGTGAGAAAAATCTACACTGTTTCTCACTGGGTTCGCATCTTAATTGCATGATTAAAATAATCATTTGTAATTTAGTTGTGCGATTAAAATTAAAAAAGTATCTGAAGGTCCTTTCGACAGAAACCGGTTTCAAATCAACATCTCGGGTTTGAATCTTGTTTTTACATTTAAGATCAACATCTTGCTCTTGCATGTTGTTTCTACATCTAAGGTCCATTTGACAGAACCTGTTTCCACATCTTGAAATAAAACTGTTATAGCGATCTTTGCTAAGGCCCTATAGCTAGCTGTTAAGGCAAATCATCATCTTAGACATGCATCTTCCTTCTGTAGGTCCAGAAGCTGTTCCAACATTTTGAAATAAATGCTAAGGATCCTCTTTGCTAGTGTTTATTCCATCTTGTTTCCATGTGCCTTTTTGGTTTTCCGCCATCTTAAACAAGAATTAAGGCTCTTTTGGCTGAGTTCAGCATCTCAGCGCGGCATCTTGGATCTTGTTTCTGTATCTAAGGTTCCTTTGAAAGAATGTAGATATGATTTAAACATCCTGAAATAAAACCCTTTGACAGAAATGGTTCCTACATCTTGAAGCTTATTTCAGCGTCTAGAAAACATGTAAGAATTTTGAAACCGGTTTCAATAATTAAGTTCCTTCATTTCTTTCACTATCTCTTAAAAAATCAATTATTTGGGTTACAAGTAAAAGTTGGTACTTCTTTTTGTATAATTTACATTTAGTGTACAGTGAGGCATAAATTTGCAAAGTCACCTTGTCGTATACTTAAAACTCTAACCGTCCTATGGTATAATTAAAAGCAAATAACCTTCAGGGCCAACTTGTATTATAGTTAGGAAGAAACATACCGTTTTCAGCACCATCTTGCGGTATAATTCGAAGTTATCATATATTTTTCAAGGCTATCTTGTGCTGTAATAAACCTTAATAAGCGCCACACCAGGTGAATCGAGAGATTGATTTAATTAATAAGATTTGTATTAGTACAAACACTGTAAAATTTACGCATTCCTTAAAATTAAACTTGACTAGCCAACAAGTCCCGACAAACACCAAAACAACTAAATCTAAACTCCGTAAACATACAAACACACAATCCCCGAAACAAAAGACACCGACCAACAAGCCACTGCAAGCATTCAAACATTTAAGCTTAAGGTCCTCACAACTGAAATAAATATCTTGGACATGCGCCTTGAAGCCAATTTATTCCAAAAGAACTTTAGATGTAAAAACAATATTTGAGCCTGAAATCAACTTATGCCAAAAGAAGTGTAGGTGTGAAAACAATATCTTATTTTGAAACTAGCTTTTGCTAAAAAGACCTTAGAGGTAAAGACAATATTGCACCCTGAAACCAGCTTCTGATAAAAGGATCTTAGAAGCAAAAATAAAATTCAAAATGCAAATCCAAGATGTTGGTTCCAGCCGCGAGGAACTTAAGCCATAAAAGCGGTCCCACCAGTGGGATTCCCTTTGTCGAAGACCCATTGTGTGACCCCACAGGTGAGTCACGATTTATTCGAAAAACACACTAAAACACACGTGTAATCCATTATTGAAGTAAAACATTGGCTTATTTTGATGCGGTTGTAGACTTTAGATACAAAAACAAAATGTTTACTTCTGCCATGACTCATACATATTTTATAGCCCCAGGGAAGATTCGGTGTGTAATGATTATTATGTAATCACTAAAAGTGCTAAGATAAAATTGCCTATGTGTCAGTTGCTTTGTTTCGAGTGGAGTGTGTTTTTACTTTGTTTAGTATGTTTTTGGTGTTTGCAGTTGCTTGTTGGATAGTGTTTTTCGTTTTGGTGATTGCGTGTTTGCATGTTTACGTTGTCTGTAAGGATGTCTATGGGATTTACATGTTATGGTATGTTACTTGATTTTTAGTTTCTTTGTGTGTGGGTTTACGTGTTTGGGATTTTGCGTGTCTGTTGGTTGACTATCAGATTTTTTGCTTGTTTTAGTTGAATTATTAGATGTTTGGGGTGTTTGGATGTTTACAGTGACTTATTGACTAGTTTGGTTTGTGTTTTAGGTATGCCGAAGTTTTACAGTATTTGTACTACCACATACTTTATTAATTGAATAATTTCTTGATTCCCCCGCTGTTACGCCAAATTCGGTTTATTATACAACAAGATAGACCTTCACACTACACCACAATATGTAATTATACCTCAAACTGTATGCTAACTCCAATATAAATAGGCTATAAAAGTCGTAAACTAATTTCTACCTATACAATAAGGTGGTTCTCTCTTTTGGAAAGACGGCTATAATGTTGGACCTCTGTTAGAAGTGTTGGGTTCACTGGCGCTAGCCGCTATAAATGAGGGTTCATGCCAAACCCAAGTTGTTAGAAATGGTGCCTAAGACGCGACGTTGTTTCAAACTGTATGCTAACTTCTAATTGTACCACAATATGATGTTACAAGTTGTGTGCTAATTATGCTTCCAGAAAGTGTGGCAAACAATATGCTAATTTTTAATTATAACAAGAGACCCCGACATTTACTTTCAATCCAGAGAAAGACAACTACTTCACCCTTTAAGAGGTAGTGAGAGAGGGAGGACCTTAGATGTTGAAACCTGTTTCAAGCTGCATCCTCTTTTTCAAGATGCTCAAACAAAGGCTGAAAATCAAGATGGAATAGGTAAACAGGATGGTAGAAAGTCAAAGGGACATGGAAACAATATAGCGGTGACTCAGGATGGAGTCCTACTACTGGAAGTGGTGCCCTAGCGGAACCCCAGCTATTAGCAATGGGAAGCCATAGTTCACCCTTATTTCAAGATGTTGAAACTGCTTCTGCCAAAAGAAACTTAAATGAAGAAACGAGTTGAATCGCCTTGATGTTGATTTGCTAGCTATTGGGCCTTACTAGAGATTACCATAAGTATTTTGTTTCAAGATGTGGAAACCAGCTTCTGTTAAAGACCTTAGATACAAAAACAGAATGCCTATTTAAAATGTTGTTTCTGAACAGCTAGATCTTAAATGCAAAAATAAGATTCAACCCCAATTTTTGTTGATTTAAAACCAGCATCTTAGATACTTTCCCAATTTTAATCCACACATTTTTTAAGCTAACTTAAACATGATTATTAACAAATAATTAAAATGCGAGTCCAAGAAACCAATCTGAGAGCCAGTGCTGTGTCAAAAGGGTCTTAGTTACAATTGAAACTCTGCCAAATAAAATCAATTTAATTCGAATGCAAAAGACCGATATCTGGGTGCAATCTATTTGACATTTAGGAAATGTAAATGAACGCAAGAACAGTATTTAAGACGGAATTTGGTCTTATACAGAACCGCCTGACGTTGTTGAAGACCGCAAAAGTATCTGTAAAGTCGTTATTGTATACTTGGAAGCCTCAGAAGTTACATTTGTCACAAGATTTATGAAGGTTCTTTGGATGAATATGTCGAACAGTATCTATACATTCTCAATTCTATTTTTGACTCACCAACTACTAGTAACGAGAAGAGACGAATATCGTAACATCGATGGCAGCTGACAACAGTAAACGGTCTGTAGGTTCGTTTAAAACACATAGTTTGCGTTTCGCTAAGAGGTTATTAGCTAGCAAATTCTGTTCCTCAGTTGTCTGGGACGCCGAATGTGTGGCTTAAAATGCATGTCATGTGAAATGGGAACTGAATAGTTAAGTGAAAAGTGTAAACATTGTAGATGAAGATGAAGAGCTTCACCTTATGGGCAGTAGACGTCAATCTCTGTCAGAAAAGCATTTCCGACGAAAAATAAAGGTTACACAAAATCCTGCAGTTTTTCAGCCGTATGGACCTTGTGTAAATACTATGTCAATTAATTT
Organism: Vesta saturnalis; assembly: GCA_036346205.1. NCBI lineage: Eukaryota > Metazoa > Arthropoda > Insecta > Coleoptera > Lampyridae > Vesta > Vesta saturnalis. The sequence continues at coordinate 1,875,430 of JARFJB010001805.1, read as the reverse complement.
CAAAAAAGCGATATTATCACCGACACCTGTGATGTTTGAGTTTAAACTTGTGATAATTGGGCCAGAAGATTTATATTGTATAACACGGCGTTTATATCAAACAAGTTTACAGTTAGCCTACGCTCTTGGTATTTGAAAGCACGCACAATGTTGCGTGGTCTTTGGTTTTGAAGAAGACGTTGGTGGAAATGTTGTTATTCACTTTGTATAACATTTTTTCCGATTAAGATAATTGAAAGATAAACCTCTTTGGACACCTTACAGGATTCTATTAATTAACATGCAACTGTTAATTATGGTATTTTCTTTCTTAGTGTTATTGTGAGTGAATATCGTATAATGCAAAAATTGGTAAAGTACAACTTGAATGTTAAAACTAATAACTTAACCTAGTTTTTTTCTAATAAAACTTAAATACTAGGTTAGATATATATCAATTTCCAAACGAATGTTTGTCAATGAGCATACTCTTTTTGTAAATTTCATTTTCAACGAAAGATAACATATAATCCATTTACAATTTTTTATTGACCCATCAAATGATTATGAATTAGCGCTTTATACGTACTTACACACATATACCGAAATCGCTGCATATGTAACATTGGATTTTAAAAAAGTCGCGTAAATGTCAATAATATTAGATTTTATGCAAAACGAGAGCTGAGTGATGGAGTTTTTCTCTTTTTTGCTTTCTTGTTACCAGTGATCTATGCTATTTCAAAGATCACGGATGACACGTCACTCTGTCTAATATAGTTGACTTTTCTTACTTATTTCAATGGTACACGAAAGCTAAGATATATAATGGTAATATTCGTATCGAAAATCCACTTGAGTATCTATTTTTGTACGGATAATAACAGTAAGGTAAGCTGTTATTTATTTATAAAATATATTTGCTTTTTGACAAAAGTGAATCCCCTCAATACGCTTTTCCACTTGCACACTTCTGATGTCTAATGTGATGAGAAGGTCTCGATCCTTAGCTCAAGTGCGATAAGAAAGCTATTTTCCGTTTTCACTGATATTGATGACAATCGAATGCTCTACACATGTGCGTTCGCTCGAGAGTAGGACAGAGCTGTCCCTAGCAGCCCTCTCTCTCGGATCGGGTTGGCGGACGGAGTGCGCGTTCCAATTTAAGTATAATTCAGTGATTCACATGCTAACACTTTACCATTGCATACATATTCCTTAATATAATGACTTTACATATAATCTATTCATTACAAAGCTAAAATTCCTATACATGTACATTACATATACAGGATGCGCTTGAATAAAAACACTAACACTACTAACAACAATTCAACTAAAAACTGGTACCAAAAGAATTGCCCTGCTACAGTAATTGGGTTAAAGATCCAAAAATCAGATAGCAAATAAGAATAAAATTGTAAGATATTTGATGTTAGATGAACCAAGACGATCAACAATAATAGACGAATCAAGTTCTTAAAGTAAAAAAATAAGTTATTAGCATACAATCATAGGACCCACTAATGGACACATTATGAGAAATTCAATTTTCAAATAACATTTGTAACAACCTTTTTTGGGGGTTGTATTAATAAATACGTTAATCTAAAATCATTAATTTATTTGGCTTAAAATTAGAGGAGTTTTTAATTATTTTCATATAAAATTGAAAACTGGCAACTTAAATTGCATTTCATATAACAAATCTTTTGTGTGTACTATTACATAAATAGTTTTAATTCCCTCTCTTTAAAAAAATTGGATTGATATTATGTAACAGCGCAACGCAAGAAAACTTTTATACTTGGTTGATTCAGAAAGCTTTTGAGTAATTCAGTGTATGCTGACTGTTAACAGCAATAAGAATGATTCTAACTTAATGTTTTATATTAGTGCCATCATATTTTGGGTGGTGAGTTTCTTTTTTTTCTCATTGTAGTTTAAAATTAAGCATTTGTTTGTTTTTAGGCACTATACTACCACCACCTTTTAATTTTTTAAACACGTTAATATTTCTACTTTACTTCTATTTTTGCACTTTTATTTTACGTACTTATATTTATATTACAAATGGCTCTTAAGTAACTTATTTACCCAAGTTTCTCTTCGGAAAAAAATAATAATATAATATTAAAATGCAAGATTAATTCAATAAAACATCCAGAATAAGAAAGAGGTATAGAAACGCTTTCATCTGTATTGACCGTTCCGCATCCGTAGTTAATCACAGGAAGCTGTCCATAGAAAATATTATGCTGAGGAATTTTTGTGGTAAATTTTATATCTATTAAGCTTAGCTTTAAAACCTTTTAGTACCTCTCCTACTATCCATAAGTTTGGTAAATAAACTTTTTGCATATTGTTATTAATTGTTATTATTAGAAAGCTTTTAATGTTCATTAAAAAGGTTTTGTTATTTTCCTGATTTAAAGATAACATGGTGCCCGAGTATTCATTTAATTATATATCTAAATTTTTACATAATTTTTTATTACTAGGCATAAGTGAGAATAACTAAGCAATTGAGGGACAAGCGGCATTTCAGGTGTGTTACCAATTCAATATAATAGAATCCTCCCTTTTTTAATCTACCGATTGTGGACGAGACGGCATATTAATTAAATGATAAACGGCATATAATTAGTGATGAAAGGTTTGTAAATACAATTTGTTAAATAATTGTATTTAGGGAAAACTTTGCCTAGTTTCGTTATTTATTAATTATCTGATTTAAATTACATCACTAAGTATATGTTTTTTTTGTTGTTTGGGTTTTTATTTTTGTTTACACATTATAAGTACATTGCTTCTTTACTTTCACCATTTTCATCGCAGTCGTTATCATCGTTATGATCAGAGTTACCACTTCTTGTACCTTCTTCTTTGGAACCTCTCTTTTAGACCAAATTAACTTGTAGCACTAGCGATATTTTAAATATCACCCTGTTTCATTAGCAAACTGTGTGAATTTCTCAACTTTTCTTTCCAGATCAGTTGAAGCGGCAGTCATTATTGCACACATTTTCAAAGTAGCTTAATATATATCCTAGTAATCTCAACTGAAATATGTGGTTCTTTAAATATCTCGAATTTCGGCAGATTCACCATAAGCCCGCATTTATTTAGTTTTTGAATTCTCTATTGGTTTTCAGCTACAATGTTTTGATTTCCTTCGTAATCATTTGGTAAATTTTATTGCAATCTTTCGAGGTTGCCTTACTTTTTGATTGCGGGGGTTTTAGATAACATACCTCACACTTTTGCTTTAAACATGGCGAATATTTAAGTGTGCGTCACCTCGATATATTAACGTTTTTTGGATAGAGATTTCAATCTCTATCAATCTGTCGCCTGAAGAAGAAACCGTGTACAAACAGGACCAGGATTTTGATTAATGGTTTTCCTTAAGATAGCCATGGAGGAAGGCTAAAATACATATATATGGCAGCGTCACTTGTTTCGATCTCATAGAAACTTTGTGAGAATTATGAAGCGAATTTCATCAAAACTGCAGTTGGAAAAGTGTTTGTTTCTAAACATATCGTCATATAACGCAAGAATCAATCGCTAAACGGTATGATCCAACAATTTTGCAAAGTAAATTCGGCAGTAGTGACAATGATCTTAATTAAATTTTGGTTAAGGTACACGTTTTTTTTTAAAAATAAAGACGCTTATAAAAAGAAAATTTTCTCCGAAGCACTTGTTCTTATCGCTTGATATTAACTCCACGATTATTTAGCTTAATTGATAATGCAGACAACTGCTGAATTTATTGTACTTGGAAAGTAGTACCTTGTTTTTTAATTCCCCTTGTTTTTTCACGTTTGTTTTCTTTTCTACAAGCTTTAGTCCACAGCGATATGAACTGGAACTTAAAAATTGGCTGCATTCAAGTTTCTAATATTTTTCATCCTACTGTTTGCTCTATCCCCAATGTTTTCCTTATTCCTTATATTTAAAGTAATTTTTAAAACCATCAAACATAGAATCACAAAGAAAATTAAACACTGCTTTAGAAGTTGTTTTCTGAAATAAAAATTGAGTCACAGACAAATAGAACAAAAATTGAAATGTATCAAAATGGCACAAAAATGCGAAACATTTTATTTCATTTCCCACATGTGCATGAAACAGACTAGCTGACAATACCGAAATAAGGCCTAATATCCCTACTATTTAATCTTGTATTGTTTTGTGCAATATGGCAATACGAATATTTTAGAAATAATATATTTCAATAAGCAAGACATATTCCGAATCAAACAGATAGCTTAAAAACTAATGTATACATTAAAAAAAAAGTGCTATTAACCGATACAATAAAATCATCAAAACCTTAAATTATGCAAGAACAGTTCATGAACAAGTAGTTTGGTCTAAGTCGAATAACCAGCCATAGATTACCGCAGAACGAGGTTAATTACAGAAAAAACTACTGTTATCGCTCTGTGGATCGAGTAACAAAAATATTTACTTATCTGGGGTTGATAGAATCTTATTGGGGATATTCCGGTTGCAGTGTTGGCATCAAAGATAATTTAAAATGCAACTGTCAAATTTAGAACTGTCATCCAAGAAGCCAACTGTTTACATCGAGATTAGACATAGTGCTGTAACGCAAACGGTAAGCCAAGTTTTATCCTGGTTTTCATGAAAAAATGTTAGTATTATAGGAAAGTCACTCTTAAGTACAAAAATAAGTAGTAAAAATATGAGGGTACTTTGCGATAGTTGAGATTATGCTGAGTTATTTGGATCAATTAAAGGGGCTATTTGGGTTAAGCATAATTTAAGTGACATTTTAATTTCCACAGACGATCTAGGTGCAAAACAATACCCCCAGGGGGTAATAAATGCAACTAAAATATCAATTTCCATAATGTATGCTGATGCTGCAGATGGTAACTGATTACCACCTTACGTGGTGTATAAATCCGAGCGCTTGTGGGAGTAATGAAAACAAGGGGGCCCCGCAGATGCTCGTTACAACCGATCAAATATTGGGTGGTTCTATAGCGTAAGTTTTGAGGATTGGTTTTTAACAATAATTATTCCCCATCTGAGCAATAAATCGGGTATCAAAAGCCATAATTGGAGACAACCTTTCTTCTCACTTCTCTAAAAGTATCGTGGAAACATGTGAGAGATTAAATATTCGTTTTGTTTGCTTGCTGCCGAACGCCACTCATCTACTCCAATCCTTAGACGTGGCATTCTATGTACGACTAAAACGTTATTAGAGAGATATACTAACACAATGGAAGCGAAAAGATGGTTTGCGCTTAAATGCCCGGTCAAAATACTCATTTCCACAATTATTGTCGATGTTGCATGAAAAACTACAAAACGACAACAAAGGAAGTCACAACCCCGTGTCTGGCTTCAACAAATCTGATGTGAACAGATCAAGAGAGACTCCCTGGGTACAAGAAAAATGGAATTGATCCAAATGTAGGTGTTTCAGATATTAGTCGTAGATATGTTGAAAAGCCTGCGTCATGACGCCACTGAAGCTACTCCAAAGAGAAGGCGTAAACGACTGTTAGTACAACCAGGAAAAAGTGATTTAGCGGCAGATTTTGATGAACAAGCAGGTCCAAGTAGTAGAGCTGTGAACGTAAAGAAATCACCAAATAAACATCCAAGAAAATGGTGCTCAACAGATTCAGAGCTAAGTGGCGCACCATCATTCGTTGATGAATCCAGCAATGATTTTTCAGAATCTGTTGGAACTGAAAATTCAATTGATGCCAACGACACATTATCAGACATCGCGTTGGTGATTGGATTTTGATGAAATACCAAACCAAGAAATCTGAAAAATTCTTTACAGGCAAGATAATGGAAATCCTTCCATTAAAGGAATATTAAAGTTACCTTTTTAAAAAATATGCCAGGAAAATATAAAAGATTTGTTTACCCAGCACAACGGGATGACTATGTTATAACAGATGGCATGGTGGTGAAAAAATATATTATTTTTGAGTACATGATAGTTTTTGTACATTTTTCTTAACCCAGATAGCCCGCGGGGCCCAATATATTTTTAGGGACTCATATTAAGTGGGTTAAAAGACACTGCCTATATGCATGCCGTGTGGTATAAAGTATACCATTACTGCCTTTTTGAAAGACTACACACCAAAAAATGTTATAAAACTGACTCAAATAGCTCCGTTCTATGGTAGTCAACTAGTCAGTTAGTCGTCTACTCCACGGTTATTCGATTAGTCGGTTATAACGACTAATGTCTAGTTTCTTACTTCGACTAGTCGACTATGATTATAAGAAAAATTCCGACCACTAGTTTTAATTAATGAGCGCCTTTTTCGCCTTGTCGGAAGGTGGAGAGTATTTAGGAAAGCTATCTATGACTACTAACCGGCTAAAGGACGTTTGGTAACTACCTCCCTTAACTTGGTACGTAAGATGGATGCTAACATGTCGGAACGTTCTGAAGACCAAACCAATTATTTAAGGTCCAGGACAACTTAAGTTCTGTTATATTGGTAACAGAGAGTGCAGAACGATAAGTGAATCTAACCAGATAATTAGAGTAGATCTATCAGGTTAAATCATACAACACAATAAAGACTGTACTCAGGATGTTATTACCACAATACAGTTTGTATAACAATTCCCTGATTAATAAATTGCTACAAGTACTATAAAATCTCACACCAAACTATATTTATATAGCCAGTGAAGTTTTCAATTTGCAAGAGTTACCAAATGGAGAGAGATTTATTCGTTATATTGAAGAGAAACCAGAATGCTTAAAGAGAGAATTAAATTAAATTCGTTTTGAATTACGCGCACAAGAGTCACATCGTGCATCTCAATGTAGCCGAAGCGTGCCTTTAACTTTATCGGTTAGAGTGGTTTAGGGTACAATTAAATGTGATTCTGAATAATTAAAAAGTAAAGTGCGAAACTACGAACCCTTTTTTCCATCCGCATTTCAATGTTCTGTTTGGAGAACGGAATTACAGTAAACAACGGGGAATCATTTCTGTGAGAGTTGTTTAATTTAACACCTATTACTGGTTACATTATAGATAAACTCGCAATGTACTCTACAATGCGTAGTGAAGCAGTAGTCATCAAATAACGAAGACTTTTTGCTTTGCGTACAAATTGTTCGTAATATTATGCATGGGGTTAGTTAGGATAGAGATTTTGGTATTAAAAGCAAAAGACCGTAAATTAAATTGCTACTGCAATAATTCTAACGACTTTAAATTACAATTAGCAAGAATTAAGGAATTAAAATAAACTGTTAACAACTTTACAAAGTAAAATTAAATTATTAAAATTGTTAGTAAATAATACAAAGAACGAAATTTAAGGGCAATGTAACCTTTAATAGTAGGTATTAAGCACCGATTAAAAGATCTACACATTTATATTTTTTAATAGAATAAGTGCATCATTTAGTGAGATTTCAGAAATACATTTCAGCAAAATTAAATCATTCTGTGGGTTTAACCAGCCTGAACTTGTGTATTTTCATTTACATATATCTCTTCTAAACGCATCTTAATTGTTTTGAAAATAAAGTTACTCATAAATATCTTGTTGTGTACTTATGTTTTAGTATCTTTACTGTTTAATAAACCAGTACCTACTGTTTGAAGCCTGCACGTCTATAACTTCATTGTCAAATGTGCAATGTAGAAGGATTTCTTGCTAGCTACTGACAATGGAGGTGCAACAATTGCGTACATCTAAAGCATGCATAGCTTGACTTTCGTTTCAACCGTTTTCCTTTTTTCTTGTTATGGTCTTTAGGTATTACAATTGTGTCACTGTCGTTTATTTTACCAACTTCTTTTAACGTTTTAGAAATTTGTTGATTACATTGCCCGGTTTATTTTACTAATTTTGGATTCCCGAATAGTATGTTTGTTCAGTCTTCTCTTCACTCTGTGTCTTGTAGTGTCCTAAGGTACCATATCTTTAAAAGTGTAATTTGAACTTATTCGCAATAATACAAATTCAAGAACAAAACAATCGCTAAGGGATGTATCTTGACTTTACTGACAATAATGCTACTATTACTCAAATGAATTGCTTGCCTTACATAGACTTTCCTGGCAATAATTAAAACATTAGAATTTATTTACAAGTCCGATATTTAATTACTCGCAAACCTCAAATCTGATGAAAAGAAATGGCCGTCTAGTGGCAAGCTACGCCGTGTTATGTGAATGAGGTAGGATTGGATGAGGTTGAGTGTTGCATCACGTGGGAAATAATGAAACTACTCAAATTAGAATTAACGAGCTTTGCGCCATGATGGTTCAACCCGTTAATTTCCTAAATTTGGGAAAGATCCACCAAGAAAATCCAATTTATTGCTAAATAAGTAATTGCACAAGTACATTAATCAATCAAATAACAAAAAAAAACAATGGAAGGTTCAATATATAACAAAACACCATTAAATCAGGTTAAAGTGCGTACAAAATTATAAAATTAAGTAACAAGAAAAAAAATGAAAAGCAACTAACTAACTACACATAAACACAATAAAAAACAAACAGTGTAATCACATTCACAATTGTGTCATAAATAAATCAGAATAAAAGTGGTGACACAAAACATGTGGTCCTTATACAACCAATCATGCCAGTCGTTAAGTTAACACCAAAGTAAATAAGAAAATAATAATGCAGGTTAAGGTGCACATAAAACACGACAAACAGTAAAATTAAACAGGTAACGATAAGGTAAATGCACTGCAGTTTAACTGCACTTAGATAAGAACAAAAAATAGGTTAGAAATTTACACATACACAATTGTGTGGTTAATACAAGCACAAAAATACATACGTGCAATTACAATAAATTACATATATAAAGCAAGATCAGTTCGTAGACAAACAATTCTAAATGAGCCCACTGAATCAAAGACACTTAAAAAACCTGGCAAGGGTAAGGTTCAAATAAATCATAACAAAGTGACCGGTAACCTACCCGTAAGTTTGAGTGACTACGTTGGAAAATACAGCACCCCTTTTTCAGCTTACACATTTATCTATACAGAACAATAAGAACGGGTTCGTTTAACAGTAAAGATGGAATTTGAGATGATTTTAATGTCATCCGGACCCGTCTCTGTAAATCCCGGTCTCGTTTATAACGAATCAACGGAGGTCTATCGTACCACGTTTGTCCACGCATGATTTCCTCTACACAAATATTAATAAACAGTCAACAATGCCGAATCATACTAGCGATGAGAACGGGCACGGTACTGTCTGAAGCGGACTCCCTTTATTTTAACAGATTTCAACTTAATGAGCGTTCTTGCGCAATTAAATAGATACTTCTTACAAAGCGATGCTTTATTTTTAATAGGTTACATAGGCTGGTTGAATTGTTTGCTGCGAGCTTAATTTACATTAAAATACCTTCTTACGTTTAAATATAATCCTTTAACTAATCACTTATCCACCAATATTTGACGAGTTAAGATATGCCGTTTAAAGCCAAGACGATAACTATTATATATATATATATATATATATATGCATATATATATATATATATATATATATATATATATATATATATATATATATATATATATTTTTACGCCCGCTTATTAAAACCCGAATATTTAGCGATACGTTTATTTACGACCACTTTAATTTGTAAAACTTACATTAAAACAACACAGAAAAGAAAAAAAAAGACATTCACGGTTTTAGTTTTACTAAAATGTACACGATAAAATATTTATACACAGAACGGTGTACAGTGAGGGTTTGTAATTCAAGAATTCCGACCTGTACCGAACTCTAACTGCAACTCCCTGTTTTTACTCCCAAATCCACCCCCGTTTTTAAAGGTTATAAAAAAACGAGAACTATTACCCCAAAAACGTGTGCATAGAAATTTTCAACGATTCGTCACGTCCTTTCGGTAAATGCAGTTTCCAGAGAACACCTGTTTTTCTACCGCAACATATATTTTTCTTTTCAATCCTTACTCAAATATCAGTTACATACATTCAAATATTTCTTACATAAAATGAAATATCCTGAAACACTTTATCAGATTACGACTTATTCTCAAGATATTAAAAACCCATTAATTATCTTTTCTTCCGCGGTAACAATTGCGATTTGAAAATGTTTATTCCAATAATAAAATTTTCTCGGTCCGCTACCTACAGTCTGTTCAGGTTCCGCTTATTTATGATATGAATTTTTACTTAACGTTTTTTTCCATGAAAGTGTTACACTTATTTATTCGGTTTCGGAGCTCTCCGTGTTTGGTTTTACGTAGATGATATATGTTGACCTCCTAAACAAGACCAAGTCATCACTAATTCAAACTGAAATCCTGTAGTAGAATGGCAGTGCACCATTGCACGATCTACGAATCTAACCGAAAATTGTTGGGAACCACAGAAAATTGGTTACTGTATTAGTGTTATTTGAAGTTAATATAGTTTTAAATATATATTGTTCTAATATCGGTATTTACTCGACCGTTAGTCGTTCTCAAAATTTTCATAAGGTACTAATCTTAGACCGTTCTCTCAGTATCTGAAAACATCAATGAGAACGCCTTCATATACAGGGTAATCCATTTCAAAGCGGAACACCCTTATAAAACCTACAATTAAGAGGAATTTAGTGACATTGTCAAAGTTTAAATAAAAAAAATCGCTAGTACTTTCTCAATTTTGAGTATAAATAATATGCATGATCTTTAATCTAAAAATAGGACTCTCATTAAAAAAATCATTTCAATCATACAAAAAGTGTAGGTTTTATAAGGGTGTTACGTTTTGAAATGGGCCACCCTGTATAAAACTCTTAATAAAATTATGCTCCGAACAAGTGTTTCTGCTTGAGAATTTACTATAAGTAATATTTAATTATTGATGTAGAAATAGTAACATCATGTTTATGTACATTTACCAGACTGTTATAATGTCTTAATGTTGTATACTATAATGCCAATAAAACACTACTTACACGCAACTTTAGATAGTGTAACCGTTTTGTTAATCATATTGATCTTACTGTTAAGTAAAGCTGCGTGGCTTTCAAACAACTCGCATCCCACAATTCGCCCCCGGAGAATTCGCATTCAACCACTTCACCTACGGACAGTGCACCCTGCGGGAAATAATCTTGTGTAAAATAGAATAGCGAATCGGAATAGCAGTTAACTGCTGTTAATGCACATGTACGAAAATAATTTTGTAATTAAGAAAACATTGTGATTAAGTAAGTAGATAAGATATATAATTAAGTGTAGAAATTATAAAATCTTTATGATACTAACAAATTACAATGTAATTAAGGCAATTAAGATTATATGAACGCAAATGTAATGCCTTACAGATTTTCATCCACAAGTAATAAGATAAAGAGATTAAGTTTATTTTAATATCATTCCCTATTTAGTATAACTATAAATATTGTTCAAAGCGTATGTTGCAAATAAACTGGCAAAAGTTTATGGTGGTAAAAACATTTGCTTATGTATGTGAAAAAGGATTAATAATATTAACCCTACTACATGGGCAATATGGAGATTTAATGTACATATTTAGAGAAGAGATTCAGAAAAATGTATCGTACAATGCTGCTGACTGAATAAGAGCAGATGTTGAAAGTACAATTAAAAAAAAGGTTTAATGTTTTCTTCCTTTCCGCGAAAGTAAACTTCCTAAGAAAGCAGCCTTAAACACTCTTCTTGCTTATGACAATTGTATTTTTACACGACGAACACTGAGTGAATTACCTACCTCAAGATAAGTATTACCACAGTATTAAATACAAATACGTAAATTTAGAATTTCATCTCCATAGGTTTTTCAGATTCTTAAGATGGTGCTATGATTTTCAGATAGCGTTTTCCACTCATTGCACTGGAGCGAACTGAGTTTGAAGTTTTCTAGTTATTTGTTTTCCACTGACACATCTGAGTTCGCATTGAGACAGAGTAACGTTTTCCACTGATACAATTGCACTGTAAGTATTCGCACTAAATGCGAATTTTGTAGAACTGTAAAAATCGACGGTGTGTGTTCCATAATCTTACATTTTTTAATTGTGGAGGGTAAATAAATAATGGACGATATTCATTCAAAAGCATTAATTGCGATTGTGTCAGAAATTATTACTGATTCCTCAGATACTGATGATGATGAAATCATGGAAATTACAATTTCACTCATTCCGGATACTGAACAAAAAAGGATCGTTTCAAAAATAAAAAATTATTTAGAAATAGTACCACAGTATTCTGATAAACAGGTATAAATTATACTATTCCTTGCATACGTCTCCACACAGATTTTAGTTTAAAGATAATTTTCGATTATCAAGAACAACTGCAAATCATTTAATTGATTTATATCGAGAATCTTCTTTTTTGCTTCAAATCAACAGGGCGGAAGCGAAGTAATTCCTGCAGATAACCAAATGTTAAGCTTTCTATGGTAAAACATTAAAGTAATGTCAATTGCTTGTGTGAACGGTGTACCCACTTTATTATAGGTTTGCAGGCAATAAATGTTGCATAAGAGATGTATCAGGACGGTTTAGAATTGGTCAAACATTTCATAGACAATGTTTGAAGATTATGGAGTTTTTGGTGGAATTAGCACCTCATGTAATCAAGTTTCCAAAAACAAAGAATGAAAAAATTCAAACCGCAAATGGGTTTGAAAGAGTAAGCATTCATAATTTATTAGTTTCTATATTATTTTTGTTAAATATGTTTGCAGCTTTTGGGATTTCCAAATGTTGTAGGCTATATAGATGGTACAGCAATCAGTATTAGAGCACCTGCACATAAAATTAAAAGCACATATGTCAATAGGGACGATTTACCATCTATAACGCTACAAGGAATGCCTATGTGATGCAACGAAAAAATTTACAGATGTTTTTGTTGGAGTTTAGGTATTTTTCATACTTATCAAGTAATAAACGAGTTTCTTCAACAGACCATTCGATACTTATAGCCAAGCCTATAAATGATATTAAGTAACAATGTTTAAATAAATCTACACATACATACTCTGAGAACTACTACTTGTACTTGGAGACGCTAATGATGAGGGTTTCGAAATTTCCACATCTGAAGAATTATTATTTGTAACTTCAGATTTATATAGAATCGTGCACCTGAAATAAAAGTAAAACAAACCACTTTAACTATACATCGTATATCTCACTAATACCACTTCTTACTCATTTCCATCTAGACGATGAATTGTATGTAGGTCTTCATTTCATACCAAGGATTCGTTACTAATTAATTCCTTTATGTATCTTACAGCATAGTCGTCTTCATCTAAAGATAATATGTTACATTTTCAACCAATTATGGAAAAATTATACTAACGTTTTAATCTGTAGGTACCTAATACTCACATCTATTTCACTATGAAACTCTTCTTGCATTACATTGATAATAAAAGTGACGGAAGATACGTAAGTGGTACTGCACATTTTAGAAATAGTCGATAACCTGTACACAACAAGGTTATGTACGATCTACTACCCGTTACATTTGTTTTTCACTGCTCAGAGTGGGTACTAAAATTTTTATACACCGCGAGAGAGCGACGAGCGAATTCGCATATTGTAAGTGCGCCCGAACCCGCTCAGTGGAAAACGTTATCCAGTTAAAGACTTACGTGCACAAAGCGGCGTTACACGCAAAGGTGAAGGTAATGTACACGAACTTTTCAACTGACTACAAAAGTATACACTAAGCCTAGCTGTTGCGTGGGCGTGTAGTTGACCGAATAAGTGAAAATAGACACCACGTGTTCTGCAATTATAACACCCTTAAAACAAGAAAATGACAGAAGCACAAATCAGACCATTTTTTACAGGTAAACATCGCGAGGCTATAAGGGAGTACTGGTTAAGACGTATACAAACACATAAAATAATAACACAAGATTTATATTAAAAACGTGGATTTACTCAATTACAAAGAAAGCTGAAGCAGTCTCGTAGATGGTACCTATATTAAAAACTAACAGAAAGACACTTGAACACGCAAGATAAAAGTATTTATATTTTAACAACTGGTTACACGCAGTTTCATAAAGAGCGCATTTTAAAACAACAAACCGTTTAAAACAATGCTATATGGTGTAAACAGTTGAAATCCTTTACATAGGATGTCTAATAATTATTTTTCTACCGAAACTAGTAAAATCGTTAAAAGAATTGATATCTCAGAATTCTCCACTGTTTGCTATCATCTACGATAAATAAGTGATCGACGATTACGTCACAACCAAAAGTGATGTCCGCCCACGACGTGACCGTATAAAACTATGCGTCGCGCTTACAGAAGTCGATTTCTTGTCTGATAGCCAAGTTGACAAGCAGTAGAGTAATTATCTCTTAATTACTTTTTAATTCATTGACCACGTGTCGGGCATCTGCGTGACACTTCCCCTATTTCAATAAACAGTAGTGGCCACTGCAAGGCACACACTACAAAACAAGAAAGCCGTTAAAACATTCCTTATCAGGAATAAGAAGACCGCCAGATCCAGGGCATTAGCAGGACCAGCAGTATCGAAGAAAACAATCAGGAAGAACATCAAGAAAGCGAAAACAGCAAATAACCCAAGACAGGAAACCAATTACAAAGAGAAACTCCGAAGGTTATCGAAGCTAGAAGGGATCAAGAACGAAGGCAAGGCAGTAAGGTTAAGTTAATTCATTTCGTACTTTAATATCCATAAACTACTAACAAAATTCTCCGGCAGCGGCAGACGCTACCAATACGATCTTCCTCACCCCCCAACTCTATGCCCAAACACTGCTCCATCTGTACTTAAGTGGGTTACCAAGCAGTAGAGCTTCCAACCCGGTCCCTGAAGTAAGTACCCCTCCTGTGGAGGAAGCTACAAACCCCAAGCCTGTCCTTCCATATTCTCGTCAAAGTGTAACAACTGCGGCGGCTCCCACCTTACTTACAGTTTCGACTGTGATAAACAGTGGGATATCCCATCCTCCCTAACCCAGGTATCCCCGCCTCCAAGCTGGAAACAGCGTCCACGACCTCCTCTGATTCCGACGTTGAAAGCCACGAACACTTTATTCGGATCCACACCTTCCGCTTACTCTGTTAGGCGCAAGGGAGTTTTTAGACAGGAGGGTGTACTGGGTTTGGAGCGGTACACTCCCTACTACCGACCCGAGTGAAGCTCCTAACCACCCTCCCTAACGTCCCTTCTTTCCTTCTCTGCAACAATGTCCTTAGCGATAGGGACACAAACAATTTGAAGACACAGTAAACAATCATAACGGACGAATAACAATGGAAAAACTACTCAGTCTACCACTTGTTAGAATAAGAAACATGCACCCCACGTTTATTAAAGATAGCGGCTACTCCATACCCCGTATATCTGAACATGTTCCTCTGCTAGTAAAGACATTACTTCACCCCACTTCTCCCAACACAAACCACTATTACATGCAGAAATTTTCGTAATGCCGATTGGAGTTCGTTCAAAGAACACATCTCCAATAACCTCACAGACCTACCATTAAACACTACAGACGACATAAACAGAGCCGTAAAAGTCCTAACCCAATTCATCTCCGACGGAGAGAACCCAGCAATCCCCACAAAAGTAACCGATATCACCTGGAAACCACGGATATACCGTCGATTGCTGAAAATTAGAGACCCAGCACTCAAAACCGAGTACAACAAACTCAATGCAATAATTCGATTGGAGACCAGATACAGGCAAACTGGACTACCGCGAAGGCCCTAAATTTTGGCAACAATTTAAGGTCCTAACAAAACAAAAAACCATACAGAAATGCCACCTAATTAACCCTCAAGGGAACCTTGCAGTTTCAGATCAGGAGAAAGCCGACTTGTTCGGTCTTCACCTGCAGACAGTACTCACCACCACCGACAATTCATTGTTCGACAACGATTTCAAAGCCCATCTCGAGCAAAATCTTAAGGAGTTCCAAAACCAAAACCATCGACTACAGGAACTATCCGACAATTATTTCTTAGTCCCATTTGGCCCAATCAAGTATTATAAACTTTCAAAACAAGGGACGAATTCCGCTTCAGGACAAGACGAACTTAACTGACAAATACTCAAGAATCTACCACCAAACGCCATTAGACAGTTAGCCCAAATATACAACATATGCCTTGCCCTGTCCTATTTCCCGACGGAATGGAAGTTCGTCTCAACCGTCATGACACCTAAACTTGGATCTTACCCTTCCCACCCTTCATCCTATAGACCGATTACCCTTTTAAGTTGTATGGGCGAATGTCTAGAGACCATCCTATCCCATAGGCGAAGAGACCATTTCGAAGCCAACGACATCATACCAAACAGCCAGTTCGGCTTCAGACCGAACCGTTCATGCCAAGATCCCCTCGCGAAGCTCTATACCGAATCCTCTAAAGCATTAAACCACCATAAATGTTGCCTCGCAGTCTTCCTAGGCATAAAACAAGAATTCGCCAAAGCATATCACGCAGGACTAATACACAAATTATGACAGTTAGGCTTTCCGATCGTATTCGTCAGACTCCTTTCATATCTGACAGGCAGATGTGTGAAGGTACGAGTAAGTTTTTCTACTTCCCCGACCGCTGGCGTACCGCAAGGATCGTCGCTGGCATATATGCCATTTACGCCTACGACATTCCCCAAAGCACCAACCCGAACATCTCTATAGTCCAATTTGCCGACGATACTGCTCTTTGGGCAACCAGCAGGAGTAGCGAAGGGGCAAATAGATTAATAGCACAACTTTCCCACTTTTCTAACTGGGCCAACCGGCGGAGATTAAGAATCAATGCCAACAAAATGCAATCAATACAGTTTAGGCAGCTTAAACTATTCAACTTGACTCTATTTGGACAAAGACTACAATTAAAAAACAATCATGCACCTAGGAGTCAAGTTCTCCCGAACCTTATACTAACAACCCAGCGCTAGCAACACTCAATAAGATACGTAACCGTGAATCACTATTGAAAGCACTGCGTGGAAACGTCAGAGGTTGTCATCCTGAAACTCTGCAACACACGCACAGAACTTACACCCGACCTATACTCGACTGCAATCGTGAAACCAACGAACTCCAATCCCTCGCCTGCTGAGAATGGACAACACTACGCACCATACACAAACCACACCACAGACACCCTAATCAACTAACCATGCAACAGGCCAACATTCAATCAATAACAGGCAGACTAGAAACACTACAAACCAAATATACAAATCGCAGGGTAAACGGTGACACAATCCTTACTAAACAAATATTACAAATCCCATTCTCCAACAACACTAATTAAGGATTTAGGTATATTATTTTACAGCATGTCAGGTTCTCCAACCACATTAACGATACAGTTAAACGAGCTTATCAAACTTTAGGCTTTATTATCCGATCAAGCTCTGAGTTCACCAATTTATCAACAACAAAAGTGCTTTACACATTATTAGTCAGGTCGAAGCTAGAATACTGCGCATTAATTTGGTACCCACGCTATAAAAAATATGAATTGGAAATCGAGAACGTTCAACGTCGTTTTCTTAAATACTTGCATTTCCGCATTAATGGTTCTTACCCGGTTAGAAACTATCCGCAAGATTCACTACTACTGCAATTTAATTTACTATCAATTAGCACCAGGAGAAAGCAACTAAGTTTAAAGTTCTTGTATAATTTATTGAATCATAATATCGACTGTATCCAACTCCTTAACCAACTATACTTTGTAGTTCCACGTTTATCTTCAAGATACGCCGCTATTTTTTATTTACCTAAATGCAACACTAATCTCCTTCAGTATTCCCCAATTTACATTATGTGTCATAATCTTAACATGATATCTAACAAAATGGATATTTTTAATGATACACTACAAAGAGTGTTAAGCACTATAGAATAAGTTTGTATTTTTTACCTCTATTGTCTGTTCTACTATAATCATGTTTATACAGTTACTTTAAGGACATAATTTGATTAATGTACCCTTATTGCAATGTCTACTTAAGTTAAAACTGCTTTACTCGCTCAATTTTTGTTATATAGCTCTAAGTTTGTCCTGTTTTGGTTTATACTGTTTAGACAATTAAACATTATTATTATTATTATTATTATTATTATTATTATTATTATTATTATTATTATTATTATTATTCAAAACAAATATACAATCGCAGTTTTTATTGATTTATCAAAAGCCTTTGACACGGTGGATCATAAAACACTAATAAAGAGTTTACAACAAATTGGAATAACTCATAAATATCTGGCATGGTTTAGTAGTTACTTGAAAAATAGAAAGTACATTGTTAGAATCGATAGCGTCAACAGCGATGAGCAAACTATTACACACGGAGTACCGCAAGGGAGTAACTTAGGCCCGATTATGTTTTTAATCTACATAAACAACATTTTTAACCAGATAAAACAAGCGGAGTTTTTTATGTATGCTGATGACGGAGTTTTATTGTACTCGCATCGAGATGTAAACGTATGTGCAACTACAATACAGAAAGAATTAGAGAATATATGTCAATGGATGTATGGACATAACCTATTCCCTAACTCAAACAAAACCAAGACTATGATATTTGCAACATCACATGTGGAATATAAAAATAAAACAAACTTAGTGTTGCATAATTATAATTGCCTAATATCTCAACTGAAACATAAATGTGTATGTCACAAAATAGAGAAAGTAAACGAGTTTAGTTACTTAGGCGTAACATTGGATTCAGGACTCTTATACAACAAACACATAGAGCACATTCACAACAAAATTAAAAGATATTCAGGATGTTTCTATTTATTAAGCAAATATACCAACAACAAAACCATGGAAATTGTATATAAAGCAATCATAGAATCGGTCATCAGGTAGGGGGTTCGAGTATGGGGTTGTGCTGAAGCAATTCATTTGAAACGATTGGAATCTCTGCAGTTAAGTTTGCTTAAGTTAATTAAAGGAAATCTTCACCTAGAAAAGAAACAACTATTAGAAAAAACGAACACACTCACTCCAAGAGGTTATTATAATTACATTAATATCATCACGTACTATAACGATGACGTCTACAAAATCGCTTTGGACCATAAGTACCAAAGACGTAACACCGTCTACGCTGTGCCATTGTACTTCAACAAGTATGGAAAGCGTTCGATAGAATGTAAGATTTAAAGCTGCTGTAAGAAAATGGATAATTGAAACAACGTAGCAAGACTTTAGAACAGTGTAAAAACTAATAATTTAAAAATATGGACAATATTAATAAACAAAAATACATATTATATACTTACCATCACATGATTGCATTTCAATGTATTTGTTAAAAGTCAGACTAGTAACAGAATAATTATGTCAAAACAGTATATAGTTATCAAATGTATTATGTAAATGTAATTAATGATTTAAACGGACTCAACCGATAAGTTAGTGGACCGCAAACAATTGTACATTATCTGAAATAAACATTTCAAACATTATTATTATCATTATTATTATTATTATTATTATTATTATTATTATTTATTTTTTTTTGTAGCTATAACGCTTCGACTGCTTTGGTCTTTAGCGCATTTTCTATGTGTTCTACGATTATATCTTGTGATAGATATCTATTGATTTTAGATACTGTATTGTATTTCGTATGGTATCGCCGTTTCAAGTTGTTATTTAGCGTTTCTGCTATTGAGTATAGGTTACGTATGGCAGTATATCTTGGACAGTGGCAGATTAGGTGTTCAATGGTTGATCGTGTACTACAGTGAGTATATTCGGTGGGTGGTCATTAGTGAGTAGATATTTGTGCGTTAGTGCTGTGTGTCCAATTCTTATTCTGTGAAGGATTACTAGCTCCTTACTTGAGAGGGACGAAGGTGCGTTCCACTTCTCTGCGGTAGGTTGAATACGTCTTAATTGACTTCTGGATCTTGTCCAGTGTTGTTGCCAAACCAATCTTAGTTTGTCTCTTAAATGTACAGCTACGTTTGTTTGATTGGCGATGTTAACCTTTTCTACAGCGTTGTTAAGACCTTCTTCAGCCGCATGTCGCGCGGATGTATCTGCTTTATCGTTGCCTTCAATATTGATGTGGCTTGGAACCTACAGGAATACTATTGTATGACTTAAATTGGTAAGGTGCTTGATGGTTGACAATACTGCTTGAGCTAGTGGGTTTGGTGTGTATGGGTCTTGAATGCCAATGAGAGAGCTGTAGGAATTAGTAACAATCATAAGCTTAGTTGTTTCAGGCAACGTCTCGCAGTAACGTAATGTCTGCCAAATGGCATGTAGCTCAGCTGTATATACAGATGTATACTCTGGCATGGACCATGTGTGAGTGTCGTCCCTTGTGCAGAATGCACTTCCTACACCTGCATTAGATTTAGATCCGTCTGTGTATGATATCATGTAATCACGATATCTGTGGATTATTTCTCTAAGTTCGTATAGATATATACATGGCAATGTGCTGTTTTTTTGTGCCTAGATAGATCGGTAAGTAAGTTTACAGGAGGTAGTAGCCATGGTTGAATTTCCATGGGTCCTATAGGTAACATGTGTGGGAGGGTTTGATGTATATGTTGTAA
Source organism: Vesta saturnalis (assembly GCA_036346205.1). NCBI lineage: Eukaryota > Metazoa > Arthropoda > Insecta > Coleoptera > Lampyridae > Vesta > Vesta saturnalis. The sequence continues at coordinate 1,854,803 of JARFJB010001805.1, read as the reverse complement.
TGACATAATTATATGACACCATGTTGGTTTGTGCAATCTCTGCCAGGTTTCTAGATTGTTGTTGTTAGAGAATATGCTGTAGTTAGGGTGGCTTCTCTGGGATTTTATTTTACATCCATATGCTAGCAGTCTGCACTTACGGTGTATCGATATGGGAAGCGTGCCGGATTCACAAGATAAGCTTTCACTCGGGCTTGTATAAAATGCACCTATTGAGTACCTGATGGAGTAGTTTTGTATAGTTTCCAGGGGTTTTAATACACCTGGTGAAGCAGACGAATATGCTTCACATCCGTAGTCAATTTTAGACAGCACCAGTAATTTATAAACCCTCAGAAGGACTTCTGGATCTGCTACCCAAGTAGCACCAGCTAGGGCTCTGATGATATTAGGTGTTGTTTTGCAGCGCTTAACTAAGTCAGCAATGTGATCCTTCCAGGTGAGAGCAGAGTCTAGAATGAGTCCTAGGAACATGGAACTGCTTTTGCACAAGATGCTTTTATTCTTCAAAGTAAGAAGTGGGCATAATTCGGTTTCCTTAATTTACAGAAATGCATGCAATAAGATGTCTCAGGTGATAGTTTGAACTCTACGGTGTCTGCGTTCAGACATATACTATCGATCGCCTGTTGCAATTTTCTATTTATTTCGCCCATTGTGGGAGCAGAAAAAAGGATGGCTAGGTCATCCACGTACATGTATTTGTTGATATCGGGTGAGAGAGTGGACGTCAAAGAATTAATTGCAATGGCAAACAGAGTTACACTCAGTATAGAACCCTGGGCTATACCGTTGTCTAGAGTTCTCAAAGAAGAAAGAGTATTGCCAATTCTAACTCGGATATGTATTGTTTCAAGAAAAGATGATATAAACTGTGGCAAGTTGCCTTTGAAATCCCACGCATGTAATTTATGTATTACTCCGTATCTCCAGGTCATGTCGAAGGGTTTTTCTACATCGAAAAAGACGGCGACCGCATGGTGTCTACGTGAGAAAGCTTTGAGCACAACATACTGTAGGTGTACTAAATGATCTGTTGTTGATATGTGTTTCGTAAATCCCATTTGGTAATCGACTAACAGTTCACTGTTTTCGAGAAGCCACATTAGTCTGCGACTAACCATACGCTCAAATACCTTCGTCAGGCAAGAGGTTGGACTGATTGGCCTGTAGCTGGTGGTAGGGTAAGGGTTTTCCTTGCTCTTCAAGATCGGGATCACATTGCCTCATTCCAGGAGGAGCGATATTCACTTTTAGCCCAAATTCCATTGAAAGATGCGAGGAGAAATGTTTTGAATTGATCAGTTAGATTTTGTAACATTTCATAGGTGATTAGATCAGCACCGGGGGAGGATGATTTGTTGCACTTTAGAGCATTTTCAAGTTCCATCAATGTGAAAGGAGCATTATATTCAAACGACTGTGTAGTACTAAAATTTAATGCAATTTCTCTTTCATATTTGGTTTGCAAGAAGAGTACATCGTAGTTTGCAGAACAACTGGTTTTTTGAAACTCATCTGCAAGCACTGTCGTTTACTATATAGCGTTCAACTTGTAACTGTATACATTTAGGAGTATTTCTACCTGATAGTGCTATAATTTTTGTCCAGACTTCTGTGTCGGACTTTCACAGGTCATGGTTAAGACGTAGTTGTTCCATGAATCCCTTTTACTCTGGAGAATAATTTTTCTAGCTGCAGCTCAGGCTTTTTTGAACAATACGAGATGTTCCACAGTAGGATGTCGAAAAACGTTAAATGCTCGCTTTTTAGCTTTCACTGCTTCTTTAACAGTGGCGTTCCACCATGAAACTCTGCGTTTAACAACATGTAGTTATGTCTTGTTTGGTAGGTACGTTCAAATGTAATTTGAAAGTATCCCAACTGGCATCTGACATTTTCCATCAACTGGTTCCTATGGAAGGTGAATCTAGCTGTTCAGTTTCAATTAGAATTGGAAAATGATCACTATAATACAAATAATTTAGCACTCTCCAAGAGAATAGTGTGGCATTACGTGCCGAGACCATGGTGAGGTCGATAGCCGAAAAGGCTCCAGTTCTAGCACAAAGGTGAGTATCATACCCGCTGCTTAGTAAGACTAGTTGATTTATGTCTATAATATTCTCTAGAACTTCTCCTTTCCAATCGACACGTGGCGAACCCCTCAGTGGACTATGGGCGTTAAAGTCTCCCAATAACATATAAGGAGCAGGTAACTGCGCAATAATGTTCTGTATGTTACGTTTGCGCTAGTTACTGTTTGGTAAATATATGTTACAATTAGTTAATTTTATTGGAACCGTTATACATACAGCGACGACTTGTGGATTTGATAGTAGGTGTAAAGTAGAGAACTGACCATCGTCTCTAATAACTATTGCCACACCGCCTTTAGCCCTCACGTTTGGTACGTCGTCCTTTCTGATAACCTTATAACTGCGTAAGTAATACAATTTATTGGGTTTAAGATGGGTCTCTTGGAGACATAAACAAAATGGATTGAATTCGTTAATTAACAGTTTGACTTCAAAGTAGTGGTGAATGCACCCATTGCAGTTCCACTGAATTATGGGATACATTTTTGATAAAAAAAAGAGTTATGAAACAACATGTTTAACGAATAAATAGACAATAATCACGAAAAAGGTGTATAAACGTAGAAAGACGTTACAAATAAAAATATCACATATTATTATTGTTATTGTTATTGTTGTTGTTATTGTTATTGTTATTGTTATTGTTATTCGTTACCGTTACCGTTACCGTTACCGTTACCGTTACCGTTACCGTTACCGTTACCGTTACCCTTACCGTTACCGTTAACGTTACCGTTACCGTTAACGTTACCGTTCCCGTTGCCGTTGCCGTTGCCGTTGTCGTTGTCGTTGCCGTTGCCGTTGCCGTTGCCGCTGCCGCTGCCGTTGCCGTTGCCTTCACCGTCACAGTCACCGTCACCGTCACCGCCACCGCCACCGCCACCGCCACCGACACCGTCACCGTCACCGTCAACGTCACCGCCACCGCCACCATCACCGTCACCGTCACCGTTACCTTCACCGTCGTCGTCACCGTCACCGACACCGTCACCGTCACCGTCACCGACACCGGCACCGTCACCGTCACCGTCACGCGCCACCGCCACCGCCACCGCCACCGCCACTGCCACTGTCACTGTCACTGTCACTGTCACTGTCACTGTCACTGTCACTGTCACTGTCACTGTTACTGTCACGCTCACGCTCACGGTCAGTGTCATTGTCATCGTCATCGTCATCGACATCGTCATCGTCATCGTCATCGTCATCGTCATTGTCATTGTCATTGTCATTGTCATTGTCATTGTCATTGTCATTGTCATTGTCATTGTCATTGTCATTGTCATTGTCATTGTCATTGTCATTGTCATTGTCATTGTCATTGTCATTGTCATTGTCATTGTCATTGTCATTGTCATTGTCATTGTCATTGTCATTGTCATTGTCATTGTCATTGTCATTGTTATTGTCATTGTCATTGTCATTGTCATTGCCATTTCGTTATCGTTATCGTTATCGTTATCGTTATCGTTATCGTTATCGTTATCGTTATCGTTATCGTTATCGTTATCGTTATCGTTGTCGTTATCGTTGTCGTTGTCGTTGTCTGTCGTTGTCGTTGTCGTTGTCGTTGTCGTTGTCGTTGTCGTTATCGTTGTCGTTGTCGTTGTCGTTGTCGTTGTCGTTGTCGTTGTCGTTGTCGTTGTCGTTGTCGTTGTCGTTGTCGTTGTCGTTGTCGTTGTCGTTGTCGTTGTCGTTGTCGTTGTCGTTGTCGTTGTCGTTGTCGTTGTCGTTGTCGTTGTCGTTGTCGTTGTCGTTGTCGTTGTCGTTGTCGTTGTCGTTGTCGTTGTCGTTGTCGTTGTCGTTGTCGTCGTCGTCGTCGTCGTCGTCGTCGTCGTCGTCGTCGTCGTCGTCGTCGTCGTCGTCTGTCGTTGTCGTTGTCGTTGTCGTTGTCGTTGTCGTTGTCGTTGTCGTTGTCGTTGTCGTTGTCGTTGTCGTCGTTATCGTTATCGTTATCGTTATCGTTATCGTTTTCGTTTTTGGTTTCGTTTTCGTTTTCGTTTTCGTTTTCGTTTTCTTTATCTTTTTCGTTATCGTTATCGTTATCGTTGTCGCTGTTATTATTATTATTATTATTATGATTATGATTATTATTATTATTATTATTATTAACACCCGACTGCCACGAAAACCCAAAACCGAATTTAAACATCCCCCAGCTCTCCTACTACAATGATTAAACGACCTATCAGGGGAGTTCGAAGAGCTCCTGGACAATACTCCATGTATCCTACGATAACCCCAATCCCATGATGACCACCACAACGAAAACGGACAACTCTACCCATCCTTTATTGTAATTCATTACACATTAAGCTGGCATCTCAAACACTTAAAATATATACTTTTGTTCCACAAAACACATCAAAATTGTTACCACTTACAATACAAAAATAAACACAACACACGCCTAAAACCCATGGCTAAAGCGAGAGAAGATCCCTAAACCGAAGGTCAAAATTGGAAACCAGAAGAAGAATTTCCAAAAAAGCAGCAAACGATTTAAAAAAAATTATAGATGCGGAGTTTGGTTTTACTGTTGTGGACTCTCTCTTCCACCTGACTGTTCCTGACCAGCTACAGGAGCCCTACTTTAGATTTCTGCAACTCGCATGACCGACCATCCCCGATCTGAAACAGCTTAAGATGCGATTTCACCTGCACGTAAGTTTGACCGGGGCAGATCAATCGTCCAGTGTCGCATTTGTCCACTGTCAACTGGACAGGATGTTTGCTCGTCTACCAACACCGCGTTACCCTAGGAGGTGAAACGATAGATGCCCTTGTCCGCTAGGAAAAGTGACACAAATTACACACAATTATATACGCGCCATATGCATATTAAACGTCCAGAGTTAAGTAATAACTTAACATGCCAAGATGTCGCTATATTTTGTGTCACAAAGATTTAAAGATAAAATCCTTCTAGAAGTAAATAATAGTAATATCCATTTAACACAAGTTTCCTCTTAAAATACTTATTTTACTTACAAAGTCCAGATAGAAAATGTGGTTTATCTTAACCGTTACGCTGGAAGTAAATACGACTAGTGTTTGGTTAAAGCGATTTTCCTTTTCGATAATTAATTTTCTATCACCTGTATATTTCCGTAGCATAATTTTCAGTTTCTTGAAGGTTTTAATACTTAATCAAAATTCGTTGTTTAACGCATATAGTGTTCCTGTTAACCTATAAAACCTTTAGTAAGGAGAAACTCAATTAACTTACATTCTGCATGTAAACCCTTTTTTTTAACAAACCCCAATATTCTATTAGTATAATTTAACAATCACAGAAGTCGCTATGTAATAGTCCAGCAGATGCACAAATGCTTTAATATAGTTGAAGCTAAGCTGGTTTCAGTAAATAAAGGCCCAGTTAATCACAATACCCATGAAAATGTTAAGATTGTCAATTAACATTTAGTATTTACTCATTGTAGAAATTTTATATAATTTCCTTAAGTAATGGTAATTAGTTTTAACCCTGTACATAGAAACAAGTGTTGTGATAGAAATGTATTGTATGTATTGATTTTTGTTACTGAATAGTCAACCCATCCAGTTTCTATAGAAAAGAAGATTACCTGCTGATTATGTTGAGATCAATATTCCATTAAATATTTAAAGGGAAAATAAAATTACTTAAACCTACATATTCTCTGGTTTGTACAAAACCGTTGTTCAATTTCCTTTATTGGTCTGAATCGTATTAAAAAAGTGATCTTTCCAGACCCGAACCTGACACGATTAATCCAGACCTTGATTAGTACGCCCTCCGTAAAGTTGTATTTTCCAGCAACCTGCTGAGGAGTCTTCTTCAGAAGCCGCCAAATGCCCAGAATTTCGTGTTATTAATTTATTAATCTACAGTTTAATGTACGTTCTGTACTGTTTCTTTTATTGTGTATGTTTTGAGGTAAAATCTGGTTTGTATTTTGTATGGTAAAAGTTTAGTTTATTAATCGTTATTAATTAAGTTAGAATTGGAAAAGAAATAGTTAGTAAACGCACTACAGAATTTTGTTTATTAGCAGTGTAGTAAAAGATAGCTAATTTCACAAATGAACCACGAATCTACAAATTTAGCTAAAGTCGTAACAAGATAATTAAGTAATTGAGCACAGCAAAAGATCTCGCAACAATGGTTACCGCGATTCAAATCCAAAGGAACTTTCTGCGATACCCACTCTATCCTAAGTCATATAAGGCAAGCTTTAACAAAATATTTAGCTTTAAACGAAAAATATAAAAAAGCACTAAAGTATATGACAACTAAAATTTAGACAAAACAAACAAAGGAAAACGATCTTCTTGAAACCTTGTTACGATTGAATTAATAAGTTTACAATAAATGTATAAATCTATAAAAGGTTACAATCTTTATGTGTAGCAATCTAAGTTCTAAGCTCATAGCCAAAATATAAGATCCGAGTTTGAGGTAGCGATCCCATATCAAGTTGTTTGTTTACAGGTGGTGAAAAAATTAAAACGTACTCATCACGATATCATTAAATCGTTACATAAACTTTCACTAATTAGTCCTCAAAGTGCATCAAAATTAATGTAAACCAGACAAGCTAGTCGATGAGGAAACGATGGAGGTATAGAGTAACAGTATGCTCAGATACTGTATTTTTACTTAAATTTAAAAAGGAATATCATAAAGATATAAGATATCGTCAAACAAATCAACAAAAAGGAAACATAGAAAATTGATATCAGGTCACCTGTAAAGCATATTTTGTTATTTTATAAGAACAAACTTTTTCAAGGTAAAATCAGTTCTTTTAAATCTGAGTTTTAATGTGAATAAATTTCACTGTGCACTCCAATGAATAAACAAACTTTGGATACAAAACGAGTTTAAATTCATTAGGCTGTAGCATAGCACTAATCTAACTCGCAAAATTTTTGGTAACTTTAGAACAGCGTAATAATCATTTCGCTTGTTTAAATTTCGTTTATGTAGGCAAATGGTAGGAAGGTGTGAAGCTGTTCTTAGGACGCCTGTGCAACGTGGTTCCATTGTATGATAATCAATATGTGTATACCCACATCCATGTTTAGCCTAAGAGACACGCCGATGAAAACACCCTTTTTCGCCCTTTTTCAGCCTCTGTTCCTGCGGATAACCAACCCCGCGTATCCCTTGGTAGCCGCCTCCTCCAATCATTAGCCTCTGATTGGTTTCCCGACCTTTACCTTTTGTTACCATCTTGTCCCGACCAGCGCCCCTTTCTCCTTCAATTTTTTTCCCCACTGCGTTCCTCAAGTATCCGGGTCTAGTATCTTGGTCCTGCACTTTAGTCAAGCATTTTGGTCCAGCATCCTGGTCCACCATCTGCTCCATCGTTCTGATCTAGTAGTATCTTGGTCCTGAATCCTGGTGCATCGTCTTGGTCCAATGTCCTGGTGCAGTATCCCAGGCCAACATCCTAGACCGGCATAATTGGTCCACTACCCGTGTCGAGTATCTTGGGCCAGCATCTTTGTCCACAATCTTAGTCCTGCATTTTGGACCACCTACCCTGCTCTTTTCTACAACTAAAATTTAGACAAAACAAACAAAGGAAAACGGTCTTCTTGAAACCGCGTTATGATTGAATTAATAAACTTACAAGAAATGTATAAATATATAAAAGGTTACAATCTTCATGTGTAGCAATATAAGTTCTAAGCTCATAGCCAAAATATAAAATCCGAGTTGGAGGTAGCGATCCCAAGTTGTTTGTTTACTGGTGATTTAAAAATTAAAACGTACTAATCACGATATCATTAAATCGTTACATAAACTTTCATTAACTGGCCCTCAAAGTGCAGCAAAATTAATGCAAACCAGGTAAGCTAGTCGATGGAGGTGTAAAGAACATTTATATTAGGTCACCTGTAAGGCATATTTTGTTATTTTATAAGAATAAAACTTTCCAAAGGTAAAAGCAGTTTTTTTCTAAATTCTGAGTTTTGATGTGAATAAATTTCACTGTGCATTCCAATGAATAAACAAACTTTGGATACAAAACGAGCTAGGAAAATATGAAGACAAAGCAAAAGGCTGTATAAAAAGATACTATTTGTGCTACCAAAAAATGAAAATTCAAGGAGATAGGCATTGAAAAGTGAAAGGAAGATATGCAAATTACTGCATGAACTATCATAAACAGACAAGGATATGTGTACACATAAAAAGGTCTTTACCAATAAATAAATAAAATAAACAAACATCCGATTATTCGATAAAAACACAGGAGGCCCACAATTAAAAAGGTGTGACACCTCCTGGGAGGTCACGATCATTTCCTAAAACTCACGGACGTGACCCACCGGTGGGTTATGCTTATTCGGTAAAAACACAGGTGTTACCCACTGATGGGTTACGATCATTCGATAAAAACACAAGTACCACCAACCAACATTGGTTGAAAAGTTGCAAAATATAAAAATGTACAAGTTGCGTAGTATCTGTATGTACAAAATGCTAAACATCTTAGACAATGAGAATCTCATATGATAATTGTTATTTGTAAGTACCAGATTAGACTTGAGGTTAGCCGTTCAATTAATATACCACGTCATCAGAATAAGGTCTTCGAGCTTGTTGATTTCTGTTTTAAGAACCCACGAAAAGGACGTTAGATGTTAGGGCAAGAATATTCTAAAGGAACCTGAACTAATAATAATAAATCTTTATCTCCGCTTCCTGTAAATTTAAGTAAGAAAGAATGAGGTAAAGCCTAAATTAATTTAGCGATGTTGAGAAAAGTTGAGACTTCAGTCGTCGGAGCAAGCTTTGTCTAATCACTAAGCAATGAAAACACAAAAAAACACCAATATTAGGTACGAATCTCATAATTTGTAACGATATAAACGGGTGGTAGAACGGGATTACAGATAAAGTTGGCCTTTTTGACCCGACTAGTAAGCGTATGGGTATGGGTATGATGTTGATAAATTTTGCACATCCAGAATAGTAAATCGTACGTAAGTCAAAGTAGGGGATGAAGACGTAATCAGATCGGTTTAGGGCGCCAGAATGTTTGGTAGTCAAAATAAGCGACGTCGTGCCAAAATTACGAGTACATAGCGTGTCTAAACATACAAAAAACATACGCATACCTACTCGCAATCAATCCCAGGTGTGCTGGATAGCAACTCAGCAAACCACCTGAAATAGGGCTTCAAAATAGCACTACACGCCTGACAAATAAAAGCGTGTTAATCACTCAATAATGTTACGTTACTACACCTCAGTGTAAATAATTAGGCATTATATAATAATCAAAACAAAACAAAAAAAATCACCTTTGTTGAATGCACTCTAAATGAATTAATAATCAACTAGAAGTAAAATAAAACACTGAATAACATGAACGCTATTGTTCAATAAAAAAAACTGTCACTTCGTTACGTTAAAATTTAACCTCCTAAATTACCGGTAAACTTGCAATTTGCAAAAAAACTTTTATGTAACACAAAAGGGTTTTCACAGAATTAAAACAATTTTATAAAACCTAAATAAAGCTGTAATAAGATAAGAAAACAATATACATGTAAACATACGATAATGCGAATATAAAAAAATAACAATGGCGACGGAAGGTCTGGCCAGAATTCTGCGTAACGCCGTACTAAAATTGTTTAACATAAATATTTCGTGGATTATTTACCCACTACTTCAGGGTCAATTGCCCTTTAATACTAAGATGAAGGGTGTGAAGGCGAAGCGTCAGAATTATGATTAATTACAATAAATAAACCAAAACAACAACTTAATTTAAAAGGTACACGACTCCGCTTTCAAACCTTCGTTAACAAAACAAATAATTCGAGGTACACACACAAAAAATCTCTTAAATACTCAATAAAACACATTGTCATACTACCTGACTGTCTAAATGGGCACCTCTTCTGTGTTACAACAATCGAAAATGAACCAGGTGATCGATTACTGCTACTACGGATACGGAATCTCCCTAATCTGACACCAGATGATGAGTGATAAGGTTGACTATTTGTTTTTGTACTCAAACGATTTCTTGATTGAATCTCGGTAAAACGTTACTGCATTAATTAAAAAAACTTCTTTTAAAATAGTAAATTGTGCGCTCAACTTGCTCGATAATTTTTATCGTTTAAATGGTTTTATTTACACTACCAATCCAAAAGATTATTAACTTTATTTAAATAACTATAATTTTAGTATTCTGCGATTGTTTCTTTATACTTCAACACGCCCTGCACGGCAATTAAGTGGCACTTCAAGAACGTTAATTTAATAAATCCGCAAAAGCGACATAAACCAATGAGGTCACAGAAGCACTAATATAACGCGACGGTGATCTCCAGGTAACTTGATTACGTAAAATCGAAATCGGCACTAGGTCTATTCCTTTGGTGATTGAACAATTTCACTTAAAATCCCTTCATAAAGTAGATAACTACCCTCACAACACGAAAGTTCGTTCGTTAAACACCAAAAGGTCCAATATATCAACGTTCTAATCAACCCCTTAAGCCGTAACAACAAACGTCACAGTGCTACTACTCGGGAGCGCTGTCAGTTTCAGAATCCCAAATTATTACCAAAAATCCATCTTGGATTTTTGAATCCCACCATTCACAAAAAAATCTCATTTAATTTAGTTCCACCAATTAAGAAACGGAAGGGAAAGATTTGATACCCCCTACACACAAACTGCGTTTTCAACCGTAAGGACTCGATAATTCCAAACGTCAGCAGAATCAACGTGAAAAGTATCTCTGTATTTTCATTTAAGTTCAAGCAGTTAGTCCCACATTCTATCTTTATGACTCAAAACCAACATACTCAATATTAATCTGAACCACTGCAATCACTCGACTTCTTGTCGCCAGAACGATATCAAATACATTTACATCTACACTCTTTCTTTAAGTTACTTAATTTTACAAAACTTTCTATTAAATTTTAAGGAAATCAAACGAAATAAACATTATTTAAACTGATATACAACTATATACAAATAATCCAAAAATATTCATTGCGCATACCTTTAGTTGTTTATTGACAAATTCTCCCTAATTTTGATTTAAGCAAATAGTAGGTTAACAATATAAAACACCACCTTGGTGCGGTAGGCAGGAACAGTTAGTAGATCGCAATGGCGTAAATTAAGTTGGTGACTTTGGGTCTAAACGAGATAACATAGTAACTGACATTTTATGACTTTATAATACAAGTATATACTATGTAATCACCCTCTTTAGCACATATTTAACCAATTAGCGTCAACTAACTTATGAGAGATCCTCGAACGCCTTCGAATACCATAGATTAATCGTAAACAGGATTTGTTTAGTGTTTCTATTCGTTTTAAAGCAGAATATCTGTGTTGTAGTAGCATATTTTTCGGACAAACGAAATAGGCTCACCTCCAATAAATATTTGTAAATCACCTATTTTAGAATGAGCGCTGTTAGAAGCAAACATAATTGCTTTGCATTTTTGAGGATTTAAATGTAAAAAGTGATCTTTAGATCTTTCATATGCATTAAAAAAATGTATTGCTTTTGCCTCGTTATCTTGAAGTAATATCCTTCAAAATGCTCTCTGACGTGGAGACAAGAATCTACCAAAGGGACTTTAGATGCTGGGACGATTTCGAGAACCAACCTTTTATAAAAGACCTTATTTGTCTTAAATTTTATTTTTTTGTAGCACAATTAGCACCTTTACTGCAATCCCCTGCTTTACCATCATATTTTCCCAGCTTGTATCTTTGTGGTGAGGATTTGATAATTTAATACCTAGTCAAGATTGATTTCTTCTTCAACAATATCTCCTGTATCAATTGTACGGTCATTGTAATGAATATCTTCGTAGATGTTTGAGTAAATCCCTTTTTTTAATTTTAATAAATACCACATTAACCAAATATGCACATTCAACAACGTAGGGCATCTGGTGTATATTCATTTAAATCAAACAATAAGTGTCTGTGGAGTTTGAATGTATCGCCCTGGTCACGTCGTTGATGGAATATATTTTGAGTTAGAAAGAATATGATTAAGTTTATATAATGACAACCTTTTGTAATGATATCTGCCACAAAGCAATCGGCCTCTCGCATTAGATTGTCAATTGTTATTACTGCAGGTTACACTGATTCATATCTAGGAAGCATCTGAAATTCTACAGTTAGATTTCTGATGCTTACACTGTCCTTCAATCTCTCAAATCTTGAACTCGTATTAATACAGCGCTCACAAAATCAACACCTCAAATTTCTGCGCCTTGGAATAAAAATAATAACCAGATAGGAGTGACATTTTTTTATTACAAAACGTCAGTTTTCTGCTTATTTATAAAATAGTTAGGATTCTAACTCAAAAATGGTAACTTGTTTGCCGTTTATCTTATTTTGTTTGTTGCTACCTTCTTTGGTTTGGAGGCACTGAGGTTTTGTTGGTGACTAGCTTGTTTTGTACGTTTAGTGTCTGTAGTACGGTTTTGTTTGAGAGTTTATTTGTCAGCTTATATTTATGTTGGCTACCAGTTTTTCTGCAGATTTTAGTTGCTTTGATATGCGGCATACGTAAGCATAATGGAACACGTAAAAAGGACGACGGAAATCCGAAAAAATGCAGACTAAATAGGGCGGCAACAACCAGGCAGTGAAAGCGAGATGGCGGAAGCATAATGGCGGAAATAGGATGATCGAAGCAAGATGGTGGAAACACGATAACGAAAAGCCAAACACACACTGGACCGGGGGTGTATAGACAAGGATAAAAAACGGCTTTAACAAAAGATAGAAAGGAAGAATATGAAGAAGCCGCTTCAAAGGCAGCCAATTACGAACCTATTGGCAATCTACTGGTTCGAAAGTAAGCAATTTAGAGAGATAATAAAAAAGCACTTAAAAATAAAAGAAAATGACATTAAATTTCCAAGTGCGAATACATTGGCGACTACATCTAGTAATCTGGTGATATTAAAATTGAGTGATGCAGCAGTTTGCCAACCCCGCCGACGACTTCTTTTAATTTCGCGAAAAGCAATGTTGACCTAACGAAAACTTTAATTGCACTAACGCTGCGCTAACGATTAAACCTAGTACCCTAACAGTATTCAAATTGAACGGGGAGAACATTTCGTCAACCTCACCTACGGCTTTCAATTTTATCAAAAAGCGACATTGCACTAATGAGAATCTTAATTGCACTAACAGTTAAACTTAACACTCTGCCAATATTCAGACTGGGTCGAAAAGCGTTACGTCAATCAGGCCCACTACTATAGATGAGCATTTTTCCAACTCTACCCACGACTTCTTTTTTCTCGAAACACGACATTGCATTAACAAAAATCATAACGTGCACTAACGCTGCAATAACAATAAATCTAGTACATTGCCAATATTCAAATTGGGCGTGGTAGCATTTCACCAACCGCGCTCATGGCCTGTTTTAATTTCTCAAAAGACGACATTGTACTAACGAAAATCTTAAGTGCACATACGTAAAGTTTTCTAACCCTCATCCACACTTTTTTTTAGAATATCTCCGCTAGTATTTTGTGCTAACAAGAAAATAAAACAAGCATTATCGTGCCCTAACAATGCACTAACGGATAAAATTCATTTCATTAGGGAGTTTGAAATGAACTAACAAAACTCACTCGCAAATTATTTACATTCCGACAAGTTTGTGCTACTGCGTATTAAAAACCATTTGTTTTCTAAAGATTATAGGTAACCATTTGAATGGAGTTATTCTGAAGAATGTCATAATATTTTTATATACATAATCATTTTAATAAAATGTGCCGATCAACCTTAAAATTAGACGTTGTGGTCCATTTTGGCGCTGTAGTTATCCTTAGAATTGGGTATTATCGTCAAGCTGGCTGTTCTGGTCATTGTTAATATTAGGCTCTGAAACCAAGTTAGGCGTTGTGGACAATTTCGAAGTTTCGGGGAAGTTGCCATGCGAAGATGGGCGTTAGTGCTCATTCCCACTAAGACAGACCGTCTGTTTTCTCGGTCCGTCTAAAGAGACGGATATGCCAGTGGCAGTATAATTTGTATGAAACTGTTCACATTTTGACGGATCCGCGAAGAAAAAACGGATCAGGGTTTTTAAACGGACGTTTTGTCACTCCGAAGAGCCGTCTGAACGCTCGGACTGGAAATAGTGTGAATGAAACCGCCGATGAGATGGCACCGATGTGTCCCCCTATAACCCCGCGGATCATCCCACATACATCATTGCGGCGTCTGCACTCGTGCAAAATGGATGTCGATTCAAGTACGTTGATATCGCTGATTAAAAATAGAGCTGTCTTGTGGGACGAAACGTCGGAGCATTATAAGGACAAAAAGTTAAGATTAGCAGCATGGCGTGAGATATGTACAATATTAAAACTTGATTTTGACCAACTTGAAGAAAAAGAAAGCAAAGAGTTTGGTGTTTATTTTAATTTTTTATTTACAATACTGTACTATAAAAGCACATCCTTATTAACATGAATACAAGTTTTTTTTCTATTATTTACTGACAGAATTATTTATTTACGTTCTATTACTTTCTCTGACGTTAGTTCAGTTGAACGTCACTACTGCAACGCCATAATATTAGTTCCGTGAAGCCACACTGCACTAGTTTAAAAACAAATTACGATTACGAGTAATATAGCTGCTTCTTGCCAAGATATTGAACTAATATCACAAACGAAGTAATCGGCAAATGCTGTTCGAATCACATTAGCATTAGGGCCACCTTGACTTTGTTGATTGTAATGTGTTCTTTCTTCACTTCTTTCCATAAAAATTGAGTTTTGGTTGTTCTAAACTAATACCGTCTTTATCTCTAACAAAGTCATGCAAAACTGTACAAGCTTTTATGACCTCAATCGCCGTTTCTGTATGAAGATCTATCGACCGATGCAGTATTCTCCCTTTGTTGGCTAGAATACCAAAGGCACACTCAATGTACAAACGGTAATTCTTCATGTGTGTATTCATGTATAGCGCCTAGGATTTGGTATATTTAGTGAACCATCATTAAACTTTTGCCAAAACGTACTATTCGTTGATATCGCAGAATCACATTCGTTCCCATATGAAACCATACGTATATGAATGCATCGGTATTCTGAATTGACCACAGCAAGTAATACAAAAGAGAAATACTCTTTGTAATTAAAAAACATAGAACCACTCTTGGATGGTTTTATAATTCTAATGTGTTTTCCGTCCACAGCTCCAAGACAATGAGGAAAGTTAGTTTTTCTTTCAAATCCATTGGAAATGGCTTTCCATTCTATCTCCGTATTAGGCAACTTCAAGTAATCTTTGTTTAATCTGTTCCAAATAATGGAGCTCATTTCTTATTTTACTAATAGTCGAAATTCCCGCCCTATAAGAGTATAGTTCCCTAAACGAACACCCAGATGCAAAATATCTGTAAAAAAATAGTCTGAAGTTATTGTTAGTAATTGTTTCAATATATTCTTTGTAAAAGAGTGGCTAAAGAAAATAGAAATAAGAAAATAAGAATTATTATTAATGATTCGTATGCAGGAAAATTTGTCTCGAATAAATTGAACAACGTACGAGAAACATGGCAAAAATGGATGAAAAAAAAGAAAGATGGAGAAATACCTGGATGTGCTGCTAAAAGGTGTGCACGAAGAGCAATTGATGTTTTTAAAAAAGACTTATGAGCCCAGACCCACCGAAGAGTCAATTCAGAAGTCAAAACCGAAACTGAAGGAAATGTTGAATCTTGTTCGACTGATAAAGAGTTTCGTGCACCTTCGACGCGTAGGAGCACAAAAGACAAAAGGATGGATGAAAATATGGCTAAATTTCTGCACTCCAGGATGACACCGGAAGAAGAAAACCGTAATTTATTATTTTTTTGCCGTGGACTCCTTCACAATGGGTGAAACTGTAAAATTTCAAGCAGGCGTCTTCGCTCTTATACAAAAAATTAAATGCCGAAATAGAGTAGGTTATCAAAATACTGACTGGCAAGATAAATATCGTGGATACTATACACAACCATCAGCCAACCAGCAGCCGACAGCTTTCATACCATCACCAACCTCGCAATAATCTGATCATACACAATCACCAACAAATTTGGAAAAATTGTAATAGATTAGGTAGTTTGGGTAATAGATTAATAATAATTAATTAGATAATAGGAATTCTGTTCAAATTCCTCTAAATCATTAGGATTTTTAGTTTAGACTTTTAACCAGCATCAGGGTTATTAATCACACTGCGATATAGTTCCTTCAAGTGTGGAGCTAATGTATGTAGCTTTGGTTTTTCACTTTGAAATTCGATTTTTATATCACTTACTAGTTTTAAAATATATGAAACAAAAAAGAAATATACTTGGTATACAGGGTTATTTAAAGCATCCAATATATTTTTAGCTTTGTGCAAACTTGCGTTTCTCACACCTCTGCTGTGAAGTATAGTTGAAGTGGTGCCCACTGCTTCAAAATTCTTGTTACTACACTCTAAAATAAAGAAAAACTTTAAACTAAGAGTCAGTAAATTATTGAATATACTCACTTGTAGTGACAACCATCTCGTACAACTTAACTGAATAAGTTTGTGGCGCATTGTCTCTGTAAAAATTTGAACTGTTGGACAAGTAATTACCAACGTCCCTGACAAATTCTTCAATTGTCCGAGGTAGTTTTTACAAGCCTTTGATGAGCTTGTGTGAAAGCTATGACAGACACATTCAAGTATAAATATATTCTTGTTTATTTCTTTCAATTTTGCCTGAACACCGTTGAACTGCCCCATAATCACAGCGGCATGATCAGCAGCACAGCCGATTAAATTAGAATAATTTATTTGGTTTTCATCCAGTAAATTTTCAAAAAAGTCAAAAATTTATCGTGTACAATGCAGTCGGTTTTGGCGTATCGAACAACTACTGCTAATGATTTCGATACAGAAACGTCTGTTGTTTCATCTATAATTAGGGAAAACGGATACTTCTGCATATCCCTAATCAGTTCTGCAAACTCTAGTTTTTTAAAATATTCAACAAAATTCTTGTGGTTTTAGTCCTGCCACTTTTCAGATTTTTATCTATGGAGGAATCAGGAGAAATAAATTTTAATAGAGGTGTTAGATGATCCATAGTGCGCATAGGCAAGTTATGTTCTGCTATAAAACCACACAATTTCAGTTCTGCTGCATTGGTCTTTTTTTCCAACTATCTTTTCTGGTCATTTTCGAAATTCATTACATTTTGAATGTTCACACTTTTCCTAGCACTCAATTGTTTAATATGACCTACAATATATAATTATGAAAAAATGTGGATGCCTAATCGAATAAACTCAAGAATATTTTAATTCTAAATGTTTTCTTTTAACAATGTTCAATCTGGGATAATATGTTTTATTATTGAATTTTACCAATGCAAAAATTAACTTAATAGTAAATTAACTAATAAAATAAACTATCTATCTTTTAAATAAAACAAAATATAATTACCTGCAGAATATTCATGACGCTGTATGTGTGTGACGCCTCCATTTATGTTTTAGACAATACGCTTTTTGATTATTATTGGTGAGCCACTGATGGTTATTCTCCCATTCTTTATTATATTTTTGCTTGTATGATTTCTTTTGTGTACTTTTGAGTACTACCATGATTTATATCACTACCACTGTCTAGTACTTCAATTTCAATAACCTCTTTTCTTGTGGAGAGTTTTCTTGAGTGGCAGTTGGTAATAACCAGTGTAGGAGTAGAGGGTAAGGCGGATGGCGTTACCTGTCGATTTCCTAACTGTAAAAACCTGAAAAAGAATGATAGCAATAAATTAATAACAAAGAAGTAGCTGTATGATATTTATTGTTTAATAGTATATATTTTTTCTATGCTCAAGACTAAATTTGTAATTTTATTCAGTTTAGCACGAACGTAACACGCGGGGTCCGGGGAAACACAGACTTAGCAATACCAGTTGCTGTGGTGGCTCACGGGTCGCGGCTGTGGCTCTGGCTACTCAGCTGATAAAGAGAGAAAGCATGATGTGATGTCAAGTAGCGGCGGAACAATAATTATATTTATAGTGCTAATTTAACACGTTAACGACAAGGTGTCAAAATTGGGAATTTACCCGGGGACCAGAGTAGTATTTTGTTATTTTTTAGTAAAGGTAAAGGATAGTCTAATGGAACGTGTAATATTAATAAGACCAAAAAAAAAGTTTTTAACAACCAAATTACATCGTGCACCTGATTGGTGCGCGCGGTCTGAACAGAAAAAAAATATATTTAACTTTACCACTGACCATGTGTACCATACTGGGTCACATATGGAATTGACAAATTGCGTATAATATTTTTTATAAACTAAATGAAAGGATAATATACGAAATTAAAAAATATTTTTCTTTGCAAAACATCAATAAAATAAAAATACGTAAAATTTTTTTATGTCAAAACCTAAAAATAAAATATAACAGTATTATTATCAAAGGACAGTAACATCACAATGTAATACAAATTATTTTTTATGTCTTTCAAAAAAACAACTAACACACATGTAGGTTATGTTTTCGGAACACCCTGGACAGAATGAGTATATTTTTTTCGCGTTCTTGATTGCTGCTTGGCGACCCTCTCTTTCGGAATATTTTTTGTAGCAGCTGGAACATCTTCCTCGAGTTTCCTTCTGTTGTATGGCATGTAGAACTTCTTCATCTACTGGTTGATTGGCCGTATCTAACAAGGAGCAAACGATGCTTTCGCGAAATTCGATAATACTCATTTTTTTGTTTGTACTATGCGTAAACACAACCAAGGCATTTACCAGAGCTGTGTTAGTCAGAAGTTCAAATAAGATTTTTCTATACCACTTGATGCTGCGACGTACTGGTGAACTGTAAGATGCCCTCTGGTCCGAGATGTCAATAAATCCCTTGGCTGTATTGTAGTCAACTATTGTTGACGGTTTTGATAACGGACCTCTTTTTGTTATTACCTCAACCATTTCCGGAACAGCTCTAGTTCTTAGGAACAAGACGTCCATTTTGTCCTTTCATTTACTTACAATTACTTTTGTATAGCTTTTTTGCATTTTCATTTCCCCCTTTTTCAATTTGGCACTTGTAACACCTTTTGGGTTAAGTTTCCGGTTTTGTCGAAGTGTGCCAACTAAGTGGGTACGTTTATTATTTAGTTTAGTTGATGGGCCAAACTGACACTTGTGTAAAAATTATCAGTGTATAGGGTCCTTCCGGTATTGAGCAGAGGTTCCATCAGTTCCATAACAACTCTTGATGCTAATGGTTTATCAGATTTTTGTGCCCCATCTCTTCCACCATATATTTTAACAGCATAAGTGTAACCGCCATCAACACAAAGCTTAAAAAGTTTTACACCATATTTATGTCTCTTCCCAGGGATATATTGAAGAAAACTTAATCTTCCTCGAAATGGAACCATTGTCTCATCTATGCATACTTTTTCTTTTGGACTGCACATGTGCTGAAATTTTCTGTTCAACATTTGTACAAGTGGAGAAATTTTATACAGTCTGTCACCAGTAGGACAATTTTCATTGTCGGAAATATGCACAAAGTGTAGTAATGCTTCAAAGCGATTCCTACTTATTCCGCTTAACTTTGGAATGTCACTTTCGTAGAGAACTTTTTACTGTAATAATATCTAAGTGTAGGTTTTTATCGAGTCCCATCCAAATTGTAAGAGCAAAAACCGCATAAGTTCGTTTGCATTCGTATCATGCCACTTAGACAAAATAGAATGGTCCCTGATGGAGTCGTTGCAAATGCCTATTACGATTTGCTGCTCCGCATATCTATTAGTTTCAGTTACTAGCAAATTCTGAACTTCTTCGTCGAAAAATAACAAAAAGAAATCAATAGGTTTGTGGCCTGTGAGCTTCTCTATTTCTTGCTTACAAAATCCTGGTTTTCCAGAAAATACAAATTCGTTTAGTGTGTCAGAATTTGTAACTTCGCTCCACATTATACGATCACTTCGTGGTGTAAACGGGGTATCAGGAATATCAACATTGTCTTGGTCAGTATCAATATCGTCTTGGTCATGTCGTTTGGGTAAATCAGAAGAACTACTGGCTGCAGGTGTGAATTCTGAATCGACCTTTCTTCTTTTACGTAGCAACAGATCTTCATTACTAGTTCTACTGCCCTCACTATTAGATTCTTGATATAAGGGATCCACATCTGAATCGTCAAAAGTGCTTCCGATCTCACTACATTCAAACTCACTGTCTTCCAACATTTTTCGAAGTTGTTTATCTGTAAGGCCTTTATTCGACATGATTGCGGCGGATAGAAACACAAAAAATCACTAATGCTCACATCAAAACTTAACCAAACCAAAACAAAGCACATTCAAGTTGTCACAAGTAAATCCGACAAACATAACCTCAATTTCGATTTTCGTGTCTAATTAATCGTGAACGGGTTTATAATATATTTACAGTAACGTTTCGTAGTACGAGGGTGAGAGCGAGGTGAAAATGCAATAATACATTAAATAAAACACGAATCCATAACATCAATTAAGAATTATAATGTTTATTTATTACTTGCCTATTATATAAATAAATTTAAAAAAATATATCAACCCAAGATCATATTTTGTTGTACAGGGACCAGATCATTTGAAATCTGCATTGAAATACATTGCTGCTGCGTCCCCGAAAAGCCCACACCGCTTAGAACGCAAACCTTCTGTGTGGCCATGTAGGGTCACATGGTCTGTACAAAAACCACGGTGCGCACCTATATGGTGCAAATGGTCGTTAACGTGTTAAAGATTGTGAAATAACTACACCTACCTAATTTTAAATTCAGTTGAAACATATTTATATTTATCAGTATTACAATGAAATATGCATTTTATTTACTTTTCTGTGAAACGTAATAGAAAAGTAATAGAAATTGGAAAACGTAATAGATTTTGCTTCGAGAGTAATAGCATAATAGACAGGAGTATAGAGTAATAGATATGTTACTATTGTAATATCATTGGCAACGCTGAGTTGACGAATAAATTACAATCGGATCGGTGTAGGTGTGAACACGCACGCCCGGGCGTTTAAATAGACTTAGTGGGAAAGAGCTTTTATAATTTTTGGGCGTTGAGGTCCAGTTTTATTTTCGTATGTAGGGAAAACTAAATGAAATCAACATTAAAGAAAATGTAGCTTATATTAAATTTAAGCTTTGGGAAAAGTCAGTAGTAACCCCAAAATAGTTTTAAACAATCATAAATATGTTAATGTATCTTTAGAAGTGTGAAATTAACTGATATGGATGCTGAGAGGTCGTAAAAGGCAAACAAATCTCAGTGGATAATGACGACCGGGACTTTTAAGTGTTCAGAACTTCTGCAATTTTCATGTTTCCTTTCTTTAGATAAGCAACAAAGAGTTAGATGTAGGTAGTATTACTGAAATATTCTTTGACCCGTCTCCGTAGCTTTAATCATCATTAATAGTTATCATTACCGTTACCGTTATCACTGTCATTATTATTACTATTCTTATTGAAGTGAAACTATTCATACATATTACAATAGTTTAATTCTAGTAAAGTCTAACGTAAAACGTGTATGTAACTATTTAATAATAACGCGTAACAATAATATTACTGTTGTTTTTAAGGAATAAATTACATAAATGACACAATTCAACTATCCTTCTTTAATCAAGTATTACGTCAACAAGTAACTTGCATAGATTACATTACATGTATTACAGATTACAACATATCCTTTGCACAAAGACAAATGGTCAGTTCATTAAGAATATAGTATATAATTTCGGTAAAGCTTTGAACTAAATACGGGTATTCTGCTTTACTTAACGTTACTGCCTTTTTGTTGGCTGACTAAAAATTGGGTTGCGCAAAATAGAGAAAATACTAATTAATTTGCTTGTGGAACTTGTATTGAACGCAGAAATATGTACTTAAATTTAAGATCAGAAATTGACCCTTACTGGAACGTACTCTGGCTTTTTAGTCACACCGAAGGAATTTAAGGTTGGGTTTGGGATTGGAAAAATGCTTTACGGTCCTTATCCGGTTAACTATGACTGCATTCGTATATTATAATGTACATAAAAAAATCTCTATTGCCTAATCAGTTTTTAATAAATATATTTATAGAAAAAACATTAAATTGCATTATAATTATAATCAAATGTAATAAAACGAGTTTACCAAGTTTAGTTTATGCGAAAAGTAGACATCACGGTGTTTTCGCCATATTTCAAATAATGCTTTGAAATCTTTCGTCCACTTTCCGTCTTGAATTTTTCACTACACTTCTCCTTCGTTTTCATACTCGGTATGATTCCATTTTTGGTTAGTTACAGATGAACAAACCTATATTTTAAATTTTCTTTAAGGGGCAATTTAACACGTAATAAATACAAAATTTGTATGCATCAAAGTGATTAAAATTAATGTTTATTGTTTTATTTGTCACATGTATCATTCAATCATACTCGCTGTAGAATTGAAAATAAATCAGTCAGACTAATATATTTATATTTACATGATTGATACAGTTACGTAGAATTTCTATTAAAATAGATGTTTTGTACCATTATATTTCATATTGCCGTTCTCAAATTACAATAAGAATACACTCTTTTCTGCGCCCAGCGTTCACGATTTTAAAGCAAATCCGGGCCTGCCTTCACCCATCTCCAGTTCATCCATCGAGCATTAACTTATTGCAATTTTTTCGTGCGCCCGGTGTACTTGTGGTCTGCGTGTGTTGGTTTTTAATTCTGAATTCACCAGAAAACGTAAACTCAAACAGATTTTAGAGGACCTTCTAGAAAGTGTAGGTAAGTTCTTGTTTTTTCCTTTCATTTCCAGATTATGGATTAAGATTTGAAAATATGTGTGGGACAATTATTCATGTAACCCTACAGGGTTACTGCACATAGCTCCTAAACACACGCGCTTCCTACAGTAACGGTGTTTTATATAGGCCATCAACTAAGACGTATTCCTACAGGGCTATTGAGTTTTGGTACTTATAAACAACATTTCCTACAGAAATGTCTTTCATTCTATTCCTACAGGAATATACAGTTTAAAAAAACGTACAACTTTTCACATAGAAATGTACTTTTCTTTATTCCTACAGGAATATATTTTTAAATATAGATAATTATGGGCATTTCACACAGAAATGTATTACCCACATATTTTATTTTATTACAAGAATAGGCTAAATAAAGACTGTTTTTAGGTAAATCCGAATATTCGGAAGCTGAACATCTGAATCCTTACAAAATGATGACGTTTCTATTGTAGAGGATGAAGACGAGAAAATGAGCGTCCCTCTTGCCCGTCTAGTAGCAGAACAAAAGCCTGCTAATGCGTTATTGGCTCGCCTAGAAGGAAAAGGTACAACTTCAGATAATGGGCCATTAGTTCATGCTGACATCCAGCAGCTATTGTCTGTTTCTAACAAAATATTTAGACCATGAAACCCGAAAATTCGCTATTGACTCGTATCCTTTATTAAAACACTGTGTTGCCTTGAAGCACGCAGAATTGAATACCGAAATTAAGATTTGCCTCAGCTCAGTTGTTCTCAGACCAGATGCCGTTCTAGATAAGATCCAAAATCAGTTAGCCGCTATTTTAAGAGCTTTGACGGTGCCATTCAATGATGTATATGAATCCTCCAGGTCCAACTCCGCTCAGGCAACAGACCAGGATTTAAAAAAGGCTGGGGATCCTGTTATTTGCAGATATTTTTCACTCTACTTAATGTCATCGAAGATATTTAACTGTTCCATCTCTGGATCCTTCCATACGAAAGAAGCCTCTACAGTAGACACTCTTTTATTTGGAACTGATTTTGCCGAAAAATGGAAGATCTCGAAAGAAGCAAAAAAGTTGGGAGCCCCACTTACAAAGAAATCACCTAGGGTTTTAAGACCAGCGCAAAATCTAACCTCCCAGTCGATGGAGGTAGCTGGACCGTCGTCTTCAACACCACGTTACAATTCTCAGCCTAAAAATAGAAGTTATTTTTTAGCCTCCGGTCGATCCCCAGCAAGATCTCGATACAAGAAGGAACAGGAAGGAATGAGGAGGTACCCTTCCCACAAACGCCCAGACCGTCGTTAAATCTGGTACATTCTAAAAAATTTGCTCGCCGTTTATCTCATTTTTTAGACCAGTGGTCAACGATTATCAAAAATTCTACTATTTTGAAATGGATTTCTGGATATAAAATACATTTCATCAAGAAGCCAATACAACTACAGAAACCTGTTGTAAATTTTAATTAGATCGATTTAAAGGCGGTTGAGGAAAGCATTAACAAACTCATTCGAATTGGGGCAGTTTCAGAAGCTACTCCACAGTCGAATCAATTTCTTTCTTCTTTTTTCATGGCCCCTAAACCAGATTACGCTACACTTGAAAGATGCATATTTTTTAATTCCAATTTATTATAAATACAAAAAAGATTTGATGTTTCAGTGGGATAACAAGCATTATATGTTCAATTGTTTCCCTTTTGGCCTTTGCCCAGCCCATTTTGTATTCAGAAAAATAATGAGGGTACTAATAAGATATCTTCGTACAAAGAATATAACCTGTATATCATACTTGGATGATCCTATTATTATTAGTAGAACAAAAGGAGAGGGAAATAGGCCGATCAACTCCACTAATAGGAAACCACAGTTACAAAACACTTACATAAACTGTGGAAATAGGCCGATCAACTCCACTAATAGGAAACCACAGTTACAAAACACTTATCATAAACTGTGGAGATAGGCCGATCAACTCCACTAATAGGAAACCACAGTTACAAAACACTTATACATAAACTGTGGAAATAGGCCGATCAACTCCACTATTAGGAAACCACAGTGACAAAACACTTATACATAAACTGTGAAAATAGGCCGATAAACTCCACTAATGGGAAACCACAGTTACAAAACACTTATACATAAACTGTGGAAATAGGCCGATCAACTCCACTAATAGGAAACCACAGTAACAAAACACTTATAATACAGAATTAGTAACTCGGTACGGCCCCGAAGTCAAACAACTTTTCAGAAAGCTTGAAACATCAATGAACAAGCTAGCACTAGAGGAGAACCATCTAACCTTCCTTTGCACATAAACTGTGGAAATAGGCCGATCAACTCCACTAAAAGGAGAGGGGGGTAGATATGTACCCTTTACTGTACAATTTTTAGAATCCTTGGGCTTCATTATAAACACCAAAAATAATTTTCTTCTGCCCTGTCAACAATGTCAGTATTTAGGATTCCTTTTTGACTCTCAGCGGTTTTTACTATTATTACCGGAACAAAAAAGGTAATCCCTTTTACAGGCTGTTGTCGAAATCATTAGAAAGAATAGAGTATCTGTATATTTTTTTGCAAAACTATTAGGCAGATTGGTTGCGGCTTGTCCAACGAGTCAGTATGGCTGGGTCCATTTAAAAACTCTAGAGCGCAAAAAATTTTCAGTGTTACGGAAAAAAAAATCAAAATTATAACAGTCCTATGAATATCTCAATTGCTACAAAAAAATATTTAAAATGGTGGTTTAAAGCCATTTCTAATAATATAGGTGTACCTATTCTTTCTAGTCGGAGTTCAGACTGGAAATCTTTTCAGATGCATCCCGCACTGGTTGTGGGGAATTTTGTAATGGTCAAGTCACTCGTGGTTTTTGGGGTTCAATACAATAAACCAAGCATATACATTTTTTAGAACTTGTGGCAGCTTTCCATGCTGTTAAATTCTTTGCTAATAAACTTTCTAATTGCTCAATAATTGTTAGAATTGATAACATGACAGCTATTGCTTGCATTAACCGAATGGGAAGTGTAAGATTTGGCCCCTTAAACACAGTTTCAAAAAAATTATGGACTTGGTGTGAAATTCGTAACATCTCTCTAGTTGGTTCATTTATTGATACCTCAGATAATATTCTCGCAGATCGAGAATCAGGGGTAACAAAAATAGATACGGAATATGAATCATCCATGAATTGTTTAAAAAATTGTTCTCATGTTGGAAATTCCGACATAGATTTGTTTGCAACCCTTTTGAATACTAAATGTTTACGCTATATCTCTTAGAAACCGATCCGAGATCTTTAAATGTAGATGCTTTTACAATGTCTTGGAAATATCAATTCTTTTATGCGTTTCCGCCTTTTGGCTTAATAACGAAATGCCTGCGGAAAATTATCAATGAAAAAGCAAGAGGGATTGTTGTGGTACCGAGTTGGAAAACCCAGCTATGGTACCCTGTCTATAAAAAATTATTAATAACAGAACCTTTGTTTTTCGAACCATGTGAAACTTTATTACTCTCACCTTTCAGACAACCACACCCCCTCTGGAGACATCTTACCCTGGAGCCCGGAATTTTGTGCGGAACTCTTTCCTCCGTAGAGGCTTTCCAGCAATAGGTTTGGATTCAATCGTAACATCCTTGGCTCCAAACACGCTAAAGCAATATGACTCATATTTTAAAGAATGATAGTTTTTTTGTACCAACTTACAAAAAGATCCTTATTCACATTCTTTAAATTTGCTAATTTCATTCTTAACTACAGAATATAAAAAAGAGGCTTCATATGCAACTTTCAAATTCAAAAGACAAAGCTTGTTTAAAGAGATTTATCAAAGGTGTTTTAAAGAGAAATCCACCAAAGCCGCAAAATCAGACAACATAGAATCCTACTTGTGTTTTAATATTTTAGTCGACTTTTTATTCATTAGAAGAGTTACCAATTTGTAAATTAACACATAGACTAGTTACTTTACTAGCCCCAATTACGGGCCATAGATACAAACACTATCCAAAACAAATATTATTCACTTTGATAATAAACTAGAAATAAGCATACTAGATCTTATAAAAACCTCACGGGATAAAAATTTTCAACCACTTTTAGTTATACCGAATTTTAGGGAAAATGTGGCAGTAAAGAGTTAAGTAAATCCAGATCGTTTAACTCTAAACATCTATGAGTGTATTCTTATTTTAATTTGAGAACGTCAATATGAAATATAACTACTAGATCAATTGACTCACCTTAAGAAAAATTGATCGGAATTATATGAGTATTGCCGTTCGAAGAATTACAATCCCACCCAGTTATCCCTGCCCATTGCTATGTAGCTCTATTCCTCTTTTTTTTTCAAAATTGCAATGAGTTAGTGCTCGATGGATGGACTGGAGATGGGTGAAGGAGGCAAGCCCGGATTTGCTTTAAAATCGTGAACGGTGGGCGCAGAAAAGATTGCTACTGCGTGTGTATTCTTATTGTAATTCTTCGAACGGCAATACTCATATAATTCCGATCAATTTTCCTTAAGGTAAGTCAACTGATTTAGTAATTATATTTCACAAGTTTTAATGATTATTCATTTGAAACTGAAGAATTATCTAGTCTTAGTGTTGTTAAATTACAAAGCGAGTAGTAAGATACTACTAAGGAAACATGAGAATTCTTATCGTTATCGATTAACCCAATACAGCCCACCTTATGATTTATCATACAGAGGTTATGTATGTTTACTTCTGAACATAGTAAAGATACCTGCACAAAGGTGACTTGTTTGCAGTGAAAACAGTGTTTTTGACTACTAAATTTTGTTTTTATTGTGATAAGTACTAAAGTTTTTGATAATTGTGAGGTTTACATACGAAATTCGTTAGTCGCACCTTTCTGTTGGATACAAAATGAGTTATAGGTAAGGTTATTTTCCACTATTTTTTTAATTAGTGTATAAAATGGCTCTCGCTGTCAGAATTAGTTAACATATATATTACCACTGGTGAGTAAATAATTGTCTAATAGTTTACGAACGATTTTGTAAACACTAGAGCCCCAAAAACGTTGTGTATGATATATCATACCATAGGGATATATGGGGAACTATACAGGATTATTTACCGTTTCTGAAAGAAATACGATCCACTAAACGCTAGAGATGCTGAAGAACGTCTACATTATTTAGAAGAACTAGAGTCGAATAATGATGAGTTTCAACAAGTAAAGGACCGTGATCGGTTAAATTTGGTGTTATTACCACCTCAAGACGGGCAAGATAGTGACATGGACAATGCTCCTAGTGATGGTGAAGAGATCGGTAACGTATATAATATTGGCAAAAACGGTCTAAAGCAGCCAAAAGATATTATTACTGTAAATCAGAATAAAGAGAAATGTGTACTACGGCTAGAAAAAGTTGATAAAGCTATGAGTGAATGTTCCAGTGACGAGGACGTACCATTGGCGCAACGAATAAAAGAATCAGAAAAGAATTAATGGCGAAAAAGGGTAGGAAAAATAAAAAAAAATCAATAGAAATTGGACAGATTGTAATCTAGTTTGTAGAACAAAAAAAGGAAATTAAAAATTACTAAAACTCCAGAGCCAGATATAGTAAAGAGAATAAAAGAAGAAAATCTAAAACCAATTGATATGTTCAAATTGCTTTTTCGGAGGATTTCATACAATTCATTTGCGATGAAACCCAAAAGTATGCAATTTTTAAAGGCAAACATGATTTTCCTGTCTCTACTCAAGATATGCATATTTGTTTTGCAATTTTACAATTGTCAGGTTATTGTAAAATTCCATACAGGCGAATGTATTGGCAAACAAAAGCCGACATTCATAATTCTTTAGTAAGGAACAGAACCTCAAGAGACCGATTTGATATGATTTATCGCTACTTTCATTTGAATGATAATACCGCTATTGACCCTAACAAAAGACTACAAAGTACAGCCGTTAGTAGACCAGATAAATAATGTTTCTCAAGATTTAGCTAAATCACTTGGAACATCGTTTTATTTAGATGACTCAATGGAGCCCCACTACGGGCGACATAATATGCAACAGTTTATAAAGGGTAAACCCGTTCGTTACGGCTTTAAGTTTTGGTGCCTTACATCTCCTGAAGGTTACCTATTGAACTTTACACCGGAAAAGGTGACAAATATATATATATATATATATATATATATATATATATATATATATATATATATATACGGGGTGTTACAAAAGGTTGGGCTGGCTATACGTTTTAGGGTTTTATGGACAATTTTGAACAAAAAATAAAGAACAACTTTTTTTCGATTTCAGCTTCATTTAGCCGCTAGCCGCCATTTTGTATTTTTTTTTAATAAAATTATATCTGTGTTGTTTTTTAAGATATTTTCATAAAAATTGGTACACAGATGTATCTTATAAAGACACAACATAGAAAAAATATTCATTTACGTAATTTAATTTTTTTCAAAATGGCGGCCATGTCAATTTTTTAACGTGGAATTACGAAAAAACCGCAGTTCAAATGAAAATTTTAGAAGACTAAATAATTTCGAAATTAATTTATCTTCCGAATGACACCTTGTTTGTTGAAATAGGTTAAGAAATAAGAAAGATTGTAGTTTTCACGTTACGCGTTACTAGTTAATCGCGGTGCGCGAGTAATTCAAACAACAATTAGGGGGCAGGCTTTGTCCGCACAAGAAAGGACGTGATCGCCAAATAAATAAATACAATAGCATAAATAATAATAAGTAGCATAAATAAATAAATAAGTACAACAATTCTCATAAAGCAAATCCAATAAATATTTTGGTCAACAAATTGCTCATATTAAGTGTTCAAAGGGACCACCGTTGCTAAAAACACATTGCCACAGTCGACGTAACATAGATTCCCTAACTCCTTGTAACAGTCCCTGGCGTATCCCTGATGCGTATCATTCTATGCTCAATCCGCTGTCTCAGCTCTCCAACATTGGCAACCGGAGTTGCGTAGATCAGGGATTTTAAATGTCCCCAAAGATAAAAGTCAATGGGATTCAGGTCTGGTGACCTGGCTGGCCAAGCTACTGGGCCTCCACGGCCTATCCATTGATTTCCAAACTGGGCAGTCAGATAGTTTCGTACCTCTACACTGAAATGAGGCGGTGCCCCATCATGCATGAACCACATGCTTTGTCTTGCAGCAACCGGCAAGTCTTCTAAATAGTCAAACAACTCGTTTTGCAGAAAGTGCAGATAACTGTTCCCGTTTAATCGAGGAGGCAGAAATACTGGACCAATAAACTCATCACCATGGATACCTGCCCACACGTTTAATGAAAAGTTTTGCTGGTGCCTTAATTGAAGTATTGCGTGAGGGTTTTCATCCGCCCAAACGTGATTGTTGTGGTAGTTGAGTATGCCATGTCTGTTGAATCCAGCTTCATCAGTGAACAGTACTCTTGAAAGAAATAAAGGATCGCGAGCACAGATTTCCTGAATTCGGATACAATCTTCTTGTTTGGCAGGGCTCGATTAGGAAATTTCTCAGCGTATAGTCGTCAAACTTCTGCACGGTTACAATTTGCCATGCCGTAAACTAAATGCATATCTGCCATTTCTTGGAATGAGTATCTATGTTCCATCATGTAAAATAATGCCAGTAGTACAGTAAGTATACAACACTAAATAAGTATCGAAACAATAAATTACTAAATAGCTTTTAAAAACGTGGCAACACGGGAACTGTCACTGGTAGTAATGCGTTTGTTTCGTTTACATTTAACAGGAAGACAAATTAATTTCGAAATTAATTAGTCTCTTGTAAAATTTTCATTTGGGCTATGGTTTTTTCGTAATTCCACGTTAAAAAATTGACATGGCCCCCATTTTGAAAAAAATTAAATTACGTAAATGAACATTTTTCCTATGTTGTGTCTTTGTAAGATACATCTGTGTACCAATTTTTATGATAATATCTTAAAAAACAACACATATAATTTTATTTAAAAAAAATACAAAATGGCGGTTAGCGGCTAAGTGAAGCCGAAATCGAAAAAAAGGTATTCTTGATTTTTTTTTCAAAATTAACGATAAAATCCAAAAACGTATAGCCAGCCCAACCTTTTTGTAACACCCTGTATATATATATATATATATATATATATATATATATACATATAACTTTTAATTCTCAACAATTATTGGATATTCCAACTGAAAATAACATTCACAGCATTGGCACTATTCGCCGTGATCGTACAGAAAAGGCTGCACTAAAAGATTTGAAAAAGGAACTTCTTGGGGCCTACCACAGCATGAAAGGTGCAACACATAATATCACTATTATAACATGGCACGACAACAGTTAGGTAAATATTGCTATTAATATTAAACCTGAAGAGATTACTACAACTAAAGGAACATGTGGAAGATGGTCCAAAGAACAAAAGAAGCATATTGAAATATTAGTCAACCGATTCTTATAAACCTGTACAACCAAGGAATGGGAAGAGTAGACCTCTTTGACAAAACGAGAGGTCTGTATCGTATTCGATTTAGCTCCAGGAAGTGGTACTGGCCAATAATTCGATTCTGTCTCAATGGAGCCGTGTTAAATATGTGGATGCTCTATAGTTGTGCTGACCCAAAAATGCCTCTTCTTCAATTTGTCCGACAAATTGTATTATCAACGCTAACTACGCCAGAACCACTAACGGAGCTAATACCCTGACGGTCTAAATACGTATTGCAAGAAGTAAGATTTCACAAACTGGACCACTTGGTTGACAAAATAAGTACTCAGCGACGTTGTGCACATTGCGGTAAATGTGCTAAATTTATTTGCACAAAATGTAATGTTGCTTTACATCCTGATACATGTTTTATAAGATATCACACCCATTCTACATAACAAAACTGTTGTTTTTAAGTTTATATTCTTTCGGTGTAGGTGCAAATAAAGTTCTGAAATACTTGTCAAGTTTTTTTAAAACACAAAAGTAACCGCTGATGCCTATCGTATGATACACCATACGCATTAATTAGATCCCATTTAACCACAATTAACCCTTTTTAAAAAAAGTCTGGCACACAGAACGCACCTATCGCGGTGAACTGTGATCCTGTCGCGGTGGTCGGCGATGTGAATGATCCGTTATCGTAATTAATTTTCAGCGAGTAGTTTCACTACTTCTGTTCACTTATTGTACAAGATGTTTAAGAAAAAAATGAGTAGTTCTAATGAGGAACAACTCTTTTTTTAGCAGTACAACGTAATAGAAAAAAAGATTATGTTGGGTACAAGAAATTAATAGGAAAAAGAAACACTTAGGGAATACCACCACATCTGTCGTAAACTGAAATCAGACAAGATAGAATTTTCGAGGAACTGCATCACTTATTCATGGATTAGAGAAAACCAATGGCTGCGAGAGAAAGACTAGTCATTTGTTTACGGTAAGCTATGGAAATATATTTTATACACAATTAAAGTTTATTAATTAATTGAGTATTTTATAATGCAAGTATTTACAACTGCGCGTGGTGTCCGTATTGTTCATATATTTCACGTGCCGATGCGAATGAAACATTGTGAAAGGACACGCCAGTGTGCTCTTCATTCCGGCGTAGATTAGAGACATACTTTCGCTTGGTTAAAATTGTTCCGTGTAATGAGTTGAGCTAATTCCTCCTTCAGTATTGCTTGTGTCATAGACTGCAATTTTCTGCACGTGTCAGCAGAACTAAAAAACAAGTGACCCATAATCATCAAAGTTAATCAACTGCTACTCAGGGAATGTGATTGAAGCGTATCATCTAATATTGCGTGCGTGACTGTGTGTACTACATGACCACTTCAGGTACTTCTTTGCATGCCATGTTACACCTTAGTACTCTTCTTGTACCTCAAATAAAAGTACCGTACATTTTTCTACTTCACTTGAAAATAAAAGGTTTAACTCATTATAATCGTATAAATAAGTAGCTAGAACACAAGAAAAATATCTAGCCACAGACCCATAGCACAAGTTTATGCTAGTTCATGTAAGAACTTAGAACGTCACCTCGGAAGTAATTTTTTGGAGAATTCAGCTTTCTACAGGGAATACATTGATGGGACATGTATTCTACCTCGAAAACCGTTTCCAGGTACTGAATGCTTTGCATTTCAAACTTACCCAATGATTAAGAAAAAGAGAAAAGAGGTTGCAATACTCGAGTACGTCGTGTAGTTCAAAATCCGTTCGGCATATTGGATATCAAATGGTGATTTTCTTAAGATCGACAGAAGCAGATGTCGAAACTGCAGATTGTAACGTAAAATAACGATAAAGAATAATATTTCAATGAAAGTGAACAAAACTTAGGCCCTATACTAGCATTGTGTGTAATAGGTTCAACCAATCTAAGATCAACCAGTGGTGGAAATCAAGTACCATTTCGGAAGATTTTTCTTAAATGTTTTTTGTGAAGTGAACTGATGAAAATTAATTGTGAAATTTTAAAAATGATTGTAAAGTGTGATTAAAAATTATTATTAATTTTATTAAATACACAAATAAATAGTTTGCCTCGAGTAGGATTTGATCCTACGACCGATACTTTGCTAGAGTACCGCGCTAACCAACTGCGCCATTGAGATTCAAGCCCCAATCGACATAAATTTTGTCTTTATGTATGTAGAACTGATGTAAATTTTAAATATAATGAGAGTATAATCAAATTACTTATATTAATGGAATGTGAGCCCGCAATATCGCAAGGATTCACACATACCAAACCAACTTGACTAACATTAAATTATTATAAGCTTTGTTATGAACGAGTACGTTCAAAAGTAAATATGTAATTAAAAATTATGATTAATTTTATTAAATACATAAATAAAAAGTTTACCTCGAGTAGGATTTGAACCTACGACCTGTACTTTGCGAGAGTACCGCGCTAACCAACTGCGTTATCGAGATTCAAGCCCCATCGATGTAAATTTTGTCTTTATGTATGTATAACTGATGTAAATTCTAAATATAATGAGATTACAATCAAATTACTTATATTAATGGAATATGAGCCTGCAATATCGCAAGGATTCACACATACTAAAGCAACCTGACTAATATTAAATTATTATAAGCTTTGTTATGAACAAATGAGTTCAAAAGTAAATATGTAATTAAAAATTATTATTAATTTTCTTAAATACATAAATAAAAAGTTTACCTCGAGTAGGATTTGAACCTACGACCTGTTGTACTTTGCTAGAGTATCGCGCTAACGAACTATAAATTTTGTCTTTATGTATGTAGAACTGATGTAAATTTTAAATATAATGAGAGTATAATTAAATTACTTATATTAATGGGATGTGAGCCCGCAATATCGCAAGGATTCACACATACCAAACCAACTTGACTAATATTAAATTATTACAACGTTTGTTATGAACGAATAAGTTCAAAAGTAAATATGTAATTAAAAATTATGATTAATTTTATTAAATACATAAATAAAAAGTTTACCTCGAGTAGGATTTGAACCTACCACTTGTACTTTGCGAGAGTACCGCGCTAACCAATTGAGTTATCGAGATTCAAGCCCCATCGTTGTAAATTTTGTCTTTATGTATGTATAACTGATGTAAATTCTAAACATAATGAGATTACAATCAAATTACTTATATTAATGGGATGTGAGCCCGCAATATCGCAACCTGACTAATATTAAATTATTGTAAGGTTTGTTATGAACGAATAAGTTCAAAAGTAAATATGTAATTAAAAATTATTATTAATTTTATTAAATACATAAATAAAAAGTTTACCTGGAGTAGGATTTGAACCTACGACCTGTTGTACTTTGTTAGAGTATCGCGCTAACCAACTGCGCTATCGAGATTCAAGCTCCAATCGATGTAAATTTTGTCTTTATGTATGTAGAACTGATGTAAATTACAAATATAATGAGATTACAATCAAATTACTCATATTAATGGAATGTGAGCCTGCAATATTACAAGGATTCACACATAACAAAACAACTTGACCAATATTAAATTATTATAAGCTTTGTAAAGTGCGCTTTTGTGAGCCAGAGTACTTTCTGTTATTTGTTACAAAATACTAAAAATAATGTTTAAAATTTGAATTATAAAAAAAATGATTCAAAATCACTGCTGCAACCCTAGGAATCTAAAAGATATCTTACCACCCGCTTTCTTAGTCTTGTATTGCCGCTTCTTCGACCACTCGTCTTCCTGACTCCCCGCCCCTCTAACCATCCTGTCGTCGTCCATTCGTCACACTAAGAATCTTCAAAGAGCTAGGGCCCCAGAAGGTATCTGTTATGAAAATCAGTCCTTTTACCTGGCAGCGCCTGAGACAAATACCCTGTATCCGCTGCTACATTCCTAGACAAATATTTTACACACATCAGTACATTCTTCACTTCAGGAAGTTCACAACCATCTGTGATTGATATAATTAATATTTTAATTTACTGCAAATAATAAATTGTGTATGCTAGTCCTGCCTGTTTTAATTTGCACACTACATTTTAAAATAAAATAAATCAAACAAGTACGGTCCAACTGTTATGAAAGTATCTGAAGTTTAGACAAGAAAGAGGTAAGGCTTCAGTGTACGATAACAAAAATAAACAAATGATAACTCTTAAAACATAAATTTTTAAATGATAAATTATTATTATAGTAACCAATTTTATTAATTTAGTAACAAATACGAATAAACACCATCGAGTCTATATAACGACATTCCCTTGTGAGGAAGGCAAAACAATCCCTGCCTCTTATTTATTTTTCATTCACAATCTTTGTCCATGCTTTCCTATCTGTGCATACCTCCCTAGCTTCCGCAAGATTCATACATTGTCTCTGACATGTCCTTTTAATTTTTTAAAACTCCTTATCTTTCTTTCCTTTATCATACATTCCGCTGCATTCAGCTAAGTTTTGCGCGGTCTACCAGGCACTTATCAGGCCTTACCTCTCACCTCACCCACATATATTTACTTCGTTAATCTTGCGGTGTTCATTCTCTCACTGTGACCAAACCAACGTAATGTACTACTTTTATTTCTATCCACCATCGCCTTTTCCTCGTCACACTCCGTCATTATGCACTCGTTCTTTATCTTATCCTTTCTCCTCGTTTTACCCCATGCGCTGTTCAGGAATCTTATACCCACGGCATTTATTTTTCTTTCGTGCTTTTTTTGACATACCCATGTCTCACTTCCATACAGTACTGACGGGATAAACACGCCAATATGGATTGCTCTTTTAGCAGCTAGGCTCATGCTTTCGTTTCTCATTATCGACCGCATACTTCCAATCACTTTCCTTCCAGCATTAACCCTTCGTCCAATCTCGCTGTCCATTGTACCATCTGCAGTAAACATTCTATCCAGATATACCAACTAGTCCACTTGTTCCACAATTTCATCTTGTAGAGTAAATACTCTCTTTTCCACCTTCCCGGTTGAACACCACAATCTTAGTTTTGTTCACGTTTACCTTTAGGTCTATGCTCTCACAGACTGAATTAAACTTCCTCAGAGCAGTTTCAGCTCATCCGCACAGTCACTTAATAAAACTGTGTCATCTGCATACACCAGAACTCGTACATTAACGTCACCAACCATTACACTATCTGTATCTGTACATGTTGTCTAACACATTTACCCATGTACATGTTACAGACAGTATGTATAATGCAGACTGTATATAAACTACATAGACCGTATATAAAAGGACTGCAGACATTCGTCCGTATGCAGAATAATCGTTTGTTTCGCAGACAGCCTGGTCCATGTATAAAAGGTCTAGTCAATTTATATATGACCAAACTGAACTTTGAGCACATGTATTCAAAATCAGAATCTGCTAGGTATTATTTTATTTTACGAATTAAGTGAATTCAACAACAGACTTGCTTTTTTTTTATTATGCGCAATAAGAAAAGTACTCCAATAAAAAAGAGTAAAAAAAATGGAAATTAAATCTACGGTAACCTAGGTTATCGTAGATTTATTTCCATTTTTTTATCAAAATTAAGTGAATTCAACAACAGACTTTGTTTTTGTTTTATAATACACTTCGTAAATCTTACGAAGACAATTAACACTACGTGCGACGTTATAAACATACGATATGAAACTGAATAGTCGGTATATATATATATATATATATATATATATATATATATATATATATATATATATATATGTATATTGTTAGAAATTTTACAATTCGAACATCAGGATTCGCTCCAAAAGGATACTTCCGAAAGTGTGTACCCGAGTTTGCCAGCAGAACCGCATGTATAACGAGATAACAAAGCAGGATGTCTCGTTTGAATGGGGCGTGGAGCAAGAAAAAGCGAGACAGTACGTAATAGGTTATTTGACATCCAGTCTCTTACTTACGGTATACAGTCCAGAACTGCCGACCGAATTACATACCGACGCAAGTAGCATTGGGTATGGAGCTATTTTGATCCAAATACAACGCAACCGAAGGTGGTAGCGTATTTTAGTAAAAGAACAACCGGCATTGAAGGTAAGTATCACTCATATGAGCTGGAAACGCTGGCAATTATACAGGCATTAAAACACTTTCGCACTTATTTGTTGGGTCTTAAGTTCAAATTAGTTACGGATTGCAACGCCATCAAGGCTACAGCTAACAAGAAGGATCTGATACCTTGTGTGGCCCGATGGTGGATGTACATGCAGGATTTTAATTTTGAAATATCGTATAGAAAAGGAAGTAACCTACCCCATGTAGATTACTTAAGTAGGAACCCTGCTGGAACAGTTCGGAGAGTAGCACACCGTGACTGGGCATATATAGAATAAAAAGGGAACGAAGAAGTCCAAGACCTACTCAGACGGCTCAGCGAGGGTGATGTCGATTCTAATCAATATACTAAAAGAGACGGAATGTTGTATCACAAGCGTTCTAAGGAAGACGGTACTGTGAACCTGCAGTGGTATGTCCCAAGACAAAGTCGGTTAGGATTGCTTCGTATATTTCATGACGAGCAATGTCATATTGGCGACGAAAAGACGTATGCATCTATTTCTGAGCACTTTTGGTTTCCACGTATGAGAAACTTCATCAAATGTTATATCAAACATTGTGTAATGTGTGCGATAAAGAAAACAAGAACAGGGCCACCGCAAGGCACCGTAAAATCTGTGCAAAGGTCAAAAGAACCCTTCCACACCTTGCATATGGACTGTTTGGGCCCTCTTCCCATGGCTACCGAGAATTACAAACACATTCTTGTTATCATCGACGCATTCACAAAGTATTGCATTCTAACCCCCATAAAGTCAGTTACTACTGTTGAAGCTCACGAGAAACTACAAAATGTGCTGGCCCTCTTCGGAACTCCCAAAACACTTATTAGGGATTCTGCGACATCCTTTAAAAATACAACGTTTCCCAAATATCTAGACGCCTGGAAAATAGAATACCATTACGTTACACCAGATATCCATAGGGGAAATGGACTAGTAGAAAGATAGATGCGAACAATTCGTAACTTACTTAGGATCGAAACTAACGCCAAGTCAGAATGGTCGGGTGGCTTATGGAAGATACAGCTGGTATTAAACAGTACTGTTCAAAAGTCTACGGGTATGACCCCTCTTCAACTTTTGTTAGGGGTTAATGGCTCCACCCCTCTGATACAAGCTCTATTGCAAAATATTTCGGAAGATTTAACGCCTGTTCGTAATCGGGAGATAGACAGGCATCGAGTTTCACAAAAGTTATCCCAAACAAATGTAGAAGAGAGTAATCGCAAAAGGAAAAATTTTACATCAGGCAATTTTGTTTTAATGCACCGTGATTCACAGATGCGTATCAGTAAAAGCGATTATGGGTTTTTAGGTCGTACGAGGTGGTGAAATGAAATGGTCGGTATGAACTTAAGAAAGTTGGTACCAGCATAATTACGAAAGCAGCCAAGGAACAGCTAAGATCATGGCCCTCACAGTGGTCTCTGACATGCAACATGAAAGGGATCCTAGAGTTTCTGGAGTAGAACAATGATGTTAAGTAGGTAAAGTGCTTTCTGATGCTTGATGGTCTCTGTCCCGGAAGTGGTAGAGCCAAGTGGTCGCTGTGGTGCCCACTATGCACGATATGTTTGATGGTTTCTGTCCCGGTAGTGGTAGAGCCAAGTGGTGGCTGCGGTCCCCACAATGCACGATATGCTTGATGGTCTCTGTCCCGGTAGTGGTAGTGCCAAGTGGTGGCTGCGGTCTCCACTATGCACGATATGTTTGATGGTCTCTGTCCCGGTAGTGGTAGAGCCAAGTGGTCGCTGCGGTGCCCACTATACACGATATACTTGATGGTCTCTGTCCCGGTAGTGGTAGAGCCAAGTGGTGGCTGAGGTCTCTAATATGACTGACGATCTCTGTTTTGGTACGTGAATAAGAAGCTCCGAGAACGTCGCCAGAGTCAGGTTGGCCGTGTCAGAAATCAGATGTTTTATTGACTTTACAGTAAATAAACAATATATTAATTTTATGTGTCCAAGAAATCAGATGCTTTATTGCCTTAACACTTTTTACTAGGACAAGCACTTTTATTGTATTTTCGTATTGAATACTAATTAATTCTAGGAAACGTTTAACTATTGTTCGAATTAGATGTTTTATTTTTTTGAAATACAATGATTTCTTTTAATGGGTCGATGTAACCCCATAAATATGTCAGAAATTAGGAAGTGTTTATTTTGTAGATGTATGTAATGCCATAAATATGTCAAAAATATTGTTATTAACTAGGAAATGCTTACTTTGTAGATGTATATAATTCCATAAATATGTCAGAATGTTGCAAATAGGAAATGCTGACTTTGTAGGTTTATGAGGGCCGCTACTGGTCAAGGAAAACGTTGCGGTAGACTGTGCCTAATTTTGGCATATATTTAGAAATAAAAGAGGACGATAGTCAGTCAATCGTAAGATTTTCCGGTGCTCGGATATATTGACGCTCTCTCATTTGATTTGTATTCGAATAAATCGCACGTGTAGTATTTGAATTTTATGTTTAGTTTTTATTTTATTACTTTTAATTGTAAAATTTCTAACAGTACTATATATATATATATATATATATATATATATATATATATATATATATATATATATATATATATATATATATGCCGTGGGCCATCGAAAACGAAACAGACTAGTTTGTGGCTAGGAAAATAAGATCTGGCGAAAACGCTCAGACAAATCAATTTTATTTTCGAGGGGGACAACTTTTGCAATAATTTTCATTTTAAAATTATTTCACCCCTTTGCGCTATGATAACAACCCTAAGATTTTGAATACGGAAGATAGGGCAAGTGATACCTCATTTGAAAGATCTTGCTTTCTTGAAACTATTGCATAAATTTTTTTGATTTTCTATCGATTAGTTTAGAAGTTATTTAACCTCAAAGTTACAAAAACTTGCTTTGCTAAAGCTCAGAAAAACAAACTTTAAAAGTCGATTGTTTGTGAAAAAATATTAAAAGTAAACCAGAAATCAACAGTTTTATTGCTTTTATGTAATTTACGTTAGAAAAAATCAGAATTGCTTACGTTAAATTAGATTATAAACTAATAAAATTTGTGTGTTAAACTAACGCATCGTTTCGCAATCTTACTTAATTTGTACCCCAATTGAAAAAGCTGTGTTGACCTTTTCAAACATAGTTTTCTGGATATTCACACAAAGAACAATAAATTTATCATTTTACTATTACTATTAATACTAATTGAGTACACCGCAACTCAACTCTGATTAAACCTACGGTTTTAGAAATGCAGGTCAGAAAAAAAGCGATTGTAATTGATGTTGGCTATAAAACCTAATTAAAAT
This sequence comes from Vesta saturnalis, assembly GCA_036346205.1. Lineage (NCBI taxonomy): Eukaryota > Metazoa > Arthropoda > Insecta > Coleoptera > Lampyridae > Vesta > Vesta saturnalis. Next base: position 1,813,928 of record JARFJB010001805.1, on the reverse strand, counting down.
TTTGCGCAAGTGTTGCGGAAAAATTCACATGTTGCCCGCGTTGAAGTTACTGGTTCTCCTGGATGTACTTCACAACGGCCGTAATTCACAAGTGGTGTGAAATTAAACAGATGAACAACTTTTGCTCATTTTTCGTAGATGTTCATTCGGCGACATTTTCCTGCGCTCAGTCTTTCTTGTGAGAAATATCTTATCATTTGATTTCTGTACAATCTAATATTTTGCGCAGGCGCGATGTACAGATTGAATAATGAGAGCGGAATTCAACATTGGCATACAAATCAATTGCTCTCTTTCGTTTGTCGCAATATCACAATTTGACGATTCAAAACATTATGGACAGATTGCAGGTGTTCGGTTTGCTTGCAAACTGCATTACTTTGTTGTACACGTGTGTTTTATAAACAACCTCTTCACGTTTAAACAAAGTTATTTGAGGATTAATATTATTATTTGTGTTTTGTAGACTAATAAACCATTTCGTGTTTCTGTTTGAGTTTTATCTTATACGTAGAAGTATTTTATTAGTTTTTGTACATCGTATCCAATTATTTTGATAAACTTCGTTAAACATAATGACTTATACTATCGAAGAAAGAGTTGAAATAATAAGTTTGTTCTTCAAGAACGACGAATGTGGCAACCGTACTGCTGAAATTTTTAATAACCGGCACCCGAACAGGAATATTTGCAGAAAGTACGTCCTAGAGCTAGCTGCAAAATTTCGTAGAACTGGATCCGTAGCTAATAAGAAACGAAATGTTGCTGGTGAATATCCAGTTAGGAATGAGGCTACTGAAATTGAGGTGTTAGGACAAATTGCTGCCGATCCTACAATAAGCACCAGAAAATTGACTAATGTGACCAATATTGCAAGAACAACCATTCGGCGAATATTAAAACACCACAAATTTCATCCTTACAAAATTCGACTAGTGCAGCAATTAAATGAAGATGATTATGATCGCCGTCTCGAGTTTTGCGAAGTTATAACTGCTCGAATGGCTGTTGATGCAAATTTTTTATTTAATGTTTGTTTTTCGGATGAGTGCACCTTTTTTTTGAATTCTACAGTTAATCGACATAACTGTCGCTATTGGGCAGATAATAGCCCAGCAATTTACCAAGAAATTCACACTCAAACTCCTCAAAAATTGAATGTGTGGGCTGGCATATTTGGAGATCGTGTGGTTGGTCTTATTTTTCTAGACCGAAATTTAACCGGAGAAAAATATTTAGAGCTACTTCAAAATTTGGTTCATCCCTTACTTGTTGACATTGTTGAACATGATGACCATTATGAGGAAGAAAAATTAATGTTTCAACAAGATGGCGCTCCTCCGCACTACAATCAGCAAGTAAGAGAATTTTTAGATGCGCAATTTACAAGACAATGGATTTGGCGAAGAGGAGCTATAGAGTGGCCAGCTAGATCTCCTGATTTAACTCCTTTAGATTTTTTTTTATGGGGCCATTTAAAGAACAAAATCTATAAAACTGAACCCCAGTCTTAGGTAGAACTGCGGCGACGTATTCTAGAAGAATGTCGCTTATTAACTGCTGACATGCTGCAAAACGTCAGAACCCGTTTTGAGCAAAATTTGTATTATTGTATGGAGGTTGGCGGTCGCCATTTTGAGCACTTAATTCATTAAGCAAGCTTTTAGTAATTATTGGATACTTATTTATTTTATTAATAGTTAAATGCGATAAACGTAATACAATTGCTTTATTTTTCAGACCTGCATTTCTAAAACCATAGGTTTAATCAGAGTTGAGTTGCGGTGTACTCAATTAGTATTAATAGTAACAGTAAAATGATAAATTTATTGTTCTTTGTGTGAATATCCAGAAAACTATGTTTGAAAAGGTCAACACAGCTTTTTCAATTGGGGTACAAATTAAGTAAGATTGCGAAACGATGCGTTAGTTTAACACACAAATTTTATTAGCTTATAATCTAATTTAACGTAAGCAATTCTCATTTTTTCTAACGTAAATTACATAAAAGCAATAAAACTGTTGATTTCTGGTTTACTTTTAATATTTTTTCACAAACAATCGACTTTTAAAGTTTGTTTTTCTGAGCTTTAGCAAAGCAAGTTTTTGTAACTTTGAGGTTAAATAACTTCTAAACTAATCGATAGAAAATCAAAAAAATTTATGCAATAGTTTTAGGAAAGCAAGACCTTTCAAATGCCCTATGTTCCTATTCAAAATCTTAGGGTTGTTATCATAGTGCAAAGGGGTGAAATAATTTTAAAATGAAAATTTATATATAATATATATATATATATATATATATATATATATATATATATATATATATATATATATATATATATATATATATTTCTATGGATATCTGGTGTAACGTAATGGTATTCTATTTTCCAGGCGTCTAGATATTTGGGAAACGTTGTATTTTTAAAGGATGTCGCAGAATCCCTAATAAGTGTTTTGGGAGTTCCGAAGAGGGCCAGCACATTTTGTAGTTTCTCGTGAGCTTCAACAGTAGTAACTGACTTTATGGGGGTTAGAATGCAATACTTTGTGAATGCGTCGATGATAACAAGAATGTGTTTGTAATTCTCGGTAGCCATGGGAAGAGGGCCCAAACAGTCCATATGCAAGGTGTGGAAGGGTTCTTTTGACCTTTGCACAGATTTTACGGTGCCTTGCGGTGGCCCTGTTCTTGTTTTCTTGATCGCACACATTACACAATGTTTGATATAACATTTGATGAAGTTTCTCATACGTGGAAACCAAAAGTGCTCAGAAATAGATGCATACGTCTTTTCGACGCCAATATGACATTGCTCGTCATGAAATATACGAAGCAATCCTAACCGACTTTGTCTTGGGACATACCACTGCAGGTTCACAGTACCGTCTTCCTTAGAACGCTTGTGATACAACATTCCGTCTCTTTTAGTATATTGATTAGAATCGACATCACCCTCGCTGAGCCGTCTGAGTAGGTCTTGGACTTCTTCGTTCCCTTTTTGTTCTATATATGCCCAGTCACGGTGTGCTACTCTCCGAACTGTTCCAGCAGGGTTCCTACTTAAGTAATCTACATGGGGTAGGTTACTTCCTTTTCTATACGATATTTCAAAATTAAAATCCTGCTTGTACATCCACCATCGGGCCACACAAGGTATCAGATCCTTCTTGTTAGCTGTAGCCTTGATGGCGTTGCAATCCGTAACTAATTTGAACTTAAGACCCAACAAATAAGTGCGAAAGTGTTTTAATGCCTGTATAATTGCTAGCGTTTCAAGCTCATATGAGTGATACTTACCTTCAATGCCGGTTGTTCTTTTACTAAAATACGCTACCACCTTCGGTTGCGTTCCATGTATTTGGATCAAAATAGCTCCATACCCAATGCTACTTGCGTCGGTATGTAATTCGGTCGGCAGTTCTGGATTGTATACCGTAAGTAAGAGTCTGGATGTCAAATAACCCATTACGTACTGTCTCGCTTTTTCTTGCTCCACGCCCCATTCAAACGAGACATCCTGCTTTGTTAATCTCGTTATACATGCGGTTCTGCTGGCAAACTCGGGTACAAACTTTCGGAAGTATCCTTTTGGAGCGAATCCTGATGTTCGAATTGTAAAATTTCTAACAATACATATATATATATATATATATATATATATATATATATATACATACCGACTATTCAGTTTCATATCGTATGTTTATAACGTCGCACGTGGTGTTAATTCTCTTCGTAAGAATTACGAAGTGTATTATAAAACAAAAACAAAGTCTGTTGTTGAATTCACTTAATTGTGACGTATTTTTGGACTTAATTTTGATAAGAAAATGGAAATAAATCTACGATAACCTAGGTTACCGTAGATTTAATTTCCATTTTTTTTACTCTTTTTTATTGGAGTACTTTTGTTATTGCGCATAACAAAAAAAAACAAGTCTGTTGTTGAATTCACTTAATTCGTAAAATAAAATAATACCTAGCAGATTCTGTTTTGAATACATGTGCTCAAAGTGCAGTTTGGTCATATATAAACTGACTAGACCTTTTATACATGGATCAGGCTGTGTGTGAAACAAACGATTATTCTGCATACGGACGAATGTCTGCAGTCCTTTTATATACGGTCTATGTAGTTTATATACAGTCTGCATTACACAGTCTGTAACATGTACATGGATAAATGTGTTAGACAACATGTACAGATACATATAGTGTAATGGTTGGTGACGTTAATGTACGAGTTCTGGTGTATGCAGATGACACAGTTTTATTAAGTGAAGCGGATGAGGTGAAACTGCTCTGAGGAAGTTTAATTCAGTCTGTGAGAGCATAGACCTAAAGGTAAACGTGAACAAAACTAAGATTGTGGCGTTCAATCGGGAAGGTGGAAAAGAGAGTAGAGTATTTACTCTACAAGATGAAATTGTGGAACAAGTGGACTAGTTGGTATATCTGGATAGAATGCTTACTGCAGATGGTACAATGGACAGCGAGATTGGACGAAGGGTCAATGCTGGAAGGAAAGTGATTGGAAGTATGCGGTCGATAATGAGAAACGAAAGCATGAGCCTAGCTGCTAAAAGAGCAATCTATATTGGCGTGTTTATCCCGTCAGTACTGTATGAAAGTGAGACATGGGTATGTCAAAAAAAGCACGAAAGAAAAATAAATGCCGTGGGTATAAGATTCCTGAACAGCGCATGGGGTAAAACGAGGAGAAAGGATAGGATAAAGAACGAGTGCATAATGACGGAGTGTGACGAGGAAAAGGCGATGGTGGATAGAAATAAAAGTAGTACATTACGTTGGTTTGGTCGCAGTGAGAGAATGAACACCGCAAGATTAACGAAGTAAATACATGTGGGTGAGGTGAGAGGTAAGGCCTGATAAGTGCCTTTTAAAAAATTAAAAGGACATGTCAGAGACAATGTATGAATCTTGCGGAAGCTAGGGAGGTATGCACAGATAGGAAAGCATGGACAAAGATTGTGAATGAAAAATAAATAAGAGGCAGGGATTGTTTTGCCTTCCTCACAAGGGAATGTCGTTATATAGACTCGTTGGTGTTTATTCGTATTTGTTACTAAATTAATAAAATTGGTTACTATAATAATAATTTATCATTTAAAAATTTATGTTTTAAGAGTTATCATTTGTTTATTTTTGTTATCGTACACTGAAGCCTTACCTCTTTCTTGTCTAAACTTCAGATACTTTCATAACAGTTGGACCGTACTTGTTTGATTTATTTTATTTTAAAATGTAGTGTGCAGATTAAAACAGGCAGGACTAGCATACACAATTTATTATTTGCAGTAAATTAAAATATTAATTATATCAATCACAGATGGTTGTGAACTTCCTGAAGTGAAGAATGTACTGATGTGTGTAAAATATTTGTCTAGGAATGTAGCAGCGGATACAGGGTATTTGTCTCAGAGAGGGGCGGGGATACAGGAAGACGAGTGGTCGAAGAAACGGCAATACAAGACTAAGAAAGCGGGTGGTAAGATATCTTTTAGATTCCTAGGGTTGCAGCAGTGATTTTGAATCATTTTTTTTATAATTCAAATTTTAAACATTATTTTTAGTATTTTGTAACTAATAACAGAAAGTACTCTGGCTCACAAAAGCGCACTTTACAAAGCTTATAATAATTTAATATTGGTCAAGTTGTTTTGTTATATGTGAATCCTTGTGATATTGCAGGCTCACATTCCATTAATATGAGTAATTTGATTGTAATCTCATTATATTTGTAATTTACATCAGTTCTACATACATAAAGACAAAATTTACATCGATTGGAGCTTGAATCTCGATAGCGCAGTTGGTCAGCGCGATACTCTAAAAAAAGTACAACAGGTCGTAGGTTCAAATCCTACTCCAGGTAAACTTTTTATTTATGTATTTAATAAAATTAATAATAATTTTTAATTACGTATTTATTTTTGAACTTATTCGTTCATAACAAACCTTATAATAATTTAATATTAGTCAGGTTGCTTTGGTATGTGAATCCTTGCGATATTGCAGGCTCACATTCCAATAATATAAGTAATTTGATTGTAATCTCATTATATTTAGAATTTACATCAGTTATACATACATAAAGACAAAATTTACATCGATGGGGCTCGAATCTCGATAACGCAGTTGGTTAGCGCGGTACTCTCGCAAAGTACAGGTCGTAGGTTCAAATCCTGCTCGAGGTAAACTTTTTATTTATGTATTTAATAAAATTAATCATAATTTTTAATTACATATTTACTTTTGAACTTATTCGTTCATAACAAACCTTACAATAATTTAATATTAGTCAAGTTGGTTTGGTATGTGTGAATCCTTGCGATATTGCGGGCTCACATCCCATTAATATAAGTAATTTTATTATACTCTCATTATATTTAAAATTTACATAAGTTCTACATACATAAAGACAAAATTTATATCGATTGGGGCTTGAATCTCGATAGCGCAGTTGGTTAGCGCGATACCAACAGACCGTGGACTTATCCCACTTCTGATGTTAGAAACTTAACAATTAAAGGTAGTAAAAAAAAACTAAACATAAAATTCAAATACTATACGTACAATTTATTCGAGTACAAATCAAATGAGAGAGCGGCAATATATCCGAGCACCGGAAAATCTTACGATTGACTGACTATCATCCTATTTTATTTCTAAATATATGCCAAAATTAGGCGTAGTCAACCAGAACGTTTTCCTTGACCAGTAGAGGCCCTTATGAACCTACACAGTCAGCATTTCCTAGGTACAATATACTCACATATTTATTGAAATTCATACATCTACAAAGTAAGCATTTCCTAGTTAATAACAATATTTCTGACATATTTATGGCATTAGATACATCTACAAAATAAACATTTCCTAGTTGATAACAATGTTTCTGACATATTTATGGGGTTACATTGACTCATTAAAAGAAATCGTGTTTCAAAAAAAAAAAAAACAAAACATCTAATTCGAACAAAAGCTAAACTCCTAGAACTCCTAGAATTAATTAGTATTTAATACGAAAATACAATAAAAGTGCCTGTCCTAGTAAAAAGTGTAAAGGCAATAAAGCATCTGATTTCTGGACACATAAAATTAATTTTTCTAGCTAACAGAAATTACATAATAACGAAAATACAATAATAGTGCTTGCCCTAGTAAAAATTGTTATGTTGTTTATTTACTGTAAAGTCAATGAAACATCTGATTTCTAACAAAATATATATATATATATATATATATATATATATATATATATATATATATATATATATATATATATATATATATATATATATAGATATATGGTTGATTTTAAGTTTCCGCAGTGTAGTGTGAAACACTGTTGTGTATTCGGGCGTTGCCTCGCGTCTGCTGGTGATGCTTCTGACTCCTGCCAGTACAAAAACGACGTTTCGGCAAAGTCTCATTTGCCACTTTCAAGTTTTCTCCTTCTCCAACTGATTTGTTCGGCTCCATGTTACTCGAATTCGAGTAACACGGTCAGTTCCTACTTAATGTTACATAACCGCTATAATTCCCCTGTCTATAACAATACACAAACATAACCATTGTCATAAGAATTTCTTTTACTAGCTGTAATGAAAAAATAAATAAGTAGGCCAAATCCGTAAAAAATATAAATAAATAAATATTAAATTAACTAAACAAATAACTAACTCTAACTTGGAAAAATAATTAAATCATTTGGTCGCAAATAAATAACAGGAAGACCGGTAAGTAGCACGAGAACCAAAAATCGCGTAGGGAACAATCTAATTGAAACATAATGTAATTTAAAATTGTGTAAGTAAAAAAAGAATATATATATATATATATATATATATATATATATATATATATATATATGTATATATATATATATATATATATATATATATATACATACAGTAAGTACACAATGTATAATTTATATCTTTCTTGGCTCTGTCTATATTTCTACTTCTTACTTCCTGACGTGTCGGGGCAGTAGACAAATAACTGTCCGGTAGTAGGACAGCCCGCTATGATATTACTCAAGAGACCAATACAATTGCCTCCGATCAACCTGCTTACAAGGGTCGGTCAAGGTCGAAAAAGACAAGCCCCGTGGCCGACGACTGTGCTAGGAATGAATGGCGAGTCGGTATGTGGAATGTTAGAGGTATGCATGGTAAAGATTTTGAAATTGTGAATGTATTGTACGAAAGGCAACTTGATATTCTGTGTGTATGGGAGACAAAGCGCAAAGGAAAGGATGCTGTGGAGATGGAGGATGACATCCTAGCACTATGGTCAGGAGTTGAGTCTGAAGTACATGACGCGAAAGGAGTTGGGATGATCGTAAGTGAAAGAGCGAAAAGATGCGTTAAACAGTAAGAATTGGTATCTGTAATGTGGGTTAGAATGAAAGCGAAGTTTCGAAGAATTTTTCTTATTGCATGCTATGTATCGGTGAATGGAGAACGAGACCAAGGGTGTGAGAACTTCTGGAATTATGTAGAGAACGTGTTGAACGTATCTAAGCCAAACGAAAGAGTGATGATATTGGGACGTATGAACGGATGGGTGGGTGTACAGGGAGAACATACTGAACGCGTTCTACGAAAGTTCGGAGACCAAAGAGTCAATGAGAATGGTGAACGCCTGCTGAACATCTGTGTGGAGAGCAACTTGTTTGTATCTAATACCTGATTTAAACATAAAAATATGCATATGTATACATGGCAAAGAAGTGAATCTAAAAGTATGATTGACTTGATAGTGTATGATGAACAATTTAGATACCTGGTGAGAGACACAAGGGTAATGCGCGGATCGGACAACATTTTGATTGTATCGAGAGTATGTTTAGGACAAAAGTAGGTCTGGAAAAGGAAAGCAAACGTAGTGTGAACGTCCAGAAGTAAGGTAGATAATGGTGCGAAAATGAAATACGCAGATGCTGTGAATATGAATGAAACAGTGTGGAACGAACAAGTAAAAGACGCTGACGTTCAAAGTGCTTGGATAAGTTTGAAGTAAGAAAAAAGGTGTGTACATGGCAATGATTGCTGCAAAAAATGAGACTGAGAAAAAGCGATTGTGTGAGGTGTACAGATTAAGAAACAAAGAAGTGAAGGAGGCAGTTAGAATAAGTAAAGCGTAAGTGATGGCTGTGGAAAGAGAGAAAATGCAGAATGATTTTGGGGGAAACAAAAAACTCTTCTAGAAGAGGGTTAAAAGTACGTGGACCAAAACAGGACGCTGCAGAAGTGATGAATAACGAGCAACGCATAGTATGGGACGATTGTGAAGTGAGGAAATGCGGACAAGGATATTTCGGTAAGCTGTATAGTAGTAAGAAAAGTAAGAACTGAAGGTTTAAATAAGGAGATTGTAGGAGGAATGAAACTGAGAAGGATATTGGGATAAATGAGATAGTGAAAACGGTAGGAAGGTTGAAAAACGGTAAAGGAGCAGGCGTAGTTGAAATCACTGGTGAAATGCTAAAGTATGGAGGTGCAAAGCTTATACGAAGATTGTGTAAATTATTCAATGTATGCCTTATGGCTGTGTGTGTGGAAAAGTGCCTAAGGCTTGGAAGAGCGCGATCATTGGTACCACTGTATAAGGGTGAAAGGAACAAGAGTGATTGCAAGAACTACAGAGGAATAAGTTTGCTCAGTATACCTGGTAAGGTATTTGGAAGAATACTGATTGGTAGAGTACGAGAAACTACAAAAACTAAGATTCGAGATGTGCAGGGTGGCTTCATGTTAGGGAGATCACCTGCTGGAGAGCAGGTGATCTCCTAACATGAAGCCACTGCATCGAAAAATGAGTCTAATTTCCAGTTCATTCTGATTTTGCAGTAAATTGATTCAAACTTCTAAATTACATGCATGAAAACTATTAAAATGATAAAGTACAAAAAAATAATTTTCTTCTTTATCATAAAATTGTTTTTTGTACACTTTTACCTTCACGGCGCAATACCTGTGTCAAATACCTCACAATCTCACAAACTTTATGCAGTCATCATAATCACTAGGTCCCTCGCAATCTCGCAGTCGCAAACATGATTCAAAACCACTACCAGAAGCTTAGGAGTCTCAAAGAAATCGCAGCATGACGCAAAGCTTCTGTTTTTGCAAATGACATCAAGTGCCGTTACACGACAAATTGTCGTAGTATACAGTTGATTTTAAAGAGTTTAAACATTTTTAAGAGATTTTACAGATTTTATAAGACAACAAGAAAAACTTCATTAACCAAATGAACATTTTGTTGTCACAATGCATCTGTTGCATAAAATAATTAAATAAACAAATTATAATTTTTTATCGTAAAATTTTTGTAACGTCATGATTATTTAATATTTCTTTATACATTTCATTATAAACCTAAACCGCCACGATTAGCAGTAAATTTTCTTAATGATGACGAAGAAAAAATAATAATTGTGACCTATTTATATATTAACGTCAATATTAAAATACAGTCATGTGTTGAAGTATTTTGCAATTTATTTTATAGTATATATAATAAATTAGTATATGTTATTTGGAGTAAAAGTGACTTTGTGTGGTTCACCACGTAAAATATTATTTTTCCTTCTAATAACATAACATACTATTTCTAACATTTCAATAACTAATAAATGTTTATGAATTGCTGTATCAGATGCAATAAATGCAATAGGTAATTACACCATAAAGTAAAACAATTTCTAAATACGCGTAAAATCCGGAAACTTTTTAAACCTTGCTAATTTTTGGTTGTTAAAGTGAATTACGTGGAGAAATAATGACCATCACCGTAAAACAATAAAATGCAATTCTTGTGGATTAAAGTAATGCGTTTGGCCGTTTTCCTAACGTAATTGGTGTATAAATAATGATTTTGGGTGTCTTTGGTCCAAATGGTGATCAACAGCGTCAAACCATAAAATTTCATTCTTGTCCATCGACGTGATACGTTTGGTTCCTTTTATAACAAAATTAATGATTAAATAACAGCAAAACAGATGGGCCATTATTATTTTAAGGCGCTGGTCATTATTTGAAGCCAGTGGCACTCAAAAACTTTATTTACAAACTAATTTCGTCCGTAAAACAGTCAAATGCATACCCTAGATCGGCAAGAATGAAATGTTTGGTTTTAAGGTGTCGACCATCATTTGGGGCCTAAAATTTATAAAAAACGTATTTATTTATTAATTTATTAATTTTGTTAGAAAAATAACCAAACGTATCAGGTTAATGAAAAAGAATGAAATTTTGCTGTTGGTCACCATTTGGATCCAGACACCCAAAATTATTATTTATACACCAATTTCGTTAAGAACATGTCCAAATTCGTTACTTTAATCCACAAGAATTACATTTTATTGTTATTGTTTATAGTGCTGGCCATTATTGAAATCTGTAAAATCCATAATATTTAGATCCATAGTATTTAGTTTGCAGAATGATGTATAAACCTGAGAGAGTATAAAAAAGAGTAGATTATGTTATCAGGAGCAAAAATAATATTTTACGTGGTGAAACTAGCGTGAACCACCCAAAGTCACTTTTTCTCCAAATAACTGTAATTAAATATTGATTTCATTAAGGAAATTTTGCTGCTAATCATGGTAGTTTAGGTTTATAATAAAATATATAAAAAATATCAAATAGTCATAACGTGATAAAAAATATAACGATAAAAGAATTATTATAATTTGTTTCTGTAATTATTTTATGTAACAGATGCATTGTGACAATAAATGGTAATATGGTTGTTCAAGTTTTTTTTCTTGCGTTATAAAATCTGCAAAATCGCCTAAAAATGTTTAAAATCTATAAAATCAACTGTATAATACGACAGTTTGTAGTGTAACAACATTTGATGTCATTTACAAAAAGACAACTCTTGCGTCGCGTCGTGCTGCGATTTTTTTGATACTCCTAAGACTGTGGCACTGATTTAGAACAATGTTTCCGACGATCTAGTGATTGTGGTGATTGCATACAGATTGTGGGATTTTTGGGCGACTTCTGCAATTGCTGCGTATTTGGCACCTGTATTGCGAGGTTTTTTTTCTTTTCTCTATAGGCTAGATTTGCCTAACGTGCAAAAGCCTTCAGGAAAATGTTTATGAATGGCTACCTTAAATTGACCTAAGTCGAAGTTTGGAGGAAATCAGGAACTGGGTAGTACATTTCAGAATTTGGTCGCCGTGTGGAAAAATATAGATTGCGCCCATTTAGTGTGGCACGATGGAATTTTGAGTGCATAATTATGGTGTGAATGGGCAAACCGAGTGTTCCTAGCGAAGATGGCCTGCGAAGGTATTAAGGAGTGTATTTTGGCCATGGTAATAGTGATAAAACAAGGAAAGAACCGAAACTATTCTTCTATGCTCAAGGGACGGTAGGTCAGAAGTCAGAGACGGGTCATTTATAAGCCTTATAGCTATTTTTTGGATGCAGCTTACCATATCAAGGGCGTATTGGGGAGCACTGAGCCAGAGGTGGGAATTGTATTCCAGATGAAGTCGAATTTGAGCCTTATACAATAAAAGGAGTTGTTGCGATGTGAAGTACTGTTTAGATCTACATAGAAAGTCCAGTTTACGAGCAGCTGTTTTGCTGGCTGACAAAGGGTGGTCAACCCATGAAAGTCTCGATGATACAGACATCACTAACATAGAAATAGAGTTTGAAAACTTGAGTTCTAAGCCATTTACATTTACAGCAAGAAATGATCGGTCTTTCTTGGCGGACACAGGGCAACACTGCGTTTTGTCGGCTTTGAACGTGAGTACATTATTCCTTTCCCATTCAAGGACACGTTCTAAGTCACTGTTGATTGAGGCTGCCATTTTCACCTTAACCTCCTGATTAGACTTATTGTTGTGGTAAAACTGAGAAGAACGACAATGTAGAGTGCTGTCGTCTGCAAAGCAATGGATCGGGTTAGTTGTTGAGGAAATGAGGTCATTTATGTATAGCAGGAAAAGTGTGGGAGCTATCATTGACCCTTGGGGTACTCCCGCGAAGGAAGTGAGCTTTGAAAGTAGGCACTTGTGCCAAACCTGGTCAAAAGCCTTTGAAATATCTAAGCTACTACGACTGTTTCACCGGACCTCTCTAATGTGTTATTCCAAAATTGGGTGACATATGAGTTTATTGGACTCGAGGAAAGGAAGTAGTTGGTGGTTGATGGCTTTCTCCATGATTTTCGACAGAATGGAAGTGATAGCTATTGGTCGATAGTTTGAGGGATTGGTTTTGTCGCCCTTTTTAAGAATAGGTTGGACATTTTCCAATTTACACGATGAGGGAAACTCTCCAGAATACATGGAGATCGAAAAGAGGTTAAACAATACAGGTAATATCTCGGGGTAGCATTTTTTAAGACGATAGCTGGAATACCGGCAGGGCCAGTCGCTTTATTTGAGTCAAGTTTATTGATAATTGATCCTAGGAGCGGATTAGTTTAATAGCGTAAGGAGATTTGGGCGGCACAGTTTTACCAGAATCATTGAGACATGAATTTGATGCAAAGTAATCGACAAAGAGGTTGTCTCTTTCAGCAGGATCAGCTACTATAGCTCCGTCGCGAAACGTCATGGGAGGAAAGGAAGATGTACTAAAGTTTTTACTGATGGATTTAGCTAATGACCAAAATTTACGACCTCCCAAAGGACATGAGATTAATTCTTTGCGACCACCCAAAGGACATGAGACTAATTCTTCGCATTTACGTGACAATATAGTCGGTCCTATTAAACCAGGGTAGGGAACGGCCATGACCTACACGATTATGTTTTTTGGGAATGTATAACTCAATACCCATCAAAGTACTCATCAAGATAATGTTTGAAGAGGAGGACCGTTTAAAGCAATACTCGCGCCAGGGGAAGGTTGCACAAAATCTCGCAGTTCGCTCCAGTTAGCTGATTTAAAACACCACATAGCTCTATCTGTTTTTCGAGTAACAGTGGGATTGTGTACAGAGGAAGTTATTTCAATTAGGCAGTGGTCTGATTGACCCAGTGGGGAAAGGACTCTTGCTTTATAGACAAGTGGGATAGTTGTAAGAAGTAGGTCCAGGAGATGTGGAGTATGGTTACGGTTGTCAAGGATTCTGGTTGGTTCAGAAATCATTTGTGTGAGATCACAGGATACAGCAAATGTTTCTGCACTGTGACCTGCGGGATTAGTAGTAGATGAAAATTGAAGCAAATTGGAGTTGCGGGAATTAAAATCTCCCAAAATTGAAATATCGAAAGATAGAAACTATGATAAGAGGTAGTATATTTTCAGACTAAGGCAATCAAAAAGATCTTGGAAGTTATTATCATTGGGAGACCTATACAAACAACAGTAGAACTTCATAAATTGGGGCCCAGAATGTTTGAACCAAATCCCGTCAAATTTGTTGTTTTCCAAAGTGGACATCCTCTTACAACCTACGTTGTTCTTGGTATACGCACATACTCCGCCTTTAAGGCAAAAGTTAGAGGGGAGGTTGTATCTGGGAAATTGCAGGTCAGGCGAATCAGTGCTTCCAGGGGAGACCTGTGTTTCTGAACAGAATGTTCGGTTCAAGGTGTTGGTGAACAGCATTAAGATTCGACCTGATACCACGTATGTTGCAGTAATGAATCCGAATGTTGGTACTTTCGATGACCGAAGTCGCTTGAGTCCTGCCCTCCCGGTCATCCGAATGGGGCAGAATTTTATTTCTGGCAGATCTTGCTCTTCTTAGTCTTGATTTTGTCATTGACGCATTTTTGCCTCCCCCCTCCAGAATCCTTGTGGCGGATCGACGAATCGACGTATAGCGTCTGGGTATAGCGTGTCTTTTAGAACTCGTCATTTTAAGGGTTTAGCCGTTAAAACGCGACGCTTGGATAGTGAATATTGGCGAGTGCATAAGGAATAAAGGAGAAAGTGACCAATATTAAGGAGCCCATGATAAAGGTGGTGGTATTGCACCGGGAGGCATGGGGTATACATGCCTTCCACCTACGAAGTTGTAGAATATTAGAGCTGAAAAGGAAACATTTATTAGTTTACATTGTACAAGAAAAAAAATTTTTTTTACGATTGCTGAATAAAGTAATTGTACTGAAAACAAAGCAGAATATTGATTGACCTAATTAGAAAGATCGTACACAAGCTGTATAGTACCCCAATCTGTTTATGATTAGTTTCGTAGTTGTTGACAGCATTAAGATTGCAATAAATTGTTTATTTTGGTTTATTATTTAGGTTCCAATTTGCATATTATTTCCATTTCAAACTAATCAAATCTGTTTATCATTGTCGTGAAACTTAACCTTTCTATTTTTTTTTAATTGAAGGGTAATAGTAACTAACGATAATGACCCTGTTAGCCCTATCGACTTTAATTACCTACTTTTAGGGTCAATTACAATATAGTAACAATGGTAAAAGATTAAACTTTAAATTTACTGTCAAAGAAAAATGTAATACGAAGTATGTTATAATTAAACTTAAAATTTAATATAGTACCAAAAATAAAAGTTGGTAACTTTTAAATTTGAAAACACTACCAGGGATTCAATTTTATGAGTTTAAACGGTCGTCTGGCATAGGTTTAAAGGAACCGTATTTTTCGTAGAAATTCAATGCTATAGCAATCCTAGATATTATTTACGTGCCATCCTTATTTATTTAAAGAACCATTTCACACATTACAAAAATTCTACTATTTTGATTATTATTATTTCGTTTATTACTAATATTCAAACCGATAAAAATCTATTCAAAAGCATCGTACTTCGTATTTAAATTAGATTGTTCCCTACCCGATTTGCTTTCATTTACTTGAGAAAAGAAAAAGTATTTAATTTAGAATTGCGATTACAAATTAGAGCCAGTTATTTGTTTATTTTATCTATTTATTTGCTTCTTTTTATAGTTTGGATTACGGATTCGATCCAGTTATTTACTTTTATCATTCCAGCTAATAAAATGATTCTCATGACAATGCCTACGTCTGGGTTTGTTACAGAAAGTGGTTTATTAGTTACAAAGCTGTACATTTTTATGATCCACATCTGGTCTACTTTTCCTACAGTTACAGATACGTACGTATGATGGTTTCATACTTCGCGCAGCCATGGGATAAAATAAGTTATTTTATCGGTTCTCTATAATTCTTTGTTATTGCAAAAATGTTTACCTGTTTGAGTTCAAGACAAAGGGTGGTATTTGCGCTTTAAGTTTACTTTGCAATTCTACCAGTTTTAACAATCACATCTGGTATGGGTTTAAAAGAGCCGTATTTTTTCGTAGAAATTCAATCCTATAGCAATCCCAAATGTTATTTACGCGCATTTTTTACACGTTACAAAAATTCTACTGGTTAGATTATTATTGTGTTTCCATTATTAATCTTCAAACCGCTGGGTATAAAAATATGTTCAAAAACTTACCTCTACCGTACAGTTACCTTAGAAATTGCCATTTTAATCAGAATTTGTTTTACTAATCGAAGGTAGAAGCTGGAGATACCCCAAACACGTCCTATCGCTTTGCCAACCCGACAACGAAAAAAAAATGTTTCACTAATTGAAGGTAGAAGCTGGAGATACCCCAAACACGTCCTATCGCTTTGACAACCCGACAACGAAGAAAAAACACCCTCGCCGTGAAGGTAAAAGTGTAAAGAGACAAATTTTATAATAAACAGGAAAATCACTTTTTTGTGTTTTATCAAGGATTAAAATTTTGATAGTTATCCTGCCATGTGATTTAGAAGTTTGAATCAATTTACTGCAAAATCAGAATTAAGTGGACTTATTCTATTTCATATGAAAATGTTTTAATCACTTTTTTGGATGCAAGGCAATACTACATTATTCGTATACAAACTGGCTTTTCTTCCCACAATATTTGCACTTTGGGTCAGTGTTGTATACCACTATGTGTCTAGCATTGTCAAACCTAACTTCAATTAGTGGATTGGAAACATGTCCCTGAAAGGATTTCAATAAAGTCAACGAAATGCGAAATGCTAATACATACTTTGCATTTTTGTCGTCAGGTATCAGTCGTTTCATTAGAAGCCACCCATTAACAACTAACAACTAACATATCTAACATCTTGTTATCCTTCCACTGGACCAAAAGTATTGAATGTTGATTGACATAAAACCTGTGACTGCCCCTATTTTCTTTGTTCCAACTTTGTCTATTTGGGATAGGACATTGTGAAGGTGGATTTTCGGGAATAGTTCCATTAAGGCAATATTTTTGCAAATAAATGAGCGTGAAATAATTATCAAAATAGGTTTTGTACCCCTTATTTTGGAGCATTTCAAATTGTTACAGTAAAGAAACGATAACATCCCCACCAATGCGAAAACGTTACTCCAACCTAGTGTCCTTTCCTGTATATGTATATATATATATATATATATATATATATATATACTTCATTTGTGCATAGAGTTAAATTTTAAAACCGAAACGTATAGGTTTTCCATTGATATATTATCTCTAATAGTGTTTTCTATAATACTTTCATCGATGGAAAGATGTTCCTGCCATCCCCCATGCTGTCTAAAGTTTTTGTTAAGTTTTTCAACTAGGGGCCTTATTTTGCATAGGCTGTCAAACCTTTTCAATCGCATGCTATTTTGCACAATTTTTATCACACCCTCTTCGCTGGACCAAAAAACTCTTCTGTCTGGATATTTTCCATATCCTGACAATAAAAGTATTCCCAAAATGACGTATAATTCATTTAGTCTAAGCAATCATTTTTTTTCAGGGCGTATTTGTTAGATTGCTCTATCATCATAGTCAAGAGTAGCTTGAAATAATCAACAGGAGTTGTAGCATTCCTACTGTCAGAAGACGCCTGCGTATCTCATTATCTGGTATCACAGTTGGATTTCTCATACGATTCTTTTGTTTCATTAGCTACGTAAAAAATATATTGTTAGTAAGCAACTAGCACAGCAAAAGGCAACAAATCATCAGTTTTGTAATCATCATCGTTACCATCATGCTGCACCGTTTCACAGAGTTGGTTCAGAATCCCTTGAGGTAAGTGGTTAATATTTCCTACATGTTCATCGTCATCTTCAGTTTCATTGCCATTTTCGGAAGGCAGAACAAATACATCATGCGAGAAGAAATCGTCCTCCTCTATAATGTCCATGAGGTGTGCGAGTGTCAAACTGTAAGTGTAAGACATCAAGTCGCAAAGGGCAGTTTCCCCTAAAAGAGACATCACATGTTTTCAAACATTATGGAAAACGATATATTTTGGTAATAATTTACACAGTCAGATCTATTTGTTATGGTTATTTTCAAGTCATCAAATAATCACCACAAGTAGCTACATTAAATATAAAATAAGTAGACACTTACCCACCATTTCGTTAGGAATAAAGCTCAGGGAGTATGGAATATTAAGCGACACTGTCACGTTTAGCTTGCAAATTGCAAATGAATTTACTTGACCTCGGTCTAAGAAGTCCCATGCGCATGTTGATATATATATATATATATATATATATATATATATATATATATATATATATATATATATTTTAGCCTTCCTCTCTATCCAAAAAACGTTAATATATCGAGGTGACGCACACTTCAATATTCGCCATGTTTAAAGCAAAAGTGTGAAGTATGTTATCTAAAACCCCCGCAATCAAAAAGTAAGGCAACCTCGAAAGATTGCAATGAAATTTAGCAAATGATTACGAAGGAAATCAAAATATTTGTAGCTGAAAACCAATAGTGAAATGGTGACGTCCCTTTAAACGGACGGTGTCCACTAATGGGTTAATGATGAATTTGATTAATTGGGATCTTGGATATACCTCCTTATAAGTAGGTGTGTGTATTTTTTTTAATTTAATGATGACGTTTTAAAACCAATTGTATTACTTTTTGCACCCTGGTGAAGTAACAATAAAGTGACGAAATATAGGTTATATGAAAAAAGGAATTTTTCTTTAACCTTTATTATCCTAGTGACCAATTATATATTAATTATATACTAATATATATATATATATAATTAATATTAATTATATATATATATATATATATATATATATATATATATATATATATATATATATATATATATATATATATATATATATATATGACCGCAAGGGTTCGTTAGAGGTCAATAAGAAGGCATACAAGTCAGAAAATAGCACTACAGTTTAAAACTTCCGTTTTAACACTATATTTTAAAGATATTTATAATACTACATCGCACAAATTAATGATACTAATCATTTGTCAATTAAATTAGTGACAAATAAAACAACATGTGCTGTACACCAAATGCACAACATAACCGTAATTCGTCATGCTAATTTGTTATGCTTATTGATTTTGTATTTTGAGTATTCCCCTTCCCTTAATGGTTTCTTGATTATACTACACACGACTTACAACAAAATCATGTAATAAAAGTGAAACTACGTAATCTGAACGTATCATAATTCGCATGTTTCCGAACTTGTGGATTTTATGAATATAAAAGATTGTGATTAATTAATTTATTAGTATAGTTGATTTTTATTGCTGGTAATGGAAATATTTTTAAATACTCAACTTCAATTAAATTCTCTTATCCTGTTAGGTACCTAAACGTTTTCAAGTTGAGAGGAAACGTTATTGGATCCATCAGCTCAATAAACATTTATTTGTATAGAATTGAAGCATAAATATTAGACATAAAACTCCCGGCAAGTGAAATTGGAGTTAATTCCAAATCAATGAACAGCAAACATGACAATCGCTGAATACAATTTGAATTTCTGATTCTGTAAATGGATGATTGAAAGTAAAACTTTTTGAAACTTTAAATGTTGGCTAAATTGTTTTTATCGTATAAACCAGCAGTCAAAGAATATTACGCTTCCACTGTAATGCTCGCAATCTCTGTAATAATAGACTAATTATTGCATCTAATTCCAATTACATGCCGTTTGTATCACTAATGACTTAATCCCAAAAAAGGAAAGAAAGTTTGTTTGAAAACCAAGAAAATTACTTCCTAAAATACCTTTAAGATTTTGTTTACTAATTTGATTAAACTTTTTTAAAAGTGGTTTAAAAATTTTGTTGTTATTGCATATAACTGAACCCGACAAGACTGCTAATTACGTGGAGGCTTTTAGTAGATGTACAATTAACGTATAAACTAAATTTTTTCAACTTTATCGAAATAAATAAAATTTAGAGAAGAAAAATTGATCGAAACTTGATTATGTTTATAAAATTTAATTCTGCATCGTTCACTGTCATATTTTACCAATCTGGGCGTATAGCTTATAAACACGTCATTAGCCTACTGTAACATAAACTTAAATACAAATAAGATTAGCTTTGGCTTGAAATAAAGCGTTTTTCCAAATCACATTTCTCTAATTTTGTTTTTAGGTCATAAAATTTTGTTCTAAAAGGTAAACAGAAGTATTATAAAGTGCATTGTCCAAAATTGTATGTGAAAATATAAATTTCCAACTTTATTATGCCTGTGGATTCCTTGTTGTAAGTGTTAGTGTTTGTTAGCTATACTGTCAAGCATAAATCTTGAAAATCGAACATTTGGTCATCTCTAATCCTATTTAAATATTATTGTCCTATAAAATACAATACTCATGGTGAACAGTAAAAACCCTTCATAAAAGTTTTCCGAACTTACTCGGAAGAAATAAAGGAATATTAAGACATTAAAACTTTAGTTGGATGTTATTACTATACGAAAATAAATTTACAAAATGTTTCAAAAGAAAATTGTGTGTTTTTAGGTGCTACCAATTTTAAATTGAATTTTACGTTTCGAAAATATTTAGAATTGCCTTGGACTTTAGGAATGTCATTTTATTGGTTCTATGTAGAATGATTGAATTATTTTGCTTTACAATACGTATATACTTTATGGAAATTGAAATAACCAAAACAATTAATTAGAATATTTGCAAAAATTGTTTATACAAACTCACTAATTTCTTAACTATAGTAAGTTGTATTTTATAAACAAATAATAATACGTACAGCGTGGATCAAGGTAAGAAATGATGTGACGCCATCAAAATACTTTTTAGAGATAGACCCTTTGTGCGTAAAATTGGAGAGTAGGTACCGTTTATCTTGGGCCAATCAAGTTGGAGTACCACATGACTTAAAATGAAATTGAACTATACGTGCGTTTTATATAGGTTATGTATAGTTATGTATACGTAATTTTAAATTTTGTATTCCATTGTTTATATCATAACTAATATATCATGATGGGGATACTCAAGGTTTTTATACTAAATAGAAAATCCGATGTTAGAGTTTGGTTATATTTATTATTGTGTAGGCTTTTTTACTAATTTAACTGTAAGACGTATTTTTATCACTGTATGAAAAACGTAACACTAGTGTTTCGTATATTGACAGCAATGTCGAAGGCTATCTCATAAGATGTTAAATCAATTTAGTATTTTTGAATTGTGGTTGATTTTAGCAACCTGTAAGTTAAACCAAACCAGTATTCTTGAATTGTAAGCTGGTTTTTGCAAACTGTAAGTTATGATTTGGTTGATTGAGGTTGATTTGCGGATGATCGACTGTTTTCCCACGCCGGTGCCCTCACGTTTGGGGAGAGTACCAGCTCTCAGTGTCGGTTCGCCTTACCTACGAAGTAAGCGGTCACGTATAGGAGATAGGTATATACAGTGAGAGAATCACCTAAAGGTTATGAAGAATTGTTAGCTCAGCTTCTTGTTGATTTGACTGAGATTGATTGATTTTGTTAATTGCTTTGATTAATTGATGTTTGATTTGATCTAGAGTAATTTGTTTGAGATTGATTTGTTTGATTTGATCAAGATTGATTGCTTTCGTTTGATATGCTTCGGTTGATTTTATTGCTCGATTGATTGCTTTGATTAATTTTTGTCTTTTGACAAGGTGGACGAAGACCCTAGAGCAAGTTCAGTCGTCCTATATCTGCCTTATGAGATAGTATGAGGGCCCCTTTTGATTAATTTCTGTCTTTTGACAAGGGGGCGAAGACCCAAGAGCAAGTTCTGGCGTCCTATACCTGTCTTATGAGCTAGTATGAGTGCCAAATTTAATTATAACTCACTGGTCGGATAAAATCAAAATAAGTAGGGTCCGTAACAGAGGTGCTAAGGCCCTTGAACAAGTTCCGGCGTTCTACACCTGCTCGATGCGATAGCATGAGGGCCCACTTATTACAATGCAATTTTAAATTTCCGCCAAAACAAAATGGCCGAGGGCTTTGATTATGACTCATAACATCAAAATTTGAAAACGAAGGTCAACTTGTTTGACTTTACGTAATCAGAAATTAATGGGTATTTCCCTGACGCTATAGATGTGATATAATAGTAAAAAGTGAAAGGACCTTGAAAAAGTAATTACGGTGTTGACCTTGTTTACGTGACTTGCTTTTCCTGTTTAAAACATGTCTGCGTAAAACGCCAACGGTATTTGATTAGGCCTAACGATTAGAGGGATCTGTATGCACTTACCGCTAAGTGGATCCACGATCAATCTCTATTACAGAAAGCATTAATTAGTTTTAAAAATATACTGCTAGGTGGAGCCCCGATTACAGAAAACATTCATTACTTTAAAAATACACCGCTAGATGGCGTCACAAACAATCATGGACCTAGCAAAGGGACTAAGACCCAACAAGGCGAAAAGACCATAGAGCAAGTTCAGGAGACACATACCTGTTTTATGAGGTAGTATATCCCCCTTGTTAGAGTACAATTTGAAATCTCCCGACAATTACAAGAATGGTCGACAAAACCGATACTTTTTCAAATTTCCCGCCAAGGGGACCATAACAGAGGGATAAGACATGCGAACAAATTTGGGGGAGATAGCACGAGGTCCCTTATTAGAATACTATTTAAAATTTCCCGCCAAGGGGACGAAGACAGGACAAGGGGTGAAAACACTAGAACAAGTTCAGGTGTCTTAAACCTGTCTTATGAAATAGAATGAGGACCTCCAAAAACAAAAATGGCCGACAAAACAAGTTAGCCTACAAAATTTAATTATGACTCAATTAAGAACAAAATGGCGGATGAAATTAAATATGACCTCAATTAAAAACAATAAAATGTCATCCGCCGGAGATTTATGTTACAATATTTGAACAGTGCTCTATTGCTCGCGTATGGTATGGGAAGTAATCAAAGTTTCACACGGTATAATCGTAAATGCTATCATCGTATAGATTTCCACGTCTGTTACTTTTCGCAGCAAAGGTGTGGACGCAATCTGGCATATCCTTCAGTCTATCATTGCTGTGTAGCCAATGGCATTAAAAATAAATTTTGCTGTAATGAAGGTTGTAACTCACCATAATTTTCCTGTAGTTTTATTAGGAATGAGCACAATATGAATTACGCTGAATGACAGGGTTCGCCAGTTTCAGAAGGTAATAATCGTCAATATTAGAGAAATTTTAAATAAAACCTTTTCCATACACTTTAATATTCGTTAGACTAATTAAAAGCTTCTATGCACACTCGGACACAAAATGGCGAGTGCAAAGTGCCTCATTTTTTCTCTCGGGTAAAAAATTATTTCCTCGCGCTACACGTTATAATTATTTTACACTAATATTCATTTCAATTTAATTTGATTTTGTACTACATTTACCATACTTTTTTCAATAATAGGTAAGTTACGTATTATATATCCGAGCGTGCATAAGGTTTTTGAGTGCATTTCGGTCGCCAATGGCTATTCTGGCCTTGTTAGCATCTAGTGAACATCTGCCTTCGGTGCGGTTTTCAATCGGGCGGCAAAATTCGCGAATTCGCTTGCTTGAAGCACAAATAAGTATTATTCAATCTAATGAATATTAAAGTATATGGGGAAGATTCCGAGTTTTATTTGAAATTTTTATAGTACAAATTTAAACCTCATCACATACAGATTTACAAAAATTTGGGAAGTTTATATAGTTTTAAACACATGCTTAGACCCATATTTAAAGTTCATGCTATCATTAATACTAAATCAGACAGGCACGTAGGACTTCAATACGTACAGAACACATTTTGATCACATGAAGGTTCTACTACCTTCACGTAGATTCGTAGAACTCAGAGTACTGATACGGGTGGTCTCATTCATCGGATATATACAGGGATGTACAGCCTTAAGCACTGAAGAAAAACTGGTGTGTTATCGTTGTGTGCGGTAAATCATTCTCCACGATTAAATATTAAATATCAAAATAATTATTCACTGGTAATAGCACATTCTCATTTCCCCTATACAAATTTTTGTCAAGTAATTCTTCGCATGCTGCAACAATGTATTCCCCTGGGAGAAAAGCGATAACCGCTAATTGTCGCAAATATAAGGCGAAATCAGAATCTTCACAGTACCTTGCTCGTAGCCCTGCGTTTGGATCCGTTCTCACATACATTATCTAAAATGAAAAAAACGCCCACGTATTCTGGAAATTGTGTTTACAGAGCACCATACTCGTTGCCGGGTTCAACCTTTTTAGTTTTTAAAATAAACGTGTTTTTTATTCTATTTTGTTTGGGAGCAATGGATATACAGTTGGTATAACATTACTATACTACACTCCATGAATAGTAAACAATTGATTAAAGAAGGATGGAGCCGAAGTAAAGGTCCCAACCGCATACTAGTGCTCCATGAATGACAATTTTTTTTCTTCATATCTGTCGATACGATGTTCACTAGTGCCACTATCATATAACAGGAAAGGCTCATTACCACAGTTCTGTTGGTATTCGGGACCTAAAACTGCGGAAGTTTTCTGTAGCAGCTTCATCTTTTTACGTACGCGTTGTATAGAAGAAACTGAAGGTAATTGTCCTGATGTAGCACAAGAAATGCCCCTTGATATATGATATAATACAGTTTTAATGGTTATCCAACATTTTCGGCCATTTGCTTCATTTCACTGACAGATTCCTTTGCGTTTAACTTTGCAGAATTAGCAATAAGGTTGCGGCTAGAGTTCCTCACGACGTCGTTTCCTAATGGGTGAACCTCCTAATAATTTTTTTACCGACACATTCCTTCTTGTAAACAAAACCAGTGTAAACTAACATATCGTTGCCTTACGACTTTTAACAAATTGTAGCACCATTGTTACAACTGAGAGAATGTTGCGGTTTTGCCATAGCCATGAGGTTGCAACCATTATATTCCAAAGATGGTAATTTTTTTTGATAATATCAGTTACATTTAATGATTTTATTAGAATATTAGACTTCTTAAGCGCAAATACTTCTTAATGTTGTTATGAGACTTTTAAAATTCAGGTGACTGCGTATTTTAAATATTTAATGACTTCTCAATGCGCTTATTGGAATTTAACGATTCTCTTAGCATGCAATGACACCACTCATTTAAAGCTTAAATTCTAAAATTCTGCTAGACGCGTAAGCGTAATTGTTGCGGGCTTAATTAAATTTCATACGTCCAAATTTTCGCGCTTAAATGTTGAATGACCAAATATCTGCGTCCTTTTGACGGGACACCGAAAAAGTTGTATACAGTATTAACGAAGCAGTAATGAAATATATGGTAATATTGACTTTAATTTTTGACACTTTAATTAAAACATCAATTACAAGCAGCAAAAGCGCTTAAACTAGGAGCTAAAGCAGCTGAGGACAAATATTAAATGGCCACTCGTAACAAACTAGAAATAAATATGTAATGATCCTGAAAGTCTTTACCCCAAATTTCCTATCCTAGTAAATAATTCCTATCAAAACTGATTTCCTATTTCCTTCCACAACAGTATTATCATTATTCATAAATGGTATCAGTTGTACACTCCTTCCTACTTCATACAAACCATCCCTATAAATACCTGTAATTCCCTATAAGTGAAGTTGGATGGTAGGCGGTCGCCTACCATCCAACTTCACTTATACTTTCATTATCTTAGTATTCCTAATATTATTAGAACCAGCATCTCAACCAGTATCCTGATTACTATTACTCTTTCCAATTTACCTGAATCCCAACCCGAATTATAACTACCTATCCACCTAAATTACATTATCTGTTCATTTCTATCCCTGTTACCAGTCAAAACTCAACCCTAGCATCCCAAAATATAACTGTGATCCAAGCACGATTTTAGTACGGTCTTCTCGGCGTTTACAGTTCCCGAGGAGAGTACATCAATAATTATAAACTTCTCAACCCAAATTATTCCTTATCTCTACATAACCCCAATCATAAAATAGTAAAACACGGCCATTAGTACGGTCTTACTGGTGGTTTTATACGCCCCACGGAGAGTACCTAAGGGTTGTTGAGCGACTTTGTTATTTTGACGGTCGTTTAAAATTTCATATACGTATTTATGACGTAAACACTCGACCACAGTGATTTTTGGTAGGAGTGGATCTGCGGGGTACGTAGTAAGAGGGATAAATGTGATTATCTTTCGTTCGTCATAATTCAAAAAATTGAAAAGCTATTGTGTCCCAACTTAATGCAAGTGTCTAGACCCCTGTGATTTTTGGTGCCGATAATTTTACCTGGTGAAGAATAAGAGGACCGCAGTAACTCAAAAACTATAAAAGCAATTGTATTCAGTTTTGACATAAATGTGAAATCGCATTAATTTTTAGTGTTGGTGGATTTGTGATTTTATGTGGCTCAAAAACTTGAAAAGCCATTGTGTTCAAATTCAACACAAGTATGTACCACCTAAATATGTCGATACATTTTGGCGGTGGTAAATTTTGTTAGTATGATTTTCTTTCGTTCGCAATAATGCAAAATCTTAAATTTCGATTGCATTCAAATTTGATCTAAATAACTTAAATGTTTAGTCATTTCGGGGGGGGGGGGGTTCTGCGAGGTATTTATTTTCTTTTGTTCGAAGTGGTTCAAACACTTCAAAATCGATTCAATTCAAACTTGATGTGTTTAATTTAATGGAATTAAAAATATGACTCAAATGTACTCCTTAATAAATATTCAAGAGTATATTTATGCAATAAAATGAAGTTTTATGTATACAATTTATAGTAGGGAAGTGTATATTTAACAATATATATTTTAAGCACTGGAATATGTTAACAAAAGATCTAATATCAGGGCTGAAATGTAAAAATTATCTTTCACCATCCTTCATCTATTTAGTGTTTTTTTTATATTATAAACGTAAATGAGGTATAACTTACTAATGTACTGTGATTAAAATTTTATTTAAATGTTGTTGGAATTGATTTTTTCAATTCAAAGATCTCTATATCTGACAGTACTTTTATTTTAGAATCGGGGGGGATTGTTTTAAAAATATTTTAATTTCAACAGCTGTTTCAGTATGACCGGTATTTGTGTAACTGTATTATAGCATTCTAATCCATACATCCAAATAAAACGTATGTAACTATACAATTTCCTTTTCGTTTTCAGACATATAACACAAAGCTTGTTCCGTTATATTCAAACGTTTGAAGTGTCCGTAATGTTATTAAAGATATGTACTTTAAATGTCTCTAGATGTTTTTTTTCTGCTAGTGAGTAGTAAAATTAATTTGTAAAGACGCCGTTGCATCTTATCTCACGCTGTCAATCAGCCCGGATATGCCTCATTAATTGCAAAATATTCAGTCATGACTTTCTCTAATGTGCGATTACTTCATCCTCATACTGTCTTCCTAGTTAAGTGGGTAAGCAGTTATGGAGTCTATTATCCATAGCCGAACTTCGACCCGCAGATTAGGAAACTTTAAGAATAACGTGATACACTTTTGTCTAACAATAAATATTGTTATATATTATAAAAAATTGGTTGCGGGATTAGTAAATGATTAGGTCGTAGATTTAACTTCTTGTTATACACTTTGAGCCCATAGTTAGTACATTATTTTAGATACGCTTTTTAAGTTATTGTAATCGCTTTAGATTGTAGATTAAATGCTTGAGCTGCCCTTGACCTTTTATTTGGCAGTTGGGGGAAACGGAAAAATTTGTTGCCAAAAGTCCTCCCTCGTACACTGCAGCAGCTGGCACTCCCTCTATTTATTTATGTGGAAAGCTAAATGAAAATTTGGCCCATTACAGCTTACACTGTTTAATAATCAATTAAATAGGTATTGTAAAAAAAGAAAATTAATAATTTACAATGAAGATATGCATTTAGCAGACAGATTGCGGCATTTGCGTTAGGTAATTTTACATCTATAAAAGGCATCGATGTTTCTCTGTTTTATCATTTAACCTATATTTGTAAATGAAAAGCACATCTTTAATTATAAAAATGAAATGAAAATATTTTGTAACATCATTATATCATAAAAGTATGGAGAAGAATCCTACAAAACCTTATTATATCTATATATACATCTACAAATAAAACTGTAAATTCAACAAGCATACTTCTGTTAAGTAATAAATAGCAGATTACATGCGTGGTATCAGAACTAATCTTAATCAGTTCACCACCGTGAACAATTGAAACCTGACATTTTGTTTGTATGAGAAACACAAGTCTCCTCTGGAAACTCCGATTCAAGCAACTTGAAATTTCCCCAACATCACTTCAACTTTCGATATACAGAATCAGTACGATATTCTCAACGGAAATGTCAAATGTCAAACACATAATAAAAATTAAAACACAAGCACTTTTCTACGGCTGAGCAATAAAATTTAAGCAGCTTTCCCACCTAAAGAGAAAGTTATTGTAATCGGTCGAAAAATTCGAGATTGAACCGAGATCGCAAATATTCACTTTGAGGTTCCCTGAATCCAAAAAATTGAATTTTGAAAAATGTGAAAAATGTCCGTGTGTGCGTACGTACGTGTGTTCGGCGCACGCGCGCGCACGCGTGTGTGTGATAAACATTTCGGACGCGATATTTCAAAAACTTGAAAAGCGATTGTATTCAAATTTGGCATAAATTCTTAAGGTCTAAATGTAGATCCCAGTCATTTATAATGGTGGTCGATTTACGGAGTAAGGAGTAACAGGGGTAAATTTGATATTGCTCTAGGCCGCAATAACTAAAAAACTTGGATAGTGCCTGCTTGATAAAGTGTTTGAAACTATCGAAATTTAGTGACGATCGGTGGAGGGATTGCGGGGTAGTAAAAATAGCATCAAGAAAATTACGCTAACTGGAGTGAACTAAGTTAATCCGTAAATTACCCAAAGTGTATAATTTGTTACAATTATTATTATTAATTTGATTTAACACATTTTAATGTTGTAATTATTTAGATTACCTCTTATTAGCTATAAATAAA
Source organism: Vesta saturnalis (assembly GCA_036346205.1). NCBI lineage: Eukaryota > Metazoa > Arthropoda > Insecta > Coleoptera > Lampyridae > Vesta > Vesta saturnalis. Next base: position 1,784,603 of record JARFJB010001805.1, on the reverse strand, counting down.
TTAAAGCAAGCTTGATAATGTCCGTTCAGTTCTAATATAATATATAAAAGATGGAAATGTTAATAATTTGTAGGACGTACAATAAGAGTTTGAATCTGAAAAGAGATAAACTTTTTTTTATGGAAATGTAAAGTTTCACCATTATTACACATATGTAAAATACTTAGCTTTTTGGTTTTTTTTTACGATAACACAGTTATCTTCGTCAGTAGTAGTACAGTCTTCCAGAATTGTCTAAAACGTTGAAACAAATTTATGAAAGATTGTACTACTATTGACGAAGATAACTGTAAGTGTTATACACCATAAAAACCCCCAAAAGTAATGTTTTTTTATTCAATAAACATTTGTGTTTAAGAAAATAAACAAATGTAAAAGGATTAATTTAAATCTAATAAATCCATGAAAATATTTTTTCCTTTACTTTTCATTTACCTATTTTTTATTGATTTGACTCAAATAAATGAAAGTGGGGAAGTTTTTCAATCAGCTGACTCAAGTGTTTATGTCCACATAGATCGTAAATGAGCACATCGTACCAAATAAAATAATTTTTTAGTCCTTAATAAAGTAAATATGCCAGACAAATTCTATCACACAGTATACGCTGGTCAGGCAATAATTATGGTAAACATTGATACGGAAACTGATGGGAACATTTTGAGAGACCAACTGAACGTGGTAACAATGTATGGTACACGTGTTTATAAAATTGGTTGACTAGATAATTCAAAGGCAAATTCACAAGGCTAATCGGTCAGACCCTTTGAGTGGTGCTCCAATAACCCTTCAAAATTCAAAAACTAAAAAAATAATACTCGTATACCCGACTGCCCTCCTCTGATGCAAACATGTCATTGAATTTGACGTACTACGTCTAAAACAGCAGTTCACTCACTTTTACTAAATATCCAATATTAAAATCAAGGTGAGGTAGCTTTTAAATACGGTTTAAGGACATAAAATAAGAACAAAATAAATCTAAGGTTATATTAAATTGCTATATCAAATTCTATAAAATTTTTAAGTTTACACTATATCTAGACAGCAGTTTGATTGTTATGTTAGAGTTTTCCTTTCATCATAATGCTCTAATTTCATAAAATTATTAGCTAAAATCTGGCACGTTAGTTTTTAACAGATAAAATTCGATAATGCACAAGGCGAAATTACTCCAACAAAGGACAATAGGCACTAAATAAAACACTTATCCTCTTTGCAGAATTTCATTAACATAGCACTATAACGGTAATTGTCCTCAAAAGCTATGTTTTTCTGTAAAATCCTCTACGGGAGGAAACTCTCCCCCTTCTTTCCATTTCTAATATTTTTAACTTTACAACCAATCAAGAAAAGTGGCTTTAATGATCTATACAAATAAATAAATGGAGCAACAACTACTGCTTTTCATAACAAGGAATCGCAGATACAATGAAATCTGAAATGAAACCCATCCATTGGATAAACTTAAAAAAATATACGTATAGTAGACCATATACAAATCTTTAATCGTACTTAGAAGTTACCTCATTTTCAATATACAGGTCAACCAGTAGTTAATCAACTACTTGGCTGAAGAATTAGTCTATCTAAAAGCTAATCGAAAATTCTACGATTGCGAAAGCTAAATCAGCGCGATAACAAAACCTAATTACTAGTGTGACCGAAAAAATACATCCTTTGAAAGGCGACGGGATATCTACCAACTCCACTGAACCAAGTAAATTGTGTACAGTACAATAGAGACACTTAATCATAAATTCAATGCAATTTTAATCCGGTCGACTGCTATAACGTTACAGCATTTCCTCAATAGAATAATCATATTAGCAAATGTCCTAATTTCACCCACACGTGACAGATTTTGTTTTTTTGGTAGTTTTGTGATGAAACGTGAATTTTGCAATACAGGTAGGAGAGAAAGTCATGGCATTGGAAAACCAAAAATGCTCCTTTATAGAAAAAAATCACAAATGAGTCAATCCAGTTTAAAAGCAAAGCTCACTATTTATTTTTCGATATTAGGAGCGTTAGGGTGATACTCCTAGTGTGGGTATCTGAAGCTAAAACTGTCAACCAGCATTCCTGAAAAAAAACCTGAGTAAGCTGAGCAAATAAGACAGGAGAAAAAGGCCGAATTTGTGGCGATAAGGAAGGATGTTGTACTAAAACAATGCGCCAGTTCACAATGCCTTTCCAATTATTTTGAAACAGAATTTTGCATTCGTGGAATACGCAAAATTGAAAATATTAGAGTTTCCAGAAGTGGTGTAAACGCAAGCGACGGTGTGTGGACGAAGAAGGAAACTATGTTTACAGAGACATAATTTATGTTACATCATTATACAATGAAGTCGTCTCTTTATTTAGGAGGCACATTCCGTATAATGGTCATTAATTGTCAGCTAATTATAAAAAATATTGGAAACATTTTACTTATTATGCTTGCTAGTAGTATTTACCGCTACGTCATTAATTTATAAATCTATCTATCCAATTTGTTTATACTGTCTTCTCATATAAAGCAGTGAATTAAATAAGGATGGTGAACATTTGCAGTGCATTTGACGAAACCTATAAACGCGAAATCACGTTGTTTTATATGCACATGAATTTAATTCTCATTTAACAAATATAGCACATACTACATAACCTTCATTTGATAGTTTATCCTTTGACTGTTTACTCATTTCCTACATTTACTTCTTTTAATCATGATTTATTTCACAATTTAACTTAGTTGAGAAATATCAAGTCTTGAGCTGCATCTAACCCTGTTTTAACAAGTCCAGATAAGAAACGACCACGGAAGAAAACAAAATCTGCCGATCTAACTGAAACATCCAAAATAGACATAAGGAATACGATATACAATTATGTATGCACAAAGTGAGTAATCTTTGACACATGTTTGACATACTAATTTATTTATAGAGAAACATGTCACAGTTTAAATGGAGAAATTCGTAACTGTGACATATTAATAAGTAACAGAAGCCGTCATCGTACAATCCAGTCGCTAGGATTCAAATTCAAAAAAGACTCCAACCGTAGAGCTTTATTGTTAGTTCATATTTAATACAATTTCTATTAGTAATGTATTTCAGTTAAATGTAAGTATAATATATATTGTGGTAAAATGCTTCTCAAGATGTTAATTCACATATTTACCATAGAATTTATGTTCCACGTTAAACGTCATCTTCGTACCAATAATAGTTCCACTTTATTTAGGCACCTAACTTAACATCCAATTTGTGTAATAATGTTGCCACCTTATTGTGGGCCATCATTGCAACTGAATTGGTAACAACAATAAAAAATTATGATTATGAAACGTAGTAGCTTTGCGGTAAAAAGTGCAGCTCGACAGTTGTTCGATGCAAACTGTTTAACCTATACATTGAATCTCTAAATATCAATTGTATTATTGTTTATCAGCAACCACCATTCTCCTGTTTCTATAAATCCGCTGCAATTATTAAATGTATACATTTTGTTGAAAATTACATTGTTTGTAGTAGGGCAGCAATGGTTTATAACCTATATAACCTGCAGGCTACAAAAATAACTTACCAAACACCTGTTAGATTTCAAGTATATTGTTTTTCAACCATTATCGTTACGATAATCAACCTTTTCTAATTTTTCCAAAATGTATCACAATAAATAAATAATTGTATTTTAGAATTCTGCAGCTTTAAATGCTGCCGTCTCAAGGTATATTTTCTAATCAGAATTAATCATAACGAAAATAATTTTGACTCATGTTTTTCATAGTACACCATATGATTGTATGTGATAACGTAGCGATAAACACTCCTGGCGAGGATAGTAGAGTTAACTAAATTGTGGCAATGTTTCAATGATGTACAGAAAATGGTGTGTCCAAACGCGATTATTAATTTACAAGTCCTACTTAATTGCCTTAATTTTTCAATTACCAGATAATGTATGTTGTGTACGTGCAAAAACTAAACTTTTGTGTATATACTGAGGGTTCGCGGCATGTTAGATTAATAGTAGGAATAACTTTAGAGCGCCTTACTATTGATCAGAAACACACAATATCTGATACGTTGACATCTTGTCAACTTCAATACCCTATGTGTTATAGCCACCAAAAACCTATTGTGTACATTATGTATATATGAGTAAGAAACTCTATAACAAAAATTACATACGAATACAATTGTCTAAATATTTTTGTAGTCAGATACATCTATGTTACTTTTCTATTATCAGCTTTAGGTTTTCATTTAAATAATGAGTGTTTATTTGGTTTCATCGTGATCTAGCGCATTTTCATATATTAAGTTGTTCTAGAAATTCGTTTACTGTCTGGAGTGTGTCTGAATGGACTACAAAGGTAGAGTATTTACATATCTGAAGTAACTCTTAGGCTTAAGGTGAGACAACTTCCGTGCTTTTGCTTTAAAGGACTTCATGTATATATTCGCGATTATAGGTGACAGCGGTGAACCCATGTAAATGGCTGTGAAAACCTTTATATACGTGTACACAAAAGCTTCGATAAGCCTTTTTTACAGCCATTTACATTCTAACGTATAAGTCTAAGTGGAATGAGTAAGTGAATAAATATAACCAGCGAGAAAAGGAAATAAAAGAATATTGCACGTATTGGACAAGAAAAATAAAAAAAACACCAGTTAACAGGATATCCAATAAAAATACGGAAAAAACAATTTATGCTCTTATCACAAGTACATCCACTATTGATTGCTTAGAATACCGGCGTAGCCTTGGAATTCTGTTGAGCCTGTATACGACGTCGAGCATGATTGAAATGTAGTTAAATTATTTTTCAGTTTGAATAGTTATTCGAGGTTTTTCTTTAGCCGAGCAATCTCCGTTCGGTTTCTTTCTCATACAAAACATCTTGAAATACGGTTACATTATATCCACCTATGTTGGTACTAAAACTTAAAATTATCTACAAATAAAAATGTTTATTTACATTATGTCAATCGCACAAACTCCATGAAGTTAATTACCTTCTGTTATGAGGTTTATATTATAGTACATACGATTATAGTAAGTAGTTATGTTTCTTTGTAACTAAAAACATCACATCTAAGTGTTAAAAGATTATTCTTGTTACCAAGGATATTCAATTTAATTTCTTTTTTCCATACTTTGCCCCAAACCTACACCGTAAACGTTTCTATAGTCTTGGTAGACTTGCGTTTTGTGCTCTTGTATTGAGCGACGGCAACCAGCACGAGCTCTCTTGAAAGCAATTAGGTCTTCTATTGTGGAGTTCTTTTTAAATTTGTTTAAGCAACATTTGCGATCTTTACGTGTCTTTTTTATTTTATTTACTGTGAAACTTTATAAATGTAAATACGGGTTGTAATAAAACTGGAAAGTTATTACAATAGTGACTACGAATAAAATGTACGTCGAGAAATAACATTGTTAAGATAACTTCGTAAATGAGTTCGTAAAGTTCCCAGTAGCAATTTGAGTAAACCAAACAAAATTTATAATTTGTTTCATTCATTTCATTTGTTTGATCACAAAAACGTTACAGAGACTGCAGAAAGTAATATTAAGTTCGTATGATAGGGTTTTAGGAATTGTGGCAAATTTTTCTCTTATGCAGACAATACTGTGAGCTATCGGTTAAACATTTTAAATGTTTTGTTATACCAGCTTTGTTTGAAAAACATTTTTTTATATTAAATTTCTTTCGTGATACATTTGGAACTTAACCGCTTATCAAAAAGGCCGATGTTTATGTATTTCATTATCGAAATATTACCGAAGAAAAAACTGTAGCTGTCAAACAAATGCAAGGGAATGGGGATAATTTGATTTAGTCTAACTGATTCACTGCCTCAAATAAATTTAGATAATCAAGGATTTTGATGTTGTTGAAAAATATAAACTGATTATGTTTGATAAATAACACTTTCTTTGGGCAAAATGGTGTGAAGTTATTTATTTTGCAAGCTCATCAAAGTGACAAATATTGATAATATACAACTACATTAGAGAATTTTAAAATTAAGTCACTGTTGTAGACTGTGTAACTTTCAGTTCTTGAAAATAGACAACTAGGTATCGGACAGTTCATATACATCATTATTGTTCAAGTTGTTAGGATGTTTCAGAATTTCAATAGCTTCTCGAATTTTACTTGTATACCAATTCCTATCTTTAGCCAGAATTCTTGTGTTTTCAAATTTTATACTTTGCAGATTGTTTAAGGCATGTTGAGCAATTGCGGATTTAGTAGATGAAGTAAACGTAAGTGTCTTTTGCGTTCTGTTAACCTGGTGTTAATGCTTCTTCCAGTTTCACCAATGCAGTCTTTACCTCAAGAGCATGGTATGTAAACACTACATGTATATAATGGTATTTGTTCTTTAGCATAATTCAGAAGATTTCGAATTTTCATACTGCTTTTGCAAATTACTTTTATATTATGCTTTTGTAATATTGTACCAATTTTTTTTTGTGTTTGCAAGGAAAGGTAAAATGGCAATCTTATCTGAAGTTGTAGCTTATCTGGATGACAAATCTTTGTGGAACGGTCGTACAAAGTTCGTATCGTACTAAACTTTTGTGCTACATGATGGTGTGATGAAGCGTTAATATAATCTGTATGGGTTGGTTTACGATATACGAAAAGTGTTAGGCTTCTATCTTTTTCTTTTTGTGTTGTAAATTTAATGTTGATATGTTGATTGTTTAAATGGTTTGGGAACACCATTAACCCTTCTTCGCCAAAAGGTCAGACAGCAAAAATATCATCATCATATCTAAGCCAAAATTTTGGTGCCTTAGGTGCATTATTTAGAGCCTGTTCTCCGAAATGTTTCATAAAACAATTTGTAGTCGATGGTGAAATTGGAGATGTCATAACTACTCCATCTAACTGTTGATAATACTCATCATTAAATAAGAAGAATCATGTAGATAGACAATGTTTAAATAATTTAATCTAGTTGTGGTTGAAATGTCGTTCTAATGGTTGTAAGGAGTCACTCATCGGTGCTTTTGTGAACAAGGAATCCACGTCAAAACTAACTAACAAATCATCTGGAGTTAATGTTAATTTGTCAATAAATTCAATAAAACCAAAACCAAAACTTTGGCTCAGATATGTTGATGATATCTCTGCCATCTGAAAGAACAATTAATGATGTTCCTAAACCATTTAAAAATACCAACATTAACTTTACAATAGAAAAGAAAAAGATGGTTGTCTTCCATTTCTTGATGTTCCAATTGAAAAAAAACCAGATGGACGTCTAACACATTCCGTATATCGTACGGCAACTCATATAGATTATTATATTAGCGCTTCATAACACCATGATCCAGCCCAAAAGTTTAGTACGATATAAACTTTGTATAACCGTGCCACAAAGATTTGTCATCCAGATAAACTACAACATATTAAACCATCTTGAAAAGGTCTTCATCAATAACGGCTTCAACAAACTACAAATTAAAAATCATTTCAACCGAGACAACCGATGATAAATTTACAACTTCAGATAAGATTGCCATTTTACCTTTTCTTGCAAACACAAAGTATAAAATTGGTAAAATATTACTAAAGCATAATAAAAGTAGGTTACAAAAGTAGTATTAAAATTCCAAATATTTTGAATTCTGCCAAAGACCAAATACCATTGCATACATGTGGTGTTTGCGTAATACTATGCTCTTGTGGTAAAGTCTACGTTAGCGAAACTGGAAGAAGCATTAACATCAGGTTAACAGAATACAAAAGACACTTACGCTTGGTTTATTCTACTCAATCATCAATTGCTGAACACGTCTTAAACAATCTGCACAATATAAAATTTGAAAACACAAGAATTCTGGCTAACGATAGAAATTGGTACACAAGGAAAATTCGAGAAGCTATTACAATTCTGAAACAGCCTAACAACTTGAACAAAAATAATGGGTATGAACTATCCGAAACCTGAGTGTCTATTCAGAACTAAAAGTTATACAGTCTATAACAGTGATTTAATTTTAATTCTTTAATCTAGCTCAATATTCGTCACTTTGATATTACGCCTGACGAAGGACAAAGTTTCTGTCTGATTGCAAAATAAATAAATAATTTCACACCATTTTTCCCAAAGAAAGTGTTATTTAACAGGTCAATTGGTGAAAGTTTAAATAATCATGTTTGATAATTATTAATTTATCACAAATATAAATAAAAAAAATTTCAAAATATTTAGTATACACATGAATCTTACGTGCCTTGGAGCTAAAGCTGCAAATGAAATCATTTTATTCATAAGAACAGTGTTTATTCAATTGCGTTAAAAAAAATTTTTGGGCGCATTATTACAAAGAGTGCTAATTGAACGTAAAATGTATGGTTACTTTCTCAGGGATATACATCAACAACGGCTAAGCATTCACAAATCTACTGTTTTATCGCTTTATATCTTGCTTTGTAAAAGCAGTATTTTTAGGTAATAAATTTTTAAATTTAATTTGTATAATTTATTTTTTATTTCAAGTGAATGCACTAAATAATTGTTCTTTCTTTAATAATGGAAACAATTTTGCTAAAGAGCAGTATTTAATTAGATATAAAAACCATTGGTAGCCTAGACTTAAGGAGTATATAAATATGTATGAAACGTTACAACGACTGATTTATATCCACCCGATTTTTATAACACTTTGCAAACTTTTTGAATAATTAGCTTGGTCAATATACAGGGTGACATAGAAAAAAGTGTCATGCATAGTGCCACGCGATAGAGGACACTAAAATAAGAAAAAAGTTTCATGAACTTAGGTCCGCAACGCCTTCGTTTAAAAGATATAGGGTGTTCTTTTATTACTAATAGAGGGCGCCACATACAGGTTTCCACCTTGTTTGAATCGGTCCTAACTTTATTGCCTTACACTGTATGTCACTTTCGATTGGAAAAATTTGTTTTTCCATCTTTTCTGCTTCAGAAAGCTATACCTTATTGAAGTCGCTAGGACCAACGGTTTACGAGAAAAATGCATCCGATGCATGCAAATTATCCAAAAGCGCCAAAGTAACTTATTTGCAAAACCGTAATTAGAAGTCACCAATATGGGTTTTCTATTAATGTGTGGGCAGGTATAATTGACAATTACTTAATTGGCCCATTTCAATTGCCCAATAGATTGACAGGTGAACTGTATCGAAATTTCTTGGAGAATGAACTAAATACGTTACTAGAGGATGTTCCATTGGCTATTATTGGTAGAATGCGTTACATGCATGATGGCGCGCCTGCTCACTTTTTTTCGATTGGCAAGAGAATTTTTGGGTAGGAGATTTGGAAATACGTGGATTGCTCGAGGGGGACCTGTATCCTGGCCAGCTCGCAGTCCCGACCTTAATCCCCTCGATTTTTCATTTTGGGGATTCATGAACAATGATGTTTATTCTGTAGAAATACATAATGAAGAGCAACTATGGATAAGAATTATGGAATCCGCAGATAGATTCCGTATTAACCCAGGAATATTTCAAAGATGCCGTCAATCCTTAGGAAGATGAATTGAAAAATGTGTTCAAGTACAAGAACAACAATTTGAACATCTTCTAAAAATTTAATGTTTTTTTTTAATCACTGCCCTTCACCTGTTTCTCTACCCTAATATATGTTACCTTTTTCTGTTCAACCTTTACTCAAATATCAATTACATAAATTCCCACATTTCTTACATAAAATAAAATATTCCGAAAACGAGAGCAAATTACGACGTATTATCAAGGTATTAAAAATCCACTAATTATCTTTTCTATCGTGGTAACAAAGGCGATTTGACAAACGTTTATTACAATAATAAAATTTTAGCGGACCGCTACCTACAATATATATATATATATATATATATATATATATATATATATATATACTAACAAACTGTGAACCTGCTTGGACAGAATACATGATAAACGCTCGTCACTATATTTTTATCTATTAGTTATTTTATGATGACCTCAAATCCCCGTGCTGTTTTATGTTTTCGGCATACAGAGCGCAATTGTAGGTTTTTTAGTTTTCTCGGGAATGTATAACTTCAATTTAAATTTACACTAGCGTTATTAATGTATTCGGTAAATGTAACTAAATATTTTATTTTATCTAGTGAAAAATTTTCTTTGGGATATTCCTCTGAAATACTAAAATGACTTGTATGAATGGTAAAAGCTACGTTTTTGAGTTTCAGGATTTAATACAGTTTATCCAAAAATGTAAAGTTTAGAGATTGAACATTGAACATCAAAGTATTTACATTTACTACTTGCGTGCAGCTGTCCTTGTGGTCAATACCTCTCAATTTACATAAACTGGCTTTGTGTGTTAATGACATCCCATTTTTCTAGTGCACATGATTATGTTAATCCTTAAATATTTACATAAACAAAACCATTTATATTTACATGAAAATGAAAGCTTTCACGACTTATATTCATATTTATAAATACCTAGCTTTTGGGTATTGTAATTAGAACCTCCTGTGTACGTACCACGCTATTGGGACATTTGTAATTGAAACCCGTTTTATATTGTAATCGGATTCCAAATTACAAAATTTATAATTGATGATTTCTAGTTTACTGTAGATGCACCATAGTCGTTCTTTTTATATTGTAATTTACAATATTAAAATTATGGGTTAGTGTAAATCCTTTTTGTTGTATAGTGATTATGACAAATTTTCTCATCAGAGTGTATATCAGTCGTAGGTCTCCCCCTAGGATTCGCTTACCTTTTGGGATTTCACATCACATTCTCAAAATTAATTTAATAATCAATTATAGTTGAAACTAAAGCATTTTTTTTAGTTTACCGTAAATTTGATTATTAACTACCTCGAGTAGCAAATTCTATATGGATAATTATTTTTCTTTACTATAATGGTATTTGATATTTAAAATTCATTCGTTGACAATATTAAATAGATATTGGCAGTGATTATCTTTACGATTAGATTTCTATCAATGAATGAATTAAATGCTTATACTAAATTCCTTTACTAACGGAATATTATTAATTATAAAACTGATACAAACAAAATAGTTTGATTGCATTAAAAACAGGAAAGAAAACTTCCTTTAGATTGATACATTTTTGTATGCTAAATACTTATTCTGACATTAACAACAATATATATGTGATAAAAGGAATGAAACATTTTTTTCTTTATTCAAATTAAAAGGCAATGATCTTACGCTTTGTGTTTACTGCATTACACGTTGCACCCTACAGTAGAGGTCACCTGCTGGAAACAAAATTTTTGGTCTTTAAATTTATTTATGATAGAATTCCGCCTAGTTATGTCTAATCTCTCAACGCCGTTTTCTCGACTAAAGTTCATTATTTGCGCTACGAATCAGAACTTTGTACAAGTGCGGTTTTATTAACAACAAAGTTGAGTGGACAGCTACTTTACAAGTTGTACTCCACGCCCCAAATGAGAGGAAGAATTGGTTTCAGTTGTGCTCACGTATTTATTACAGTTCTCTTCCTTAAACTGACTTATTTTACCAATAACTTCAAACTTAGCAAACATGAAAATTTTACCTGACCAACCGTAGATAATGGCGGTGCGGGACGATCACCCCAATACCTTTTTTTCATTTAGACTTTCACGATTCAGTTCACTTTTTATAAACGTCGGTAACGCGCGATTGGCCAGCATCACTTGCCATTTCGTAAATCTTTTCACTGTTTTGAATAGGATTCGCCCTAATCTTATATCTCTAGATATTCAACTTATTTAAACTTATTCAATACACCTATGTACTGTTAGAAATCAGATGTTTTAATCACTTTATAGTAAATAAACAATTTAACAATTTTACTAGCACCATTACTTTCATGGTAATTTTGGTTATGAAATCCCATAAATCTGTCAGTAACATTATTCTTGAGTACAATAATTAATTTTGTGTCGCTTAACTTTTGTTCTAAACTAAATGTTTACATTGAAATACCGCATCTTAGCAGATGACTGCACCATACGCGGAACACATCTGCCAATTTTAAATTTGTAAACTTTACAGCGGTTTTGAAAATAATGAAATAAGTGCTATTCTATTTACGAAGCGTCAAATGTTTCTTCTCACAAAACCTTTACCACCACTTTCTCCCATTTAGGGATAACATTTCAAAAATCCCTCCATGGTGTATACAAAGAGCAGTTTCTCTAAATTTCAAATCTCCAGATCCTTCGATTTAGACTGTGTGTTGTCCGTTAATTAGTCAGACACGGTACTGTTTTATCGGTATACGTTAAATTAGCCTTTTTTTTAATCATTTTCACTGTTTGCGTTCGTTTCATGCAGAGGGGTTAATCATATGTAATCTATTATACGGGGTGTTCCATAAATATACCGACAAATTTGTAGGGGTGGTAGGAGATACACATTTTTTGCTTTATAAACATAGTCCGAAAACGCTTCGTTTTCGAGATACAACGTGTTGAAGTTTGTTAAAGAAAACAAGGCATCTTTTGGATCCATTACAGTTTAGATACAATAATTCCAGGGGCGTACTCGCGGAGCAACACCCATTCTTTGCCATAGTCCGAAAACGCTCAGTTTTCGAGATAAAGGGTATTGAGATTTGTAAAAAAAAACGTTTTTTTATTAATCTTTATTAACTTTATTGAATTTTAATGAAATTATGGTTTACAACAATTGTTCAAAAAGTTGGCCATTTGCTTCGATATAAAGATTGCACCGCCGGGTCATTGACTCTCCTACCCTATGGAGGATTACAAGAATATCTTCTATTTGTGTACAAGCGGTCATTATTTTTGCGATAAGATATTCCTCATAACGAATGGGTGTCTCGTGGTCTAAAGATTTCAGATAACCCCTAAGGAAGAAATCAAGGGGGTTTAAATTGGGAGAACGCATAAGGCAGGCCACGAGACCTCCTCTTTCCATCCACTGGTTGCCAAATCTCTGGTCTAGATACTGGCGCACGTTCAAACCAAAATGTGCAGGTGCTCCATCATGCTGAAACCACATGTTGGTCCTAATATCTAAGGGGAAAATTTCTAATAATCCCGGTTTTGCAGAAAATGTTGATAAAAGTTTGCGTTTAAACGAGCAGGCAGCAAGTAATCTGTTAAACTCCCTCCAACAATACCAACCCACATGTTTACAAAAAATTGTTGCGGGTGTCTTTTAGAGACTTTGGCTCCTGTAGCGGAGTGTCAAATGACCGCCATTGCTTTATTCAAATTCCACACATGAAGCATTCAACCGCATCGTCTGACGATATGGAAATGAACCCTCTTGCTGCAAGCGAAGTAGGTGAGTGAACTCCAGACCATGTTCGATACGTAAGTAAACGTTTATAGAAACAATTGTAATACTGAGGATAATAAGGTTGGTGTCACGTCGCACATCTTCTCACCGTAGAACACAGTAAGATACTAACAGGAAATAATTTATTACATACAACATATACATTATAAAAAAACTAATTGTCCAAATAATACATTTCTCCGCAGAGTATGCATGAATCATCTTCATATACCTTGTGCAGCATTGTTAGGGGCGCTCTACGCAATGAGCACTAGTATTCTTGGTGTGACATGTGGTAAATTGCGACCCGTCTATCCATATGTGTATGATGGTCAATAACTCGGTATTCACTTGGTTGCAATGCTTTGTAGCAGTCATAGCATAAATGCATATGGCCAGCAAGATGATAACGAGTATGAAGAGAAAATGTGTGTGAATAATATCCCAAATTACCCATTAAGGCATGATGGTGGAAGTAGCGAATTCTTTTATCTAGGTTGGCAAACCATTCAGTATTCCATTGCACATCTTCATATGTATTCTTTAATGCTTCTAATGTCGTAGAAGGCAGTAGCCCTTTTTTTTCAAATTGCACCCAGTTGGGAATTAGTTCACCTGCTCGCCGCACACTTAGATTAAAAAGTGATAATGGTTGGTAGCACTCCTATCATCCCAATTGTTCTGTACTGGGCTAGCAGACATACTGGTACTGGTGGAAATAGCACGATACTATATGTGTAGTTATCCCTGCTTTTAAAGGAAGGAAAGGCCTTGTGAAAACATATGTATAGTTAACCTTAAAGAACGACATGATTGATATCGGTATTGTGTAACCTTGGAAAAGTGGTAAACGTGAGAGGTGGAGGACATTGTAAGTGTGGGAACCTTGAGGTTGTGACGACCTTGAGGCCGTGTGAACCTCGAAAATGATAACCTTGGAATAGTGGTACACGTGAGAATAGAGTAACCTGTAATGGAGTGAACCTGGATAATGGGAGATCTTGAAAATGTGAAGGAGACATCTTTGAAGTGATTGGTGAGATCCCGCAAACCTTGCAGTAACGGCGTAAATAAAGGCCCTGAAAAGGTAGGATTGCTGAAGCAACGTGCACTGTGGCGGTCAAGGTGAAGCAGGTAACCTTGACGGTAAAAATAGTGGGTCTGTCACCCCAATTCAATTTTGAACCAGTCGTGAAACTTAATGGATCTAAGAGTAATCGAGTGGTGTTTGATAAGCAGGAATGGCACATACTTATGGACAATCAAGGGATAATTACAACTTATTTCTACACACCTGAAGGGACATGGCTACCTACTAAGATGGGTTCGATAACGATATCGTATGAAACTATTAATAAGACGAAAATTATACGCATCTCTGATTGTGAAGAATCAGAAATCTGTTTAGGATGGGAGTCTATAGAACAGTTATGGAGACTCCTCAAGATAGTCAGTTACCGATTGGATTTAGTACCTACTATGGAATTTCCTGCATTTTATAATAAAATAATACATGCGGCAGCTGAAATGCCTGATGTTGACATACACAGGTTAACAGTTCCATTACAAGATATATTTGATCTCCATGTAGCGTGTGTTATGGAAATTGTAGAATTTGCCAAGGAGAAAATTGATATTGATGTAGAAGTTGCGAAAACCGTTAAGTAATAAGTGGGGGTAACGACCAAACGTTAGAAGAAACCAAACGACACAATCAAGCAATGGAAGCAGCTACCTTAGAAAAAGGATTATATATAAAACCATATAAACGAGGTTTAGGCCTATTTCTACAACCGTAGAAGCTCCCACTGAAGCTACCACGTCACGCCTTAAGCAACGTTGAGCTATTAAAATTTGTTGAGAAATTAAAAATCCCCTATTTTAGAACTAAGTTGCCGCTTACCTTGAGCAGTAGTTCGCAAACATTTATCTATACGTATAACCTTAGCTCACCTATTCAAATATTTTGTCATCGATTTTAGTTGTTAATAAAAAGTAAAAATTATATATTTAGATTAAGAATGTACTCAGAATGTGAAAATATGTTGTTTATTTTAAGAAATACAAGATGTATAAATATATACATGTATACGTATGAATAAATGTTTGCGAACTATTGCGAGATAAATTACCTACACGAATCCATACTTATGAATGTGGTATCGTGAATCTGGATGATGATAATAACAGGGGAACACACTGGGCGGCTTGCATCAAGCGTAATGGACATATTACATATTTTGATAGCATAGGACATATTAAACCACCGTTAGAATTAATTCACTATTTTAAAAGTGATGGTAGCAGAAACACTATTATAACTGTACCAAGGTTCAAAACTTTAATACATACAATTGCGGTCATTTAGTCTTACGATGTTTATATGACGGTTCGTTTTGATTCTCAGCAGTCGGTGCTTGATCGTAATGTCGTACACATTTACATTTACCGATGCAAGCAGTATTTTGGGAGCCAACTTTAACCCACCGATTTATCTTGATAATGAGTCGGAATATATAATGGTTTAACTAGTTTTGAATCTTTCAAGACTGTACAAAACGTTACTTCCAAGAATAACTAGAATTGCAATAACGCCAGGATCATCCGAAATTGCGGATGTGAATAAACATGTAAATGACACAGTGAAGAGTTCGAATAAATTTTTTAATTTACGGGCGAACAATAACACTATGAAAGCAACACATAATAATACCTTTAATGTAGAAAATTCTATAGGACCTATACTGGAATTTAACAAAAAAGTTTACAAAGGTCATGAATTACATACCTCTGAAAATCCTATTAACATTATTAAGATTAATTCGTTAATTATTGAATGCAATATAACAAGTGGAAGTTTTAAAAATGGGTAGGCGTCACATATTATTCATCAATTTTTTTCCAGTGTACCAGCGGGATACAAATAATTGAATCCACTCTACATGTCATCTATTTATCTATAAAAACATCCACCATTTCAACCATAACACTTAAAATAGTAGACCAAGACGGAGACCTCGTCAATTTCAACGGTGAACTCATAACGATAGGATTACATTTGAAGAAAAGATGGTGACGCGGTATAACACATGTGCGTGTAACCACAGCAAGATGAACTATACATAATCGAAGTGTGGAAATGCCAGAGTCAGTAAGCGGTTAGCCCTCAAAGCATTGACAGCGCAGAATAGAGCATACTTGCAAAATCTTGGTTTCATAGTAATACAATGAGTATATCAAACGTAAACGAAAAAGTTGTTGTTGATAATGTTATAGTACATTCCGAACTCCACACCCATCAACCATATACTACGAGATTTGGAAACAATGAGGAAATAAGAATACCCATTCAGGAAGACATGTGCACTTTACCATCAGAAAGTTATGTCTACGTAGAGGGATGATTGCTGAGGGATGATGGCGCCGTCTCTAACAACGCGCAGTTTGTTAATAATGGCATTGCATTTTTATTCAGTGAAATTAGATACGAAATGAATGGAATAGTGGTAGATTCCGTGACAAAGGTTGGATTAACGTCTACAATGAAAGGATTGGTATCATTGACACCCAACCACCTCGCTCGTCATAAAAATGTAGGCTAGTTTCCTACCTCAACTAGCACATCAACAAATGCGTTAGGGTATTTTAATGTTTGTGTCCCTTTGCGAATGCTACTTGTCTTTGCGGAAGTCTACAATAAAGTGATTTTGAACCTCAGACAAGAATTGGTTTTAATTCGCAGTAACATTGATACCGATGTGGTAATTTCAACTGTTGCAGATGAAACTAAAAGTTAACATAGATAAAATATATTGGAAAGTTCCCCACATCATTCCAGCTTTAGCGAAAGAATTGGCGTTAACGAAGTACATTGATAAAAATGTAAATACTCCAGTAGCATTTAGAAGTTGGGAAACATATATATCCAGCAGTTCCCACAACAGATAAACATACATGGGCAATCAAAACATCGACTAGTATAGAAACACCTAGATACATTATTATCGGATTTCAAACGGGGCGAGAAAATAATGTTTCTCAAGATATGAGTAGATTCGATAAATGTGCAGTAAAGGATATTAGGGTATTCCTTAACACGGATCGTTATCCGTATGACAATTTAAACGTGAATTACGATAATAATTGCTTTGCTGCATTGTATGAAATTTTAAAATTCCAAAAGTCCTATTATCAAAGGGATGGTCAATCATTACTCACATCTAATCAATTTACGACAGTTGCACCATTGATAGTGGTAGACTGTTCAAATCAAAAAGAGACATTACACTCTAAAGCAGTAGTACTTCGTGTAGAATTCGAAACAGCAGTCAATATACTCGCGAATACGACAGCATACTGTTTTATACTCCACGATTGCTTAGTTATGTATAACGCGTTAACCAAAGCAGTAAGACAGCTGTAATACGATGCCCGTCATAGTACAAGGTTTTAAACTTTTAAAAGTTTTTATACCGAAATAATTCGCAATTTTTAATGGAACACAAGTGGCCCACTACATGTTTAAATCACCGTATCCATGGCATAAAATGGGAAGAGGGACATACACCGCCACACCAATTTCGCAGAATTCTCAGTCGCTTGATTCAACCTACAGATACTGTCTACGTCAAGGGTAGAGAGAAAGCGGATTACATCAGAAAATTTGTTACACAAGCTGTTATAGAACTTGAGGAACATCCTACTCTTCCTGCTTTGCAACCAGTTTGTTATTGTCATTGTAAATCATTATGTCACTGCGCTCTGTCTAATGTATACCATCTGTACGATACTTATCTAATGCATTAAAGCTTCTACAATTTTTTAAATAAAAATAAAAAAATTAAATATATATATATATATATATATATATATGTATTAACATGTATGGTTATACATGTTCATATCTTCATTATGGAGATAATATATACACTCCTAAAACTAACAAGCATCAGTACCCAAACTATTAGCTACTAACTGGATTATACAAATTCATTTGCTTAGGAACCTCTAGTAGACCACTCAAAGGATCGACGTTCTCAAATTCCGGAATTCGCCAATGCCCCCACGCCAATGTTGTACACGTGCCACGAAATCGATACCGTTTGTCATCCTGGGACCGAAAGGCGATTTTGTTGAACATCTCAGTGTGTATATCATACAAAGTTGATCTAAACACGAAAATTTTACACATTACTGTTTTATCAGACGCCTTCGCAACAGATTTGTAGTCTACCTCCGTCAGCACCTTTGAATAACGATTTGATTTTCTTTCGCTTTCTTAACCACTTGATCACCAGCAAGCTTTAGACAATAAGATTTTGATCCTGCTCCATAGCAGCTTTCCCTGCATACTCATCTTTCATTCTTCCGACGACGGATGTATTCTTTGTAATACCATGCAAACCGTTTTGATAGTTGGATGTGTCATATTCATCAACATTATTCCGCATATGGGAGTACACATCATCAGTTGTTAGCTCGACAATTAAAGAATCTGTGTCTGTATAGAGCACCGTTACATTATTACCGTAATGACTGGGCAAGATATCGTAAAAAAATCGATACATTATAATTTTGGAAAGCTCTAAAATACTAAATACAACATATACGGGTTTGTCATAAGTAACGACCTGTTTGGACAATTCCACTGCAAATAATTTATCAGTAAATTGAATAAAATTCTTAAATTGCGGTTTTGCGATGTACGGTGCTAGACCCAAGCGACGTCGGTTATTTTTTCAACGTGTTAATAACTTTATTACTCTTCTTTTGTCGATATTCTCCATTGTTTTACTAAATACACCATTGTTCATGCATTTAAAGAAATCCTTTTCGAATTTGTTCTTGGCTTGATTTCGAAGAGTTGTGTTAAGGTCTATGTATGGTATTAGCCAAGGACTTTGACGAAACCGTAAAACTCTATGAATATGAGTAACAATTAACCCATGCTGTATACATAGTTTTAAATATCGGTAATGTATAACATAGTTGGTCTTATCACATAAATTAGGAATTAATTTTTCCTCCTTGGAATGTGGTGCGCAGATCATTTCGGGACAAAACGGATAATCATTGTGTTCATCATGCAGGTGGTGCGGATAGTGTATATATACCTCTAGCACATACCCAATATCAGCATCATCATTAATTTTCCGTACATCAAAGTTTTGAATTTTCTCTTCAGTTAACCACATAAACCCATTATGAGGTAGGTGTTGCTGCATATTTCATCCGTATAAATTCGTGGCATCTAAATACTGTAAAAAGACTTTTGGACGATTAGGATCATAATTTGGCACAAACTCGTTGTTAGCAATACTTCTTCGCTTAACACAAGTACTCACCCCACCACGAATACCTTTCTTAAAAAAGTGGTACATATCCATATCAGTCAATAATTCTAACTCTAATACATTTAAACATAGCATCCCACGCCAATCGAGGTATTGTAACATACTACGCTGGTTCTATTCCATACATGTCTATACATAACCGCCTAACGTTTTCGAACACGTCAGCCAACAGCAGCACGTCTAATTTTAAATATATGTCAACATAATCCTCGATTGTATTACACTTAAAGTGATCACACACCAGTAGGACCACTGGATATATTATTATCATCACGCATTTTATCGTAGAATTTGTCATAGGAAGGTACTGTGACATCGTCAAATTTATTAAAATTGTCCACGTACGCGTAGGGGAAATTACCTTTCTTTCTAACTAAGTTAAAGTCATTATCATCAACAAAATATTTCGTTACCTTTCTACATTGATCATCTGATAAATTATGAGATAGAGTATCTAAGGATGCCGCCAAGATCTTACAACAATCGACGAACCGCAAATTTATGTACTTCTTTTCCCTATAGCTGCGATCATTAATGAATTCGTCTACTTACCAAACGTTATATAGTTCTTACTATTAACTGGGAGCACGGTAATTTCTTCAGTTTCACTAGTTATCTGTTTGATGAACAGGTGGACATCATAACCACTGAGATTATGGAAAAAAACTTGGATAAATGTGGGTAATTGATAGTTTAAATTGCAATTTGAATGTGCCACACCACGATATTTACCAGTGACATGGCAGTGATCTCGTACCTTGGAATTTGTGAGATAATCCGTAAAAAGCTTGTCGCATATATAACAATTACGACTTTGCTCATGTATCACAAGTTGTTCATCAGTTAGTGGTAACATTGAAACAACAGTTTTCAAATGCTCATTATATATCCGTTTCATATCACTCTAGAGTCGTGTTATAAATACCTCCGTGGCATTAACCCCCCTATAAAGTTCTAATTTGGACAAAGCATCGTTTACACCGCACTGAATGAGTATGGTTCATGTTTACACGTTTTTATAGTAAACGGTTGTTCGGGATCGGGTTCAGCCGTATTTACCGGTATTAATAGCGCTTTAAAATCTGTATATATTACGAACGGGAGAAACATATGTTTTTGATAGTTTCGAAACGCGAGTATATTTTCCGCATAGAACTCTCCGGTTCTGTTTTTTCTTTGCATCACACCAGGTAATTTAGTGTATACGAAATTACAGTCATGAGACACGTGTCGAGTTAATTGCTCCTGCGTTCTAAAGTAATGAATACATGAACCACAAAAATATTTTGCCCCATTACGTCGACTTATTTGGTTGCTAAGTAAACGAGAAATATTTTTTGTCCAAACGTAATGCTGATTATCCGTTTGGTTACTGACTAATAGCAACAAATTAACATGAATAGGTTGTTTAGCTCTTGTATAGTATAGAGGACCCACTGCCTCAGGAATACAATGACCATCACAATTCGTATCCTCCAGTCCATAAACATTGGTGGAGATATTATTATTAGACTCAAAACGTTGAGATGTTAGTCAGCTTACCAGGAAATTCTACACCGTTCCAGTTGAATAACGGCCTGAAATCAGGGTAAGAAGTCGTCCGTTATGGTAACCTCGTCGTTGTCACTAATGCTGACACAATAGCCCACGCAAAGCAGCAATTATCAATATTCTTCAAATCCACTATGGCATGTTTATGCGAAATTTCAGGCGGGACATTCATATAGGATGAACCCGTAGTGGGAGAAAATTTCAACATGTTTACCTCTAAATATACGAAATTCACCAGCGACCACCCTACGAAACAACATGTATTAATAATGTACTACCCTACTACTCATAACTCGCACTTATCAGAATCTTTATGCTGAAATTAGGATTGATTAGCATCCAAGACTTCCACTACTCTTTGAAAATACTCTTCCAACACCATCCCGACACTCAATATATCATATTTCGTTTGAAAGGACTTTAATTCGGTACTTTCTCTACTGTTCAGGAAGTACAACCCAAAGAACTCAACATTACATTTCAACGAGAAGTGTTTCTGCAACTGAATTTGTATTAGTTTCAAAACATTCCCTTCAACGTCACCCATAAAATTCTGCACATCCGTGTGGGCATTGCATGGCGATAGTCTATACGAAACAATGCGTTGTTTAAAGGCATTGCGAATCACTTCAACCCCAATATCAACGAGTAGACACATTTGATTTGTGCCTATTGCTTCTAAGGTGTCCTTGATAAGCATATGGAGGAACATCAATCGAACAATCAGTGTAGTGCACAATTTCAACACTTTTGCTACTTTTATTTTGTACTGGTTCGCTGCTTTGGTTGTTCAAACCCGATGGTCCTGGTTCTGCAAAGGATCATCAGCATGTCTATGTTGCACATTATTCTTTAAGTTGTTTAGTCCTGATGGTCCAGGTTGTGCAAGACGTTCAGCAATATGGCTATGTTCCGTTCTGTTCGCATCGGAAGTACTTGGTTGCACCGCATTCCTAAGTGCGGTACGATTTTGCGGTACAGCCTGCCGAATCTCTGAAGGTGGGGTAGTTGGAATACTTATCCAACACGCAGTTTTTTGATATCGCAGTAGGGAGTCTTTTCTAGAACATTTCTTCAGACATTCACATTGAAACGTTTTATTGCGATCTGTAACAGAGAGAATGTATAAACAATGTATAAGTGAACGGGTAGAGTTACGTGTTTTGTTATAATTCCTTTTTTTAACTGTTTATTGCTCTTTATTCGTTTGCAGCATTACTATCATGTATTACAACTGTTAAGAAAAGAAGCTATATCCGACGATTCGAACGAGGATGCAACGTAACATATCGCCAGGAAAAGGATAATACGGGTAAGGAAACAATAATAATGATAGTCTGGATAGAGTGTTGCTGAGCACACATATTCTACCCAGCATTGTATCTCATCCTGCCATGTGCCTTGGGATGGAAGCAAGGTATTACCCCCACCTGTACTGCATTTTCCACTATATCCCTCACCGGTGATTGCGCAGGTAAGTATTATATGGAAGTTGCAGGGCTCCTAGATACTGATAAGGCATTTAGCGACCATTCATTATCTATAAAATCAGCAGCACACACAGGACTGAGAATAATGGGTCCTCTGACCTCTCCTCCTATCGTAGAACTACTGTACGACCACTTCTCCATAAATTCTACGGTTGAAGCAGGGTTTAGCAAACCTTCAAATGGATTCCCTACTATTATGCCCTCCGCATATGTTGCATATGTGGACGATTGCTCATCCACAACGGATGCAGGTGTCAGAGTAATCGGAGATTCCTATTTCCCCAGCACCGGCCGCGTCACAGAGCTTGACGATGAACGCTCTTCCGCAAGTGGAGACCATTCATCCCCAAACTCTGCAATGCAGTCAGGACTTAAGACATGATGCAGTACTATCCGATCTTCACTCAAGGGTGACTACATCCTCTCATACGGCTTACGTACAGGTTGTAGGGTTAGCAGTACTCCCTTCACGTCTGCCTGCTCGTACGTGCGTGATAATACCACATCCAAATTGTCCGCTGGAGGTGGTGTATCCAAAAACCGCAACGCTACTTCAGAGTCATCCTGGTCGAAATACTGCTCGCTCTCCGCCCGATCACCGGTAGCACCTCGTTCCTGGAGCAGCTCCATCACATCCTGTGCGTGATTCGTATGAGACCGTTCTCACAGCAACCTTTTCAGGATGGGAGTGTCATCCCGCGGTAGTATCACAATGTGGCTTATGATGTTAACTCGTCCACCCACCGCTACGGGACGATCATATGCCACGCATGCTCATGACCTACCTAAAACCAAAAAATTTAAATTACTCACATGTGGCAGTAATACGTAAAAGCGCTTTCTTACCTCTGTTTACGGTTGACGTAGTATTCTACACTACGGTGACGGGTACACTTGGGTTTACAGCATCTAAAAATGATTACTATTATTAATATAAAAAAGATGAAAGCCAACAAAAATAACGTTTGCACATTTTACAAGTCCCTCAAAGATTTTATTGAAAATGACTTAATAACTAAACTAAATAACTTTTGAAAAATTTTACATGTCCGTAAAGATTTTATTGAAAATTATTCTAGTTTCATAAATCACTTTTGAACCTTTTTACAAGCCCGTAAAGATTTTATTGAAAATTATTCACAAATCACTTTCGAAAAATTCCCTATTGAGTCCACAAAGACCTTGAAAAATGTCCTCTAAAATTGCATGAAAAGCGTTTTTTTTAGTGGGGGAAACACCTATATTTAACGAAATGAAAACAGTACAAATTATTGGTACAACTGATTCTATAGTTGACACATCGAACATACAATGACTTCAAGAGCAAGTTCTCCATCATCTTCCCAGGTAAAAACCACCAAATTCTATGTTTTTAATTTTTTTTCATGGTTGGTACATTTCTAACGTTTTATTTCTTTATTTTTACAGGCTTCTGTTACCCCTTGTTCTCCATCGCCTGGGGAACTCCTGTATCCATTCAACTTGATCACGCTAGCGTCCTCAACTCCTGTCCCCGATATCCCGCCAACTCCTACTCCTCAGGTTTCCTATCCAATTCACCTTAACCTCCCTTTAGCGCCCATACCTCAGGATTCCTCCCCCTCTTCCCCTGAGGTTCTGTATATCCCGCCCTATGCATCCTTTCCTATTATCGTGGACGCCCAATCCAGCGACGACGAAATTTATGAGCTGACGACCGTAGTCCTGTACGCTCTACAAGATTACAATCCTGATGCAGATACAGTACGATTTGACATGACCAATGCCGAAATTATTACTATCCGTGACGAGGATACACCACTACCTATTGACGTAGACGAACATAACGATGATAGTAATGACTTCGTCAGCATATCATCCAGTGTCGGGGAAGTAAGTTCTTCCTGTGCTGAGAACGATTACCTCAACACTGGTGACTACGACTCCGACATAGACATGGACCATGCCTACAGCTATGATTCTGACGACTATGACAATGACGCATTAAGACAACAGCGACTACTTAGCGAAACACGTATTGACTTTTGTAACGAAATCATCGTTGAAGAGAGTAGCGATGAGGAGAAGTTTATGAACACTCTCACCAACAAATGCAACAGGAACAGTCACTTAACAGCATACAGGACGAGAACAATGACAATGGCAGTGCTCCAAACGTAGCTCCGCAGGTCCAAGGTCACGGAAATAACGAAAACGCTGACGACGTGCAAGACAATGACGACGAAGAACTTAACGATGGCTGGTGTTGGGCTACACATATCCCTTTGACCATTGGTCGCACTATGCTTCCACCCTTCTACAACGTTATGTGTGCGATGGCGTCGGGAGACAGTACCACTCAACGCAATTCTGCGTTTCTTATTGCCCGGTGGTACTGCTTATTCTACGCACATCGCATCATCACATGGGACCGTCTCACGTTCACGGTATGTATTGTCTAAATACTGCTTTATTTATATTTATAATTCTTTTCTTTCATTACAGCTGACAACCATAGTGCCATTCGTCCGGAATTATGATGTCGTGATTACTGAGAGCTCTTTAGAGGAGCAGCTCGACCGGGTCCACACTAGGCTTGTAATATTATACCTTGACTGGCATAGTGTTATAAGCATAGCTATACTAAGTGGGTATGATCTCCCCATTGTACATCTGGATGTGATACTGGAAACTATCGAAGAGATTGGTGGACTTTACGAACTCATCCGAGTTTGTAATGCAGCTCTTCGACAAGTGGTCTTAGCAAGTGACCCAGACAGGCATAGTAAGTATAACTGATAGAGCTCTCCTTCTACTTATGATATATTTCCAGAAAAACGTCGACCCCAATAGTGCGACCCCACACCATACACACCGACACTAACGGACTGAGCGCGGCGACTACTATACAGGCAGACAAACAGACAGGTAGAC
Source organism: Vesta saturnalis (assembly GCA_036346205.1). Taxonomy (NCBI): domain Eukaryota; kingdom Metazoa; phylum Arthropoda; class Insecta; order Coleoptera; family Lampyridae; genus Vesta; species Vesta saturnalis. Next base: position 1,758,978 of record JARFJB010001805.1, on the reverse strand, counting down.
ACACAGACAGACATACAGACAGAAAGACGTACAGACAGGCAGATACACACCACATGGTGTATATGCTCAAATATATCAGTCATACTGTGATGGTATACCATCATGTACCGCTGATGAACATCTGCTAGTCCTCTAGAGGAGCATCTTCAGACGATACGATTGAATGCTTCATGTGTGGAGTTCGAATAAACCAATGGCGGTCATTTCACACTCCGCTACAGGAGCATCTCCGATGGGCACCACACTGGACGTACGCTCAATTACTTGCACCACGTCCTCGCAGGTGTAATGATACAGAAATGGAAAGGACCTTTTGCACTTGTACTAAATCAAAATGTTTTATTCCTAGATAAAATCATGTATCTGAATAATGCACTGATTACATTTGTACATACAACGAATAAATATATTAGCATATCATTATCTTTTTTTAATTTGGTTCTTCAGAGAAGTGTAAAAAATTACATGAGCAAGCGTTGAAAAAGTGAGATGTCTATCTGAGTAGGTAGGATGCACAAATAGCCTTGTGAATGTGTTGAGTGCTAGTGACCTTCGTATTTTTTACACCTTACAGTGTGGTATTCTTAGAAATGTGCGACCTTGAGAAAGTTCTATGTAAACATGACCTACTTATTTCGTAACCTTGGGCGGGTGGGACCTAGAGATTGGGATACACTTGGAAATGTGGGACCTTGGAAATGTGGTGTGTTCCTAAATCTACTGGCACAATATGTTAACAGCACAAGTCATGAGATAGATAGCACGAGAATGTATATAACACTGAAAACAAAACATAAGATAAACAATAGAAATAGCGAAAGAACCAATAAACTTAAGTACTTAAATTTCGGAAATCGATTCTACGGAATAATTTAACATCCAAGGACCGCTGAAAATAATAAAAGAGAAATCATCATTGGCACAACATGTCAACAGCACAAGTCATGAGATAGACAGCACGAGAATGTATATAAATCTGAAAACAAAACATAAGAGAAACAATAGAAATAGCGAAAGTACTTAAATCTTGGAAATCGATTCTACCGAAGAATTCCACATCCAAGGACCGCAGAAAATAATAAAAGAGAAAACACCAAAGGAGGAAACCATAGAAAGAGAAAGTGAAAGTAGAGAGTATAAAAAGAGAAACGAATACGTAAGAGGTCAGTAGTTCTATTTGTATTACACGGAGCAGAGCAAAGTTACTAAAGACTTGATAATGGCAGATCTGATTGTGCCGAACCGTCGTCGATACCAGAAAGGAGGAGAATCAACGTGGGACCGAACCCGGAAGAAAATCAATATGGGTTATATACCGGGTGGCGAATGGTCGGACGCACCATAGGAAATCCAGTTGGTAATCATAAACTCTCGAATTCCTGCTTCCCTAATTATTTCAAACTTTACAGGAACTTTTCTTTAAAGAATTGAATTGATTCTCTATCAGATGAAATTATTAATAATAATTTACAGCTTACGCTAATTTCAAAAATTGAAAAAAATGTGTACCATGCCTCTACAGCATCAGGACACCAATGAAATCTCAGGAAAACGTTACCTTTCAAAATTATTATAAATATTGTCATGTTGTCAATCTATTAGTGGTAACAATAGACTTAAAAAATGTCGTACACCGTTTCAGAAATAATAGAAATTCTAAAAATGTTTTATTCCGGCAATAGCACGCGCACAGTAAGTGCCTTATTTAGCGCGAAATATCCAAACCGCACGATTCTAAAGCATACTGCAATTAGAAGAATTATTACCAAATTTGAAAATAGTGGAACGGTGCTTCCTTTGGGTAAATGCGTCAAAAATTATGAGGCCGATATTCACAAAAAACAACAATTTTGAAGAAGAATAATTTCCATTCGTACAAACTTCAATGTCATCAGGAGTTGCTTGAGGGGGACTTTGAGAGAAGAACATAGTTTCATTGTGAGATGCTGGTGAAGGATAATTCAGACCGACAATTTTTAAGAACATTTGTTTTACGGGTAATGTACGTTTACGTTAAATAATGAACCAAACGTGCAAAATTATAGGATTGGGCCAACCAAACGTCCTGAAATTGTTGAAAGCCGATCTCGATATCGTCAAAAAATTAATGTTTGGGTAGGATTATTCGGGCAACATATTATTGGACCATTTTTTTATGAGTAAAATCTAAGCACGGGTAGGTTTTTGGATTTTCTGCAAGAGCACATTTTACCGGCTCTAGCAGAAGTGGCTCCCGAGGAAGAAGAAGTTTGGTGCCAAACGGATGGTTGCCCTGCTTACAACAGCCGAGAAGTTAAAGACTTTATTAATAATTGTTTTAATAACTGTATAATCGGACCAAATTGTGCAATAAAGTGGCCTCCAGGATCTGGAGATCTTGTCCCAAATGAATATTATCTCTGGGGACATTTAAAATCTAAAATTTTCACCTCTGAAAGGTTTGCAGATTTGAAGGATTTAAAGTCACGCAGCGAAGAATGCTCGAAAATAACGCCTCGCAATTTTGCAAATGTTAGAAAAGAATTTTATGATAGATTAGGATATTGATTAGCAGAAAATGGTGGCTTATTTGAACATTTGCTGTAACTTCGTAATTTGTAATTAGTCATTTAGTCATTAGTCATTAGATATTTACACTAGCATTTTAATAACTCCGTTAATACATTTGTAGTATTTTCATTTTAAACACATTTCCTTGAATGTTTAATATATATATATATATATATATATATATATATATATATATATATATATATATATATATATATATATATATATATATATAATATATATATATATATATATATATATATATATATATATATATATATATATATATATATATATATATATTATATATATATATATATATATATATATATATCAACGTAAATTTTTTAAATGTTCAAGCGATTACAATAACGATTTTTCCAAAATGTTATTTTTCTATTTTCAAAGTTCGTAGATCCCTTTCTCATAGTTGTTTATCTCTAAAATACTTTAATGTCGACAATATTTAAATAACTAAACGCACTAGCTTCAAAAAATTACTGTTTAAACATGAAAGGCGCGAAATTGCTTTTTCAGCGTGTTATTCCGCCTGCAATATTATGTAATCTTACTGGGTGTCGTATAAATAATTCACCTACTTACGATTAAATATGTCTAGCCCAGAGCTATAATTAGCTATGGAAAATAATGGATAACTAGAAGATTTTATGTCAATTGCTCATCGGTAGATTAATAGGTCCAGGTTCAATAATATTTGATTTGCTTATTAGCAAAAATAGAATTGCTTAGATATTTTCGCTTTACAAAAAAAAGGTGTTGCTTCAAACCTGAAAATAAATAATGTAATCTCGGACGCCAATTTGTTTTTAAGGAACAAATAAACCTGAAAAATAGAAAAGTCACAAGTAAAAGATAATGACAACAATGAGTTTTATTACGATAATTAATTTGATTATAATGGATGATCTCTTAAAAACTAATGTTAGTGATTCTTAAATAATTGCCTTAAACTATAATGTGAATTAATTAACAATATGAAATACCTGATGTCATTTCTTTTACATTTTGGGTGTCACTGAAACTTCAACAGATAAGGAGATGTTGTCGACTCATCACTTTAAATTTATTGCGCAATATTAATGGAAGTTGAAGTAAACATCAGATTGATATGCTGGTAATTCCAAATATATAGAAATTTCTTTATAAACCTCGAAACTGAATTGATTTTGTATGGTTCAAGGTAAAATTTGGTAATTGAAATCCCACTTCGCATTAGCAAAGCTATCGCATCATCTTACAAAGTTAACGTTAAAATAAAATTAAACCCAAAGTAAAAATAAGTGGTATAAGTAAAATTGAGTTGAGTTCGGTTGCCTGAAATGTAAATATCTCAAATTTCCGTAAGATAATTTTAATAACTCACCATATAAATGTGGCACACAAATAATAAATTGAAAAAAGCGAAAATGGCTTCTACTTTAACACGTAGTTCAAGCAATGAATGAAGGACGCTTAAAGTAACCCTACGCAATGAGTCAAAACGCGGAAAGGGATGTGCAGTGAATAATAATTGAAATAATTTAGTAAAAGAACTAGAGATTTTACGCAAATAAGGTATGCAACGAATGCTACACGAAATGCACTTAAGTTGCCAATATAAACGTAAATTTTAAACATACATAAAAAGATTTGTTACACATGAGTTATGAGTTTTGCTTAATATACAAATCTACTTCAAAGGAATTGACACATAGCATCTACATACAGTTTTCTTGGTAAATTAAGCTGATTAGAAGTCGACGTTTAATCACTACCTCATTGTTATGTAGTACTATAGTTTCGTCGAATATGTCTAAACACGATTAGCTTATGGGGAAGGTCGTTGCAGCGACTAACTACCGCATGGTATTACAAAAAATTACTTCTAGGAAAGCGAATTCTAACACACTATATTCAAGAAAACTACAGGATACTGGAATGTGAAACATATTAGATGATCTTTCGTTAACACACATATTGTGCATATGAATAATGTCAGCGCTTATTTATTTTTAGGCCGTTTCGCCAAAGAACGATAAATCCTTAATTTATTTGGTTTACTGTTGCGATTATGCAGATGACGTTGAGTTCTGGCGACGCATATATCTGAGTCGAAGAAAATACTTATATTTCAGAAAGACTGGGTAACAAAAGGAATGCATGTTTGTTTCCTACTAGTCCAAAAATAATAAATCCGTACTGCTTATCTTCAGCATGGACAATGATGGTGCTACATATAACAGTACGAGTGATATGAAAAGCCATCGTGTAACAAATATTGCTACAGTTGCAAGAAAAACAGATCGGGGGCCTATGTGTTTTTTGCGGCCTCCTAAATATTGCAGTATTATAATCTTTACGTATTTACAAAGCTATCAGTAATGTATAGGAAATTAAGTGGATCTGTATCAGACCCGAAACTGAACATAGATCCGCAATTATTCAAATTTATTCAAAATTTTGACGGCATACCATAACCTTGTGCGTTTTGCAATCAAACTCTTGCCAAATTCGTATGTAAGTGCTTAACTTGGTTCTCGTGCTTTGTTGGAGTTAATCTTTAATTTTGATTTCACTGCGAGTTAAAATCTGGCTTTGTTGAATATGTGCAAAATTAATTCAAAATAAAATTCGTTGTCATCGTAACATTTCTGAAGAGTTAGCTGCAATAAATAGTTCTATTTTAAATCGTATTCGTGATCGAGCATGAACGTAACCACGATCGCAATCACCACAACAATCGAAACTGCAATCGCAATTGATATCGCATTGCAGACACAATCGCAGTCGTAGCTATAGTAGTAACCGTAATTGTAATAAAATACTTACCTTTTTTGGATTTTTCAATGGTGTATTTTAAATTATACAATATAAACGTTTCGATAACACTTACAGTTATCTTCGTTAGTAGTAATATCTATTAAAATTGTTAAAGATGTAAACAATTTTGTCAAAGTTGAAAAATTAAAACATAAACATCAGCCGGCTATTAATATTGCAGTTTGAGAAATTTACAAAAAAGTCAACTACATAATTAAATTTTAGTAAAGAATAACTAGGTCATTAAAAATTAAATATTGTTAAACTGTCTTAAAGATGACAAATCAGAACACTCTAACGGCGAAAGCTAAAATGAAAAATTTGCCAAAAACGCATTTAACAAAATTTATTCAAATTATGATGTAAATGTAGTGTAAAGTTATAAGAAACTTCAATTTAAATGATAAAGATTCAATAAACATGAATCAATTAAATAATCAGTTAAATCTAAACAGAGATATCTTTTAATAAGTAAATGTTATTAAAAAAACAATGCACAACGTTTTTTAAGTTTTAATTTAATCTTAATTTCAACTACTTTTGTTAAATTATATATTATATATGACATGTTAAATTACCACAGCACTATAATTTAACATAAGTAGTTGAAATTAAGATTAAAATTAAAAATTACCAAAACGTTCTGCATTATCTTTTCATTGTTAATAACTTTATTGACAAAGATGTCTTTTGTAATTTAACTGGATTTTTATTGATGTCATGTTTATATTTGAATGCTTTATCATTTAAATAAGTTTTAGACTTAATTACATCATACTTATTAAATTTTCTTAAATGTGTTTTTTTGACATTTTTAATTGTTAGTTAAGTGTTCTGCAAACTGCAATATTAATAGCAGGCTGATGTTTATGTTTTAATTTTTCAACTTTGACAAAATTGTTTACATCTTTAACAATTTTAATATATATTACTACTGACGAAGATAACTGTAAGTGTTATCGAAACGTTTAGATTGTATAATTAGAATACACCATTAAAAAAACCAAAAAAGGTAAGTATTTTATTATGTGTGATAATGGTGAAAGTTTATATTTCAGTCCTTTATGGGGAGTAAACTTATCGTTCTATCAGACAATTTGAAAAATTTAGGAAACGTAAAGCACAATTATTATCGTCACTCACTTTTTTATTGCGATGCTGAGACCGAACAAATTATCCCAAAGTTTATCTATATTAAAAGAAAGTTTAATAACAAACAAGCTAATAATTATTTACAGAAGAACTCTTCTGTGTAATCAAATACATATTACTAGGATAACACCGATAGAAATCTTTTATATTTACATTTATAAATTTCATCTATATTGAATAAAGAAGATTGGCCTAAGATTGATTCTATAACGTTTAAATGTATGGAAATAAATTTTGACATCTCATGTCAATGTCAAAAAGAAAAATTTAATAAATTGTACAAACAACAAAATAATAGATTATCTATTGATTATAAAGAACATTTATAAACTTTTCTGATAATGTTGTTTCAGATTATGCTATTGAAGCGCTTTCTAAAGGAGGAAATCTTGCGATAACACCAAGAGTAGATATAATTTCCAATATCGAAAACTCCATTAAATCATTACCTTTTGATGCTGCTAATGAAGTTAGATATAACACCGTTAACATATTACGTAAAACAAAACCTCCAAAGAGCAACTTATCCTTTCGTCAACGACGTGCGTTACTTGATCTTAAACGCAATGGAAATATATTAAAATCAGATAAAGATAATGCAACTGTTATATTAAATATGAACGATTATAACATTAAGATAGAACAATTGTTGGGGCCAGAAACTTATCGCGAAATACTAAAAGATCCAACAAAAAAAACTTCTTTTAAAAAACTAAAGAACTGGTTAAAGTATTATCTATTCCTGAAGAAATAAAAATAAACTAACTAACTCTGAAGCTATTTCACCAAAACTATATGGTTTACAAACAATTCTTAAACGCAATATTCCTTTAAGGCCTATTGTTAGTGCAATTGGTTCTCCTACATATAGTCTTGCAAAACATCTTACATCTTTATTACAACCTCACATAGGAAAAGCACCCCATTACATTAAAAATTCTGCCGACTTTGTTGAAAAAATGCATAGTTTCAAAACTGAAGAGGATGATATAATAGTTAGTTTTGATGTTGTTTCACTTTTTACAAAAGTGCCTCCAAAAGAAACTATTGAATACATTGATCATCTTTTTACAAAGGACATAACCATTCTTTTTCAGCACTGTCTTACTACAACTTATTTTCAGTGGAATAGTAAATTTTTTGAACAGATTGAAGGTGTAGCAATGGGTAGTCCCTTAGTCCTGTTATAGCTAATTTTTATCATGGAAAAATTTGAAACATTAACGTTACAAAATACACCTAAAAACCTTCAGTTTGGTATAGATATGTAGATGACACATTTGTTATTTGGAGACATGGAGAAGAAGCACTGCATGAGTTTTTGGTTTTATAAATGGTATACATCCTAGTATTCAGTTTACCATGGAAAAAGAAACTAATGGAAGTTTACCATTTCTTGACATATTAATATCTAAAAATAATAATTCACTATCTTTTAAGGTTTACAGAAAGCCGACACACACTGATAGATACCTTCATAAATTATCCAACCACCATCCACGTCAAAAATTAGTGTAATTAAATCTTTAGTAGATCGAGCAAAACGAATTTGTGACCCTGAATTTTTGAATGATGAATATAAATATTTAAGAAAATCCTTACAAGATAATGGATATTCACTTACAGATATTAATAATGTTATTACACCTTCTAGGCGTAACCTTAAAGAAAAACCAGTTCTTAATGTTGGTACTGCTTTTCTTCCTTTATAGCTAATGTTACAAATAGAATTGAAAAATCCTAATAAATATGGCATTAGGACTATTTTTAAACCTACAAGAAAAATTAAAGAACATTTAAGATCACCTAAAGATGTGTCAAACCCTTTATCATCTTCCGGAGTGTATAAGTTATCTTGTTCATGTGGAAAAGTATACATCGGAACCACAAAACGTAGCTTTGATACAAGACGTAAAGAACATATGAGATTTTGTAGATTAGGTCAACCAGAGAAGTCTGCTGTGGCTGACCATGCCCTGAATAATCTAAATCATGACATTCAATTTGACAATATGGAAATATTGTCAAGACAAACTCATTATTATGTTCGTTTACAACGTGAAGCTATTGAAATATATAAACACCCTAATAATTTTAATAGACAAGAAGAAAATCTCCGTTTAAATAGGTTTTGGCATCTTATAATTAAAAAAAGGCATAATGATACGTCTTAATTTTGATTTTAATTTTGACTTTTGGTATGTCTAGGTTTTTGCTGTTTTTCCTAGACCTTGAAGCAAATGCTTTACCAATTATATGTTAAATTACCACAGCACTATAATTTAACATAAGTAGTTGAAATTAAGATTAAAATTAAAAATCACAAAAACCGTTCTGCATTATGCTTTTCATTGTTAATAACACTTCCAATTATTGATAAAGATATCTTTTTGTTAGATTTAACTGGGTTATTTTATTTGATGTTGTTTATATTTGTGAATGCTTCTATCATTTTTCACAACTTTACACTTACATCATAACTTGATTAAATTTTGTTAAATGTGTTTTTGGCTGACATTTCATTGTTAGCTTTCGCGTAGAGAGTTTCTGATTTGTCATCTTTAAGACAGTTTAACAATATTTAATTTTAATGACCTAGTTATTCTTTACTAAAATTTAATTTATAGTTGGCTTTATACGTTTCTCAAACTGCAATATTAATAGCAGGCTGATGTTTATGTTTTAATTTTTCAATTTTGACAAAATTGTTTACATCTTTAACAATTTTAATGGATATTACTACTGATGAAGATAACTGATACCCTGATAGATAATTGATACCCTCAATTGCATGCTGCTTTTTATTGGTGCCACGTTTTTTAGTTAATATTTATATGGATTATTTTATATAACTTTAGCTGCCTTTTATTCACTGATGGATAAACACATAAAAGATGTAATACATAAATTCATCTACTGTATAAAACTAATCAATATTTCAACATAAATTATGTAATGAAAATTAATAAATTACAATGAACGGAGCTTTACTTTTACAACGAACCAAATATATCTTTATCTCAAAGAAATGAAACATGAATAATCTTCAAATAAATAAATAAAAAACGGCGTTCATGGCGGTGACACAGTCTTTTTGGTCAGAGAGCTGGTGCTAATTGCTAGAATTTACGGTTAGTGGCGGAGTTAGTGTCCTAATAAAAATCTTGGAATTAAAAATTAGGTAATATGAGTCCTGTATATAAGGAATCTGGAAACAACTTTTAAAAGAAATCGTATCACGGTGGATTGTGTGTGCATAAAGAAAGATACATGAGACATTATTCTTTTCTGTATAAAATGGAGTAGGTCAGAAAATAATGAAAATTTTTAACTTCCTTAATTTAGTTTTATGTCTAAAGACTTACGATTATTAAGTACAGGGTTAAAACAAATTTCTCTTACTCACGGAATTTAGTTAACATGGGTAAGTACTAAGTGCTAATTAAAGGAAAGCATAGCATGCTCTCAATATTAGAGATTTGTGCATATTTTTTGTTAAATTATATTAACAGCATTAGCTTTTACTAAGGAAATGAATATGCATTAATAGCCCAAATTGAATTGGGGTTTCCTTGTTACATAATTAATCAGCACTGATTTTACTGAACATCAGTAGGACGGGAATTTCATGACGGTCCTTTGAAGTTTACTGGCGGGACTCAAAGTTTAATTACAGGTTTCCGGAGGACTCAAATACGTTTTAATAATAACAAAACCGTAGAATTTACCTTAACTAAGTAAGGTAGGTACTTAAACCCTTCGGAAATTATTTTACACAAATATTCAAGACTTAAGATTACGATCACTTTGAATTTAATAAATTTAGGTGGTAGAAAATGAATGAGAAATGACTTGCAGTATTTGCTTCTGGAGTAGCGATTATAATATACTGAGTTCATTGGGTTGAGCGAATATTAATATTATTAAAAACACTTTTAAACATTCGTGCACTTCGAATTACGTATAGTAAAACAATTACCTCAAGGCACAAGCGCTGAACTATTTTTAAGATTTTTTGAAGGTTTAATAGAATCGTTATTATATTGAGCGAGCTGTATATATTTCAGTTCATATAAATTAACACTACGTTTTTGGAATAATTACTAACAAATTGGACATCTTTGGCTGTTATTTGACTTTGTATTTTTCTCAACTTTATCGTTTTTCTTTGGGGTTTGGAACTAGTGCCAGTATTTCGTATGAGTAACAATCGAATTTAGTCTACTGTAATATTTGTTCTTTTCCTAATTTACTGTGACTGACTCCGATTTCTCATATTTGTTGTTATATTCTTTAATCTATGAACTTTGTAGATTAGTACGTATCTGGTTCTGCAGTGAATTTTTCAATAAAATTAACATCAATTTTGAAACGAGTGTAAACCTATAGGAAACCTTTCAAGAAACCTTTAAGACTCCAAAAGTGATAGAGTTTAGTTAAATTTTTTATTTTTCTGTGAAGTAGGAAATTTAGATCATCAACTGTAACATACATTGACCTTATACATTTACAAACATTTGAGCATCCAGCCAAGAATCGATAGAGAAATTTTATTCCTGACCATTGTCATACACGTCTTTATCTCAAAATGTTTACTGTTTTTAATTCTGTGGTACAATAATTGAAAACAGGTTATGATTACATTTTTTATTTAATGAGAAATTCGTTTTCATCTGGAATACAATTCCCACCTCTGGGTCAGCTGTCCCCAATACGACCTTGATATGGTAAACCGCACCCAAAAAGAGTAATAAGACTTATAAATGACCCGTTAAGCAAATCTTAGTCTGTTCAGGAATATTAGAAAAAAAATGCGTATCTACTGTATTATAATTTTTAATAATTAAAATACAACAAAAATTGAGAAAGGTGTACATTAATACCATCGGAATGACACTAAACAGCTGTATTTATATGTATATTTAAGAACATGTCCGATTAATTTCGGCATAAAATAACTAAAACAGTATTTCACGTAAAGCTTTACGATATTAAATAACCTCTAATTTAACACAAACTACATAAGCATATAATCTATCTTTACTTAAAATTCAGAAGGCAATATGATCAACACAGTATTTAATAATAAAATGTATACTTGAACTACGTCAACAAATATTACAGTACTATAGGTTATGAACTCAAATTCTTTTATCTCAGAAACCGAACTCAACTGTTTCTATTCCTTATAACTGTATCAAAACAACACTAGCCTGATTTGCTATTTCCTTAAACGTACATTGCAGTAAAAGGATACGTCTTACTTTTCTTGCCGTAAAAATAAATATATAAACTTCTTCTTAAAACGAACTGCAGTATGACAATTTCATTTCCCATTCATGAGATAAACATACGGTAGGATAGGATAAGGCAATATCAATTGTCTTCATTAACGTACAAACAACATAAACGAAATGTAGACCAGACTACAAAAGCAGGCAAACCAACAGCAAGCAGTAATGATACGATAGTATCCCCATTTTTAATTATTCAAGACAAAAAATTTGCACTATCATGCGTTTTTACAACGATACAAAATTCATTACCATAAGAGCTTCTTCTTAACACAAACGGGTTCCCTTAATTTAGAGGCGTACGTTTGTTCCCTAGTTGTTTAGTATTAAATATAACATATACAAAAATGTAACAAAAAGCCATTACATACCTTATACAAGGGAAGAAATTTAAAAACATAACGTACTAAACGGAACGGTAGAAGAAACGTAAATGAATAAAGCGTGTTCAGTTCGCATTTGCGCACAGAACAACAAAATTGATATAGACCATAACATATGTACAGGGACGTTCGTAATTACGTACACTAAAGAGAAAATATCGATATATACCAAACATTTTATTATTGTAAGAAAAAATGTACCAACATAATGTAAGTATATTTATCAATAATAATACAAATTCAAAACTTAAATTAAGGTAACTATAGCCAAGAATTGGCACGTTACAAAAAGTAGCTTTCCATGTTCAAAAATTAAATTTAAATTTGATATGTGCAACTAATGCGATTGAAAAAAAATGCCTAAACGGCGTAGTTCAGACGTGGATTACATATCCGTATCTGCTTTTGCACTCAACCACTAGTATATGTTCGATCATAACAACAAAAATGATTATGTTTAGATATGTCAGTGTAGATGTCATTATTATAACTACAAAGTAGAAAGACAGGTTAGAAAGAGACATAAACAGAAGAAGTCAAAATAAAGAAGGAAAAGAGCACGAGTGCTAAATCATGGTTTTATGGGTGATTATTATTATTGCAAAATTTTAGTTATTTGTTATTTATTGTTTTTTTTAACAAAAGTGGATTACGTAGTTTTTTACTGAATATATTTTTAATGTACATTTAATTTCGGCAGGTAAAGAATTATAAGATTTGCTGACAACATATGACAACGCTCTTTAGTATATTTTAATTTTGTGCTGGGATATAGTTATTAAATCTTTACGCCGAACATTAATGTGTGCGAAACGTTATTTTCTTATAGAGGTAAGCAGGCGTTTTATCTTCGATGATTTTAAAAAACAAAACAGACGAATGTAGGAGACGCCTATATTCCATATTAAGCCATGAAATTGTTGGTCTGTGTCTGTGTCTGTGTCTGTGTCTGTGTCTGTGTCTGTGTCTGTGTTCCTGTGTCTGTGTCTGTCTGTGTCTGTGTCTGTGTCTGTGTCTGTGTTCAGTGTCTGTGTTCAGGTGTCTGTGTCAGTGTCTGTGTCTGTGTCTGTGTCTGTGTCTGTGTTCAGTCTGTGTCTGTGTCTGTGTCTGTGTCTGTGTGTCTGTGTCTGTGTCTGTGTCTGTGTCTGTGTCTGTGCCTGTGCCTGTGTCTGTGTCTGTGTCTGTGTCTGTGTTCAGGTGTCTGTGTCTGTGTCTGTATCTGTGTCTGTGTCTGTGTCTGTGTCTGTGTCTGTGTTCTGTGTCTGTGTCTGTGTCTGTGTCTGTGTTGTGTCTGTGTCTGTGTCTGTGTTCAGGTCTGTGTTCATATCTTTGTCTGTGTCTGTGTCTGTGTCTGTGTCCGTGTCCGTGTCTGTGGCTGTGTCTGTGCCTGTGTCTCTGTGTCTGTGTCTGTGTCTGTGTCTGTGTCTGTGTCTGTGTCTGTGTCTGTGTATGTGTCTGTGTCTGTGTATGTGTGTTTTTCTGTGTGTGTGTCTGTGTCTGTGTCTGTGTCTGTGTCTGTGTCTGTCTGTGTCTGTGTCTGTTCAGTTCGTGTCTGTGTCTGTGTCTGTGTCTGTGTCTGTGTCTGTGTCTGTGTTGTGTCTGTGTCTGTGCGTGTCTGTCTCTGTGTCTGTGTCTGTGTCTGTGTCTGTGTCTGTGTCTATCTGTGTTTGTGTTTGTATCTCTGTCTGTGTCTGTGTTAGTGTCTGTGTTAGTGTCTGTGTCTGTGTTTGTCTCTGTGCCTGTGTCTGTGTCTGTGTCTGTGTCTGTGTCTGTGTCTGTGTCTGTGTCTGTGTCTGTGTCTGTATCTGTGTCTGTGTCTGTGTCTGTGTCTGTGTCTGTGTCTGTGTCTGTGTCTGTGTCTGTGTCTGTGTCTGTGTCTGTGTCTGTGTCTGAGTCTGTGTCTGTGTCTGTGTCTGTGTCTATATCTTTGTCTGTGTCTGTGTCTGTGTCCGTGTCCGTGTCTGTGGCTGTGTCTGTGCCTGTGTATGTCTGTGTCTGTGTCTGTTTCTGTGTCTGTGTCTGTGTCTGTGTCTGTGTCTGTGTCTGTGTCTGTGTCTGTGTCTGTGTCTGTGTCTGTGTCTGTGTCTGTGTTGTGTCTGTGTCTGTGCTGTGTTTCTGTGTCTGTGTCTGTGTCTGTGTCTGTGTCTGTGTCTGTGTCTGTGTCTGTGTCTGTGTCTGTGTCTGTGTCTATCTGTGTTTGTGTGAGGTCTGTCTGTGTCTGTGCAGTCTGTGTCTGCGTGTGCGTCTGCGTCTGTGTCTGTGTCTGTGTCTGTGTTTGGTTCTGTGACTGTCTCTGTGTCTGTGTTCAGTGTCTGTGTCGTATGTGTCGTGTCTCTTTCTGTGTGTCTGTCTCTGTGTGTCTGTGTCTGTCTGTGTCTGTGTCTGTGTCTGTGTTCGTTCGTCTGTGATCAGTGTGTCTGTGTCTGTGTCTGTGTCGGTTGTCTGTGTCTGTGTCGTGTCTGTGTCAGGTCTGTGTCTGTGTCAGGTTTGTCTGTGTCTGTCTGTGTCTGTGTCTGTGATTCAGTGTCTGTGAGGTGCGTCTGTGTCTGTGTCAGGTCTGTGTCTGTGTCTGTGTCTGTGTCTGTGTCTGTGTCAGTGTCTGTGTGTGCCTGTCTGTGATTCAGGTCTGTGAGGTCAGGTCTGTGTGTGTCTGTGTCTGTGGTGTGAGGTTCAGTTTGTGTGGTGTGTGTCTGTGTCTGGTCAGTGTCAGCGAGTCTGTGACTGTGTCTGTGTCTTGTCTGTGTCTGTGTCTGTGTCTATGTCTGTGTCTGTGTCTGTGTCTGTGTCTGTGTCTGTGTCTGTGTTTGTGCCTGTGCCTGTGTCTGTGCCTGTGCCTGTGTCTGTGTGTGTGTCAGTCTGTGTCTGTGTCTGTGTCAGTGTCTGTGTCTGTGTTCTGTGTCTGTGTCTGTGTCGTGTCTGTGTCTGTGTCTGTGTTCGTGTCTGTGTCTGTGTCTGTGTCTGTGTCTGTGTCTGTGTCTGTGTCTGTGTCTCTGTCTGTGTCTGTGTCTGTGTCTGTGTCTGTGTCTGTTCTGTGTCTGTATTTGAGGCTGTCTGTGCCTGTGTCAGTGTCTGTGTCTGCGTCTGCGTCTGCGAATGTGTCTGTGTCTGTGTATGTGTATGTGTCTGTCTGTGTCTGTGTCTGTGACAGTGTCTGTGTCTGTGTCTGTGTCTGTGTCTGTGTCTGTGTCTGTGTCTTCAGTTCGTGTGTGTCTGTGTCTGTCTGTGTCTGTGTCTGTGTCTGTGTCTGTGTCTGTGTCTGTGTCTGTGTCTGTGTCTGTGTCTGTGTTCTGTGTCTGTGTCTGTGTCTGTTCGTGTCTGTGCGTCTGTGTCTGTGCTGTGTCTGTGTCTGTCTGTGCCTGTGTCTGTGTGTGCCTGTTCAGTGTCTGTTCTGTGTCTGTGTCTATATCTGTGTCTGTGTCTGTGTCTGTGTCTGTGTCTGTGTCTGTGTCTGTGTTTGTGTCTGTGTCTGTGTCTGTGTCTGTGTCTGTTCGTGTCTGTGTTCAGTTCAGTCTGTGTCTGTGTCTGTGTCTGTGTCTGTCTGTGTTTGTGTCTGTGTCTGTATCTGTGTCAGTGTCTGTGTCTGGTCTTTGTCTGTGTCTCTGTGTCTGTGTCTGTGCCTGTGTATTTGTCTGTGTCTGTGTTTGTCTGTGTCTATTTCTGTGTCTGTGTCTGTGTCTGTGCCTGTGTCTGTGTCTGTGTCTGTGTCTGTGTCTGTGTCTGTGTCTGTGTCTGTGTCTGTGTCTGTGTCTGTGTCTGTGTCTGTGCCTGTGTCTGTGTCTGTCTGTGTCTGTGTCAGTGTCTGTGTCTGTGTTCAGTGTGTCTGTGTCTGTGTCTGTGTCTGTGTCTGTGTCTGTGTCTGTGTCTGTGTCTGTGTCTGTGTATGTGTCTGTGTCTGTGTCTGTGTCTGTGTCTGTGTCTGTGTCTGTGCCTGTGTCTGTGTTCAGTTCGTGTCTGTGTCTGTGTCTGTGTCTGTGTCTGTGTCTGTGTTCTGTCTGTGTCTGTGTCTGTGTCTGTGTCTGTGTTCAGTGTCTGTGTCTGTGTCTGTGTCTGTGTCTGTGTCTGTGTCTGTGTCTGTGTCTGTGTCTGTGTCTGTGTCTGTGTCTGTGTCTGTGTCTGTGTCTATATCTTTGTCTGTGTCTGTATCTGTGTCTGTGTCCGTGTCCGTGTCTGTGGCTGTGTCTGTGCCTGTGTCTGTGTCTGTATCTGTAACTGTATCTGTGCCTGTCTGCGTCTGTGTATGTATCTCTATCTGTGTCTGTGTGTGTGTGTGTGTGTGTGTGTCTGTGTAAGTGTCTGTGTCTGTGTCTGTGTCTGTGTCTGTGTTTGTGTCTGTTTCTGTGTCTGTGGCTGTGTCTGTGCCTGTGCCTGTGCCTGTGTCTGTGTCTGTGTCTGTGTCTGTGTCTGTGTCTGTTTCTGTGCCTGTGCCTGTGCCTGTGCCTGTGTCTGTGCCTGTGTCTGTGTCTGTGTCTGTGTCTGTGTCTCTCTCTGTGTCTGTGTCTGTGTCTGTTTGTCTGTGTCTGTGTCTGTGTCTGTGTCTGTGTCTGTATCTGTGTCTGTGTCTGTGTCTGTGTCTGTGTCTGTGTCTCTGTCTGTGTCTGTGTCTGTGTTCAGGTTCTGTGTCTGTGTCTGTGTCTGTGTCTGTGTCTGTGTCTGTGTCTGTGTCTGTGTCTGTGTCTGTGTCTGTGTCTGTGTCTGTGTCTGTGTCTGTGTCTGTGTCTGTGTCTGTGTCTGTGTCTGTGTCTGTGTCTGTGTCTGTGTCTGTATTTGAGGCTGTGGCTGTGCCTGTGTCAGTGTCTGCGTCTGCGTCTGCGTCTGCGTATGTGTCTGTGTCTATGTCTGTGTATGTGTATGTGTCTGTCTGTGTCTGTGTCTGTGACAGTGTCTGTGTCTGTGTCTGTGTCTGTCTGTGTCTGTGTCTGTGTCTGTGTCTGTGTCTGTTCAGGTTCGTGTCTGTGTCTGTGTCTGTGTCTGCGTCAGTGTCTGTGTTCTGCGTCTGCGTATGTGTCTGTGTCTGTGTCTGTGCCTGTGTACGTGTGTGTGCCTGTCTGTGTCTGTGTCTGTGTCAGTGTCTGTGTCTGTCTGTGTCTATATCTGTGTCTGTGTCTGTGTCTGTGTCTGTGTTTGTGTCTGTGTCTGTGTCTGTGTCTGTGTCTGTGTCTGTGTCTGTGTCTGTGTTTGTGTCTGTGTCTGTATCTGTGTCTGTGTCTGTGTCTGTGTCTGTGTCTTTGTCTGTGTCTCTCTGTGTCTGTGTCTGTGCCTGTGTATTTGTCTGTGTCTGTGTCTGTGTTCAGGTCTGTGTCTGTGTCTGTGTCTGTGTCTGTGTCTGTGTCTGTGTCTGTGTCTGTGTCTTCAGTCTGTGTTCAGTGTCTGTGTCTGTGTCTGTGTCTGTGTCTGTGTCTGTGTCTGTGTCTGTGTCTGTGTCTGTGTCTGTGTCTGTCTGTGTCTGTGTCTGTGTGTTCAGGTTCAGTGTCTGTGTCTGTGTTCAGTCTGTGTCTGTGTCTGTGTCTGTGTCTGTGTCTGTGTCTGTGTCTGTGTCTGTTCGTGTCTGTGTCTGTGTCTGTGTTCAGTCTGTGTCTGTGCCTGTGTCTGTGTCTGTGTCTGTGTCTGTGTCTGTGTCTGTGTCTGTGTCTGTATCTGTGTCTGTGTCTGTGTCTGTGTCTGTGTCTGTGTCTGTGTCTGTGTCTGTGTCTGTGTCTGTGTCTGTGTCTGTGTCTGTGTCTGTGTCTATATCTTTGTCTGTGTCTGTGTCTGTGTCCGTGTCAGTGACTGTGGCTGTGTCTGTGCCTGTGTCTGTCTGTGTCTGTGTCTGTGTCTGTGTCTGTGTCTGTGTCTGTGTCTGTGTCTGTGTCTGTGTCTGTGTCTGTGTCTGTGTCTGTGTCTGTGTCTGAGTCTGTGTCTGTGTCTGTTCTGTGTCTGTGTCTGTGTCTGTGTCTGTGTCTGTGTCTGTGTCTGTGTCTGTGTCTGTGTCTGTGTCTGTGTCTGTGTCTGTGTCTGTGTCTGTGTCTGTGTCTGTGTCTGTGTCTGTGTCTGTGTCTGTGTCTGTGTTGTATCTGTGTCTGTGCGTGTGTCTGTGTCTGTGTCTGTGTCTGTGTCTGTGTCTGTGTCTTTCTGTGTTTGTGTTTGTATCTCTGTCTGTGTCTGTGTTAGTGTCTGTGTTAGTGTTAGTGTCTGTGTCTGTGTTTGTCTCTGTGTCTGTCTCTGTGTCTGTGTCTGTGTCTGTGTCTGTGTCTGTGTATGTGTCTGTGTCTCTTTCTGTGTCTGTCTCTGTGTGTCTGTGTCTGTGTCTGTGTCTGTGACAGTGTCTGTGTCTGTGTCTGTGTGTGTCTGTGTGTCTGTGTCTGTGTCTGTGTCTGTGTCTGTGTCTGTGTCTGTGTCTGTGTCTGTGTTCTGTGTCTGTGTCAGTGTCTGTGTCTGTGTCTGTGTCAGTGTTCAGTTCTGTGTCTGCGTGTTCTGTGTCTGTCTGTGTCTGTGTACGTGTGTCCTGTCTGTGTCTGTGTCTGTGTCAGTGTCTGTGTCTGTGTCTGTGTCTATATCTGTCTGTGTCTGTGTCTGTGTCTGTGTTTGTGTCTGTGTCTGTGTTTGTGTATGTCTGTGTCTGTGTCTGTGTCTGTGTCTGTGTCTGTGTCTGTGTTCTGTGTCTGTGTCTGTGTCTGTGTCTGTGTCTGTGTCTGTGTCTGTGTTTGTGTCTGTGTCTGTATCTGTGTCTGTGTCTGTGTCTGTCTTTGTCTGTGTCTCTCTGTGTCTGTTTCTGTGCCTCATTTGTCTGTGTCTGTGTCTGTGTCTGTGTCTGTGCCTGTGTCTGTGTCTGTGTCTGTGTCTGTGTCTGTGTCTGTGTCTGTGTCTGTGTCTGTGTCTGTGTCTGTGTCTGTGTCTGTGTCTGTGTCTGTTTCTGTGTCTGTATTTGAGGCTGTGTCTGTGCCTGTGTCAGTGTCTGTGTCTGTGTCTGTGTCTGTATGTGTCTGTGTCTGTGTATGTGTATGTGTCTGTCTGTGTCAGTCTGTGACAGTGTCTGTGTCTGTGTCTGTCGTCTGTGTCTGTGTCTGTGTCTGTGTCTGTGTCTGTGTCTGTGTCTGTGTCTGTGTCTGTGTTCAGGTTCAGGTCTGTGTCTGTTTCTGTGTCTGTGTCTGTGTCTGTGTCTGTCTGTGTCTGCGTCAGTGTCTGTGTCTGCGTCTGCGTATGTGTCTGTGTCTGTGTCTGTGCCTGTGTACGTGTGTGTGCCTGTCTGTGTCAGTGTCTGTGTTTGTGTCTGTGTCTATATCTGTGTCTGTGTCTGTGTCTGTGTCTGTGTTTGTGTCTGTGTCTGTGTTTGTGTCTGTGTCTGTGTCTGTGTCTGTGTCTGTGTCTGTGTCTGTGTCTGTGTCTGTGTCTGTGTCTGTGTCTGTGTCTGTGTCTGTGTCTGTGTTTGTGTCTGTGTCTGTATCTGTGTCAGTGTCTGTGCCTGGTCTTTGTCTGTGTCTCTCTGTGTCTGTGTCTGTGTGTGTATTTTGTCTGTGTCTGTGTCTGTGTCTGTGTCTGTGTCTGTGTCTGTTCTGTGCCTGTGTCTGTGTCTGTGTCTGTGTCTGTGTCTGTGTCTGTGTCTGTGTCTGTGTCTGTGTCTGTGTCTGTGTCTGTGTTCAGGTTCAGGTTCTGTGTCTGTGTCTGCGTCGTGTCTGTGTCTGTGTCTGTGTCTGTGTCTGTGTCTGTGTCTGTGCCTGTGTTGTGTGTGTGCCTGTCTGTCTGTGTCTGTTCAGCCAGTGTCTGTCTGTGTCTATATCTGTGTCTGTGTCTGTGTCTGTGTCTGTGTTTGTGTCTGTGTTTGTGTCTGTGTCTGTGTCTGTGTCTGTGTTCTGTGTCTGTGTCTGTGTCTGTGTCTGTCCGTATCTGTGTCTGTGTCTGTGTCTGTGTCTTTGTCTGTGTCTCTCTGTGTCTGTGTCTGTGCCTGTGTATTTGTCTGTGTCTGTGTCTGTGTCTGTGTCTGTGTCTGTGTCTGTGCCTGTGTCTGTGTCTGTGTCTGAGTCTGTGTCTGTGTCTGTGTCTGTGTCTGTGTCTGTGTCTGTGTCTGTGTCTGTGTCTGTGTCTGTGTCTGTGTCTGTGTCTGTGTCTGTGTCTGTGTCTGTGTCTGTGTCTGTGTCTGTGTTCAGTCTGTGTCAGTGTCTGTGTCTGTGTCTGTGTCTGTGTCTGTGTCTGTGTCTGTGTCTGTGTCTGTGTCTGTGTGTCTGTGTCTGTGTCTGTGTCTGTGAGTCTGTGTCTGTGTCTGTGCCTGTGCCTGTGTCTGTGTCTGTGTCTGTGTCTGTGTCTGTGTCTGTGTCAGGTCTGTATCTGTGTCTGTGTCTGTGTCTGTGTTCTGTGTCTGTGTCTGTGTCTGTGTCTGTGTCTGTGTCTGTGTCTGTGTCTGTGTCTGTGTCTGTGTCTCATCTGTGTCTGTGTCTGTGTCTGTGTCCGTGTCCGTGACTGTGTCTGTGTCTGTGCCTGTGTCTGTCTGTGTCTGTGTCTGTGTCTGTGTCTGTGTCTGTGTCTGTGTCTGTCTGTGTCTGTGTCTGTGTCTGTGTCTGTCTGTGTCTGTGTCTGTGTCTGTGTCTGTGTCTGTGTCTGTGTCTGTGTCTGTGTCTGTGTCTGTGTCTGTGTCTGTGTCTGTGTCTGTGTCTGTGTCTGTGTCTGTGTCTGTGTCTGTGTCTGTGTCTGTGTCTGTGTCTGTGTCTGTGTCTGTGTCTGTGTCTGTGTCTGTGTCTGTGTCTGTGTCTGTGTCTGTGTCTGTGTCTGTGTCTGTGTCTTTCAGTGTTGTGTTTGTATCTCTGTCTGTGTCTGTGTGTCTGTGTTAGTGTTAGTGTCTGTGTCTGTGTTTGTCTCTGTGTCTGTCTCTGTGTCTGTGTCTGTGTCTGTGTCTGTGTCTGTGTCTGTGTCTGTGTCTGTCTCTGTGTGTGTCTGTATCTGTGTTTGTGTCTGTGTCTGTGTCTGTGTCTGTGACAGTGTCTGTGTCTGTGTCTGTGTCTGTGTCTGTGTCTGTGTCTGTGTCTGTGTCTGTGTCTGTGTCTGTGTCTGTGTCTGTGTCTGTGTCTGTGTCTGTGTCTGTGTCTGTGTCTGTGTCTGAAGTTCAGGTTCAGTGTCTGTGTCTGCGTCTGCGTCTGTGTTCTGTGTCTGTGTCTGTGCCTGTGTACGTGTGTGTGCCTGTCTGTGTCTGTGTCTGTGTCAGTGTCTGTGTCTGTCTGTGTCTATATCTATGTCTGTGTCTGTGTCTGTGTCTGTGTTTGTGTCTGTGTCTGTGTTTGTGTATGTGTCTGTGTCTGTGTCTGTGTCTGTGTCTGTGTCTGTGTCTGTGTCTGTGTCTGTGTCTGTGTCTGTGTCTGTGTCTGTGTCTGTGTCTGTGTCTGTGTCTGTGTTTGTGTCTGTGTCTGTATCTGTGTCTGTGTCTGTGTCTGTGTCTTTGTCCGTGTCTCTCTGTGTCTGTTTCTGTGCCTGTGTATTTGTCTGTGTCTGTGTCTGTGTCTGTGTCTGTGCCTGTGTCTGTGTCTGTGTCTGTGTCTGTGTCTGTGTCTGTGTCTGTGTCTGTGTCTGTGTCTGTTTCTGTGTCTGTATTTGAGGCTGTGTCTGTGACTGTGTCAGTGTCTGCGTCTGCGTCTGCGTCTGCGTATGTGTCTGTGTCTGTGTATGTGTATGTGTCTGTCTGTGTCTGTGTCTGTGACAGTGTCTGTGTCTGTGTCTGTGTCTGTCTGTGTCTGTGTCTGTGTCTGTGTCTGTGTCTGTGTCTGTGTCTGTGTCTGTGTCTGTGTCTGTGTCTGTGTCTGTGTCTGTGTCTGTGTCTGTGTCTGTGTCTGTGTCTGTGTCTGTGTCTGTGTCTGTGTCTGCGTCAGTGTCTGTGTCTGCGTCTGCGTATGTGTCTGTGTCTGTGTCTGTGCCTGTGTACGTGTGTGTGCCTGTCTGTGTCTGTGTCTGTGTCAGTGTCTGTGTCTGTCTGTGTCTATATCTGTGTCTGTGTCTGTGTCTGTGTCTGTGTTTGTGTCTGTGTCTGTGTCTGTGTCTGTGTCTGTGTCTGTGTCTGTGTCTGTGTCTGTGTCTGTGTCTGTGTCTGGTTCAGGTCTGTGTCTGTGTCTGTGTCTGTTCTGTGTCTGTGTCTTTGTCTGTGTCTCTGTGTCTGTGTCTGTGTCTGTGTCTGTGTCTGTGTCTGTGTCTGTGTCTGTGTCTGTGTCTGTGTCTGTGTCTGTGTCTGTGTCTGTGTCTGTGTCTGTGTCTGTGTTCAGTGTCTGTGTCTGTGTCTGTGTTCGTCTGTGCCTGTATTTGTCTGTGTCTGTGTCTGTGTCTGTGTCTGTGTTCAGGTTCGTGTCTGTGTCTGTCAGTGTCTGTGTCTGCGTCTGCGTCTGTGTCTGTGTCAGTGTCTGTGTCTGTGTACGTGTGCCTGTCTGTCTGTGTCTGTGTCAGTGTCTGTGTCTGTCTGTGTGTGTTGTCTGTGTCTGTGTCTGTGTCTGTGTTTGTGTCTGTGTCTGTGTGTCTGTGTCTGTGTCTGTGTCTGTGTCTGTGTCTGTGTTCATGTGTCTGTGTCTGTGTCTGTGTCTGTGTCTGTGTCTGTGTCTGTGTGTGTGTCTGTGTCTGTATCTGTGTCTGTGTCTGTGTCTGTGTCTGTCTGTGTCTCTGTGTCTGTGTCTGTGTTGTGTCTGTGTCTGTGTCTGTGTTCAGTGTCTGTGTCTGTGTTCAGTGTTCAGTCTGTGTCTGTGTCTGTGTCTGTGTCTGTGTCTGTGTCTGTGTCTGTGTCTGTGTCTGTGTCTGTGTTCAGTGTCTGTGTCTGTGTCTGTTCTGTGTCTGTGTCTGTGTCTGTGTCTGTGTCTGTGTCTGTGTCTGTGTCTGTGTCTGTGTCTGTGTCTGTGTCTGTCTGTGTCTGTGTCTGTGTCTGTCTCAGTTCAGGTGTCTGTGTCTGTGTCTGTGTCTGTGTCTGTGTCTGTGTCTGTGTCTGTGCCTGTGTCAGTCTGTGTCTGTGTCTGTGTCTGTGTCTGTGTCTGTGTCTGTATCTGTGTCTGTGTTCAGTGTCTGTGTCTGTGTCTGTGTCTGTGTCTGTGTCTGTGTCTGTGTCTGTGTCTGTGTCTGTGTCTGTGTCTGTGTCTGTGTCTGTGTCTATATCTTTGTCTGTGTCTGTGTCTGTGTCTGTCTGTGTCTGTGGGTGTGTCTGTGTCTGTGTCTGTCTGTGTCTGTGTCTGTGTCTGTGTCTGTGTCTGTGTCTGTGTTCAGTGTTCTGTGTCTGTGTCTGTGTCTGTGTTCAGTTCAGTTCTGTGTCTGTGTCTGTGTCTGTGTTCAGGTGTCTGTGTCTGTGTCTGTGTCTGTGTCTGTGTCTGTGTCTGTGTCTGTGTCTGTGTCTGTGTCTGTGTCTGTGTCTGTGTTCAGTGTCTGTGTCTGTGTCTGTGTCTGTGTCTGTGTCTGTGTCTTCTGTGTTTGTGTTTGTATCTCTGTCTGTGTCTGTGTTAGTGTCTGTGAGTCTGTGTCTGTGTTTGTCTCTGTGTCTGTGTCTGTGTTCAGTCTGTGTCTGTGTCTGTGTCTGTGTCTCTTTCTGTGTCTGTCTCTGTGTGTCTGTGTCTGTGTCTGTGTCTGTGTCTGTGTCTGTGTCTGTGTCTCTGTCTGTGTCTGTGTCTGTGTTCAGGTTCTGTGTCTGTGTCTGTATCTGTGTCTGTGTCTGTGTCTGTGTTCAGTTCGTGTCTGTGTCTGTGTCTGTGTCTGTGTCTGTGTCTGTGTCTGTGTCTGTGTCTGTGTTCTATATCTTTGTCTGTGTCTATGTCTGTGTCCGTGTCCGTGTCTGTGGGTGTGTCTGTGTCAGTTCTGTCTGTGTCTGTGTCTGTGTCTGTGTCTGTGTGTCTGTGTCTGTGTCTGTGTCTGTGTCTGTGTCTGTGTCTGTGTCTGTGTCTGTGTTCAGGTTCAGGTCGTGTCTGTGTCTGTGTCTGTGTCTGTGTCTGTGTCTGTGTCTGTGTCAGTCTGTGTCTGTGTTCGTTCGGTGTCTGTGTCTGTGTCTGTGTCTGTGTTCAGTGTCTGTGTCTGTGTCTGTGTCTGTTCATCTGTGTTTGTGTTTGTATCTCTGTCTGTGTCTGTGTTAGTGTCTGTGTCTAGTGTCTGTGTCTGTGTTTGTCTCTGTGTCTGTCTCTGTCTGTGTCTGTGTCTGTGTGTCTGTGTCTGTGTCTGTCTCTCTGTGTGTTCTGTGTCTGTGTCTGTGTCTGTGACAGTGTCTGTGTCTGTGTCTGTGTCTGTCTGTGTCTGTGTTCAGGTTCTGTGTCTGTGTCTGTGTCTGTTCGTGTCTGTGTCTGCGTCAGTGTCTGTGTCTGCGTCTGTGTATGTGTCTGTGTCTGTGTCTGTGCCTGTGTTCTGTCTGTGTCTGTGTCTGTGTCAGTGTCTGTGTCTGTCTGTGTCTATATCTGTGTCTGTGTCTGTGTCTGTGTCTGTGTTCTCTGTGTCTGTGTTTGTGGCTGTGTCTGTGTCTGTGTCTGTGTCTGTGTCTGTGTCTGGTTCAGTCTGTGTCTGTGTCTGTGTCTGTGTCTGTGTCTGTGTCTGTGTCTGTGTTCGTGTCTGTGTCTGTGTCTGTGTCTGTGTCTGTGTCTGTGTCTGTGTCTCTGTGTCTGTGTCTGTGCCTGTGTGTTCTGTGTCTGTGTCTGTCTGTGTCTGTGTCTGTGTCTGTGTCTGTGTCTGTGTCTGTGTCCGTGTCTGTGTCTGTGTCTGTGTCTGTGTCTGTGTCTGTGTGTGTCTGTGTCTGTGTCTGTCTGTGTTCAGGTTCGTGTCTGTGTCTGTGTCTGTGTCTGTGTCTGTGTCTGTGTCTGTGTCTGTGTCTGTGTCTGTGTCTGTGTCTGTGTTCAGGTTCAGTCTGTGTCTGCGTTCGTCTGTGTCTGTGTCTGTGTCTGTGTCAGGTTCAGTGTTCAGTCTGTGTCTGTGTCAGGTTGTCTGTGTCTGTGTCTGTGTCTGTGTGTCTGTGTCTGTGTCTGTGTCTGTGTCTGTGTCTGTGTCTGTATCTGTGTCTGTGTCTGTGTCTGTGTCTGTGTCTGTGTCTGTGTCTGTGTCTGTGTCTGTGTCTGTGTCTGTGTCTGTGTCTGTGTTCTGTGTCAGTGTTCAGGTTCTGTGTCTGTGTCTGTGTCTGTCTGTGTCTGTGTCTGTGTCCGTGTCCGTGTCTGTGGCTGTGTCTGTGCCTGTGTCTGTCTGTGTCTGTGTCTGTGTCTGTCTGTGTCTGTGTCTGGTTCAGGTTCTGTGTCTGTGTCTGTGTCTGTGTCTGTGTCTGTGTCTGTGTCTGTGTCTGTGTCTGTGTCTGTGTCTGTGTCTGTGTGTCTGTGTCTGTGTCTGTGTCTGTGTCTGTGTCTGTGTCTGTCTGTGTTTGTGTTTGTATCTCTGTCTGTGTCTGTGTTTGTGTCTGTGTTAGTGTCTGTGTCTGTGTTTGTCTCTGTGTCTGTCTCTGTGTCTGTGTCTGTGTCTGTGTATGTGTCTGTGTCTGTGTCTGTCTCTGTGTGTCTGTGTCTGTGTCTGTGTCTGTGTCTGTGTCTGTGTTCAGGTTCAGTTCTGTGTCTGTGTCTGTGTCTGTGTCTGTGTCTGTGTCTGTGTCTGTGTCTGTGTCTGTGTCTGTGTCTGTGTCTGTGTCTGTGTCTGTGTCTGTGTCTGTGTCTGTGTCTGTGTCTGTGTCTGTGTCTGTGTCTGTGTCTGTGTCTGTGTCTGTGTCTGTGTCTGTGTCTGTGTCTGTGTCTGTGTCTGTGTCTGTGTCTGTGTCTGTGTCTGTGTCTGTGTTCAGGTTCAGTGTCGTGTCTGTGTCTGTGTCTGTGTCTGTGTCTGTGTCTGTGTCTGTCTGTGTCAGTGTCTGTGTCTGTTCGTGCCTGTGTCTGTGTCTGTTCTGGCTGTGTCTGTGTCGGAGTCTGTGTCTGTGTCTGTGTTCAGTCTGTGTGTGTTTGTGTCTGTGTCGTGTTTGTGTTTGTGTGTGTGTGTCTGTGTGTGTCAGGTGTGTGTGTGTGTGTGTGTGTCTGTGTCTGTGTCAGGTGTGTCTGTGTGTGTGTGTGTGTAGTGTGTCAGGTCAGGTGTGTGTGTGTGTGTCTGTGTGTGGTGTTTGTGTGTGTCAGGTGTGTCTGTGTGTGTGTTTGTGTGTGTGTGTTTGTGTCTGTGTCTGTGTCTGTGTCTGTGTCTGTGTCAGCAGGAGTCCGTGACTGTGTCCGTGTCTGTCTGTGTCTGTGTCTATGTCTGTGTCTGTGTCTGTGTCTGTGGCTCTGTCTGTGTCTGTGTCTGTGTCTGTGCCTGTGCCTGTGTCTGTGCCTGTGCCTGTGTCTGTGCCTGTGTTTGTGTCTGTGTCTGTGTCTGTGTCTTTGTCTGTGTTTGTGTCTGTATCTGTGTCTGTGCCTGTGTCTGTGTCAGTACCTGTGTCTGTGTCTGTGTCTGTGTCTGTGTCTGTGTCCGTGTCTGTGTCTGTGTCTGTGTCTGTGTATGTGTCACGCACACGCACACGTACACGCACACGAACACGCACACGCACACGCACACCCACTCGCATACGCATACGCACACACACACGCACACGCGCACGCACACGCACATGAACACGCACACGAAGACGCACACGCTCATGCACACGCACATCCACACGCACGCCCAGACCCACACCCGGTCCCATACCCGCATTAACGTACGCACGCACGTACTCACGCTCAGTTAAAGATGCATACTTATTATAAGCAATACGTTTATACTTTTTCAGTACTCAATGCTCTATGAACGATGTGTATTCTGCATAAAGTGACAGCTTTCTAATGTTGAGAGACGAAGAAGCAGTGATATCTTCTGACTGTTGATGATTTCTAACCCCGTGTCACTTAAGGGCCATTAAATCATCACCAGCATCTACAAGTAAAGTAGTAGAGGTTCTCCTAAAACAATGACCCGTGTGTGTAGATGATTCGGTAACTTCAGTTATTCGGCAATCTGTTTTGGTGTACTTCCTTTTGGTTTATCCCTACTACTTATCGTGTACATTTACCTTTTGGTAATTAACAAAAAATTGAGCAATACCAGAATCTTTATTGTTTCCACGTAGTTCAATATACTGCCCACATACATTGTAAAACTGTCCGAAAAAAAAGATCTGCATACTTTTGTTTTGTATCAGGGATTTTAACTATTAACGTTTTTCCCGTATCTTCAATATCTGTTAATTTTATATTTTTTTACGACATGCACCAGTGATACCAAATATCAGAATAACCTAAATTTAAGACCGTTATATATATATAATATATTAAATTATATTATAATTTATGTACCTTGAATAAAAATTCTACATTTGGTGCAGTTGATATAAATGTATTGACTTCTTCAGGAGTTAAGATTTTGATTTCTTCGACTTGTATCCTTCTGATTGTCTTTTTAAAAATGCCTTTAATTTGGAATAATTTGCTATGTTAATGTCGTGTTTAATAGAAATTGTACTCCTGAGCATAGAGTAAATTGACCATAATGAAGAAGGTTTAAATTTACTACAAATTTGTCCAAAATATGCTAAAAGAACATTTTCTGAATAGATTGAACATTGTTAGAAGATCGCCAGTCCATAAAAGTTTTGTATATAATTTCGTATCTTGCTTTAGATTTTTCGGTAAAAGATTTTCGGATGTCGTTGCAGCTTGTTTTATTATTTCAGGTGTACCCATAAAGTTGGAAAGTTTACTATCACTTTCGGATTCACTATTCATTTTTAATCGTTTTATTACTAAATTAGCAAGAACCAGCAAAAAATGTCTTAATAAAACAACTTTCAAATAGGTGGCTTGATTGAAACAGAAAATATTTGATTTGGTGGAAAAATAATTTGTCACTTGATTTTTTTAATTATATTAGAAAGCAAAATTACACTAAATGATTACACAAGTTATTACATGAAATAATCAATCTATTCGCAAATAACCCTAAGTAAAATATATCTACTTACACATTATGAAGTATTTCAATCATCCAAAACCATTTGCCATTATTAATTAGTTGCTAATAACAAATAACTAATACATTGTAAGTGTATTGATTTGAATAATTACTGAATATGTATTTTGCTTGGATGTGAATGCGTTAGGTACCTACTTTATAATTTGAGTCAAATGTTTCATCATTCTCGGAATAAGTTGATTTTTAACTAGAATAAACTGATGTAATGTCCGATATCACAACCTTTGTTAAAATTGCACAGTAAAAACACTTTTCTTAATGAAAACTGTGATATCTCAGAAAACTTCCAACCACTTTTATACACAACACAGCGAAAACATTATATAACTTCTCTTTTTATCAGTGTATTAAAGTTGAGGTTAAATAAGACTTCCTATTCTTAGATTAGGGAATTCCTTGTCTAAGGTCCTATTTGATGATTCTAAAACAAAAAATATTTGTATTAATTCAGATTATATTTAAAAATTTACCTTGTAACTTGAACATTTTCCAATGAGTTGCATTTTATTAAATCTGTTATTGCATAATAAACAATGATATTAGTCATTATTTTTAAGATTTTAATGTATTCCATTATAACGACAACGTTTTTAACACATTACGTATAAATTCTTTAACTATTTTCGTGTGTGATAAACTTAATTGAAGAAAGTAATCAATTTTAAAAATAACATCCGCCATTATTAATATAAAGTAGTTTCTAAATTTGAATAACATTGCTGCCAATCTTGTTTAACTGTTACTTAATATATATATATATATATATATATATATATATATATATATATATATATTACGTAACAGTTCTAATTTTCATTACGTAACCATATTACGTAATGGAGAATTTACATATAGTAGAGAGTTTCGTTATTCGTGTGTTACGTATATAGAGTAGAAAAAATTATTAATTTCATCATATGAAACCTACAAGTGTCATCATTTACTGGCAAAGTATACACATGCACTTATATACAGAATAAGTATATCAACTATATTATCAACCTAAAATTCTTATACTTACAAAATTTTACATTTCAAAAATTATTTA
Organism: Vesta saturnalis; assembly: GCA_036346205.1. Lineage (NCBI taxonomy): Eukaryota > Metazoa > Arthropoda > Insecta > Coleoptera > Lampyridae > Vesta > Vesta saturnalis. The sequence goes on along the minus strand of JARFJB010001805.1, from coordinate 1,729,828 downwards.
GTTTTAACCATTTTTAATTTCTATGTAACGGTCGTGTATTGGGTAATATATATTACCTTAGTTAAGTGGTTTTTGATTGTTTTATATATATATATATATATATATATATATATATATATATATATATATATATATATCACTTTACTGAACAAGTTAGAATTTATTATACTATTTATTAAGAATCAATATTCCAAACAACCAAGTTTCGTTGACGAAAACAGTTTGAAAGAAAAGTTATTTTTTGAAAAGTTTTAAGTACTACAAATGATCACTACGTAGTTTTCCAATTTTTCTATTTATTTGTTACCATAAGCGAAATATTGAGCTGATTTATATAATTTCTTGATGTAACGATTGAACTTGTTTGTGTCTGGGTCTGTGTCTGTGTCTGTGTCTGTGTCTGTGTCTGTGTCTGTGTCTGTGTTCCTGTGTCTGTGTCTGTCTGTGTCTGTGTCTGTGTCTGTGTCTGTGTTCAGTGTCTGTGTTCAGGTGTCTGTGTCAGTGTCTGTGTCTGTGTCTGTGTCTGTGTCTGTGTTCAGTCTGTGTCTGTGTCTGTGTCTGTGTCTGTGTGTCTGTGTCTGTGTCTGTGTCTGTGTCTGTGTCTGTGCCTGTGCCTGTGTCTGTGTCTGTGTCTGTGTCTGTGTTCAGGTGTCTGTGTCTGTGTCTGTATCTGTGTCTGTGTCTGTGTCTGTGTCTGTGTCTGTGTTCTGTGTCTGTGTCTGTGTCTGTGTCTGTGTTGTGTCTGTGTCTGTGTCTGTGTTCAGGTCTGTGTTCATATCTTTGTCTGTGTCTGTGTCTGTGTCTGTGTCCGTGTCCGTGTCTGTGGGTGTGTCTGTGCCTGTGTCTGTCTGTGTCTGTGTCTGTGTCTGTGTCTGTGTCTGTGTCTGTGTCTGTGTCTGTGTCTGTGTCTGTGTCTGTGTCTGTGTCTGTGTCTGTGTCTGTGTCTGTGTCTGTGTCTGTGTCTGTCTGTGTCTGTGTCTGTTCAGTTCGTGTCTGTGTCTGTGTCTGTGTCTGTGTCTGTGTCTGTGTCTGGGTGTGTGTCTGTGTCTGTGCGTGTCTGTGTCTGTGTCTGTGTCTGTGTCTGTGTCTGTGTCTGTGTCTATCTGTGTTTGTGTTTGTATCTCTGTCTGTGTCTGTGTTAGTGTCTGTGTTAGTGTCTGTGTCTGTGTTTGTCTCTGTGTCTGTCTCTGTGTCTGTGTCTGTGTCTGTGTCTGTGTCTGTGTCTGTGTCTGTGTCTGTGTCTGTGTCTGTGTCTGTGTCTGTGTCTGTGTCTGTGTCTGTGTCTGTGTCTGTGTCTGTGTCTGTGTCTGTGTCTGTGTCTGTGTCTGTGTCTGAGTCTGTGTCTGTGTCTGTGTCTGTGTCTATATCTTTGTCTGTGTCTGTGTCTGTGTCCGTGTCCGTGTCTGTGGCTGTGTCTGTGCCTGTGTATGTCTGTGTCTGTGTCTGTTTCTGTGTCTGTGTCTGTGTCTGTGTCTGTGTCTGTGTCTGTGTCTGTGTCTGTGTCTGTGTCTGTGTCTGTGTCTGTGTCTGTGTTGTGTCTGTGTCTGTGCTGTGTTTCTGTGTCTGTGTCTGTGTCTGTGTCTGTGTCTGTGTCTGTGTCTGTGTCTGTGTCTGTGTCTGTGTCTGTGTCTATCTGTGTTTGTGTGAGGTCTGTCTGTGTCTGTGCAGTCTGTGTCTGCGTGTGCGTCTGCGTCTGTGTCTGTGTCTGTGTCTGTGTTTGGTTCTGTGACTGTCTCTGTGTCTGTGTTCAGTGTCTGTGTCGTATGTGTCGTGTCTCTTTCTGTGTGTCTGTCTCTGTGTGTCTGTGTCTGTCTGTGTCTGTGTCTGTGTCTGTGTTCGTTCGTCTGTGATCAGTGTGTCTGTGTCTGTGTCTGTGTCGGTTGTCTGTGTCTGTGTCGTGTCTGTGTCAGGTCTGTGTCTGTGTCAGGTTTGTCTGTGTCTGTCTGTGTCTGTGTCTGTGATTCAGTGTCTGTGAGGTGCGTCTGTGTCTGTGTCAGGTCTGTGTCTGTGTCTGTGTCTGTGTCTGTGTCTGTGTCAGTGTCTGTGTGTGCCTGTCTGTGATTCAGGTCTGTGAGGTCAGGTCTGTGTGTGTCTGTGTCTGTGGTGTGAGGTTCAGTTTGTGTGGTGTGTGTCTGTGTCTGGTCAGTGTCAGCGAGTCTGTGACTGTGTCTGTGTCTTGTCTGTGTCTGTGTCTGTGTCTATGTCTGTGTCTGTGTCTGTGTCTGTGTCTGTGTCTGTGTCTGTGTTTGTGCCTGTGCCTGTGTCTGTGCCTGTGCCTGTGTCTGTGTGTGTGTCAGTCTGTGTCTGTGTCTGTGTCAGTGTCTGTGTCTGTGTTCTGTGTCTGTGTCTGTGTCGTGTCTGTGTCTGTGTCTGTGTTCGTGTCTGTGTCTGTGTCTGTGTCTGTGTCTGTGTCTGTGTCTGTGTCTGTGTCTCTGTCTGTGTCTGTGTCTGTGTCTGTGTCTGTGTCTGTGTCTGTGTCTGTATTTGAGGCTGTGTCTGTGCCTGTGTCAGTGTCTGCGTCTGCGTCTGCGTCTGCGTATGTGTCTGTGTCTGTGTATGTGTATGTGTCTGTCTGTGTCTGTGTCTGTGACAGTGTCTGTGTCTGTGTCTGTGTCTGTGTCTGTGTCTGTGTCTGTGTCTTCAGTTCGTGTGTGTCTGTGTCTGTCTGTGTCTGTGTCTGTGTCTGTGTCTGTGTCTGTGTCTGTGTCTGTGTCTGTGTCTGTGTCTGTGTTCTGTGTCTGTGTCTGTGTCTGTTCGTGTCTGTGCGTCTGTGTCTGTGCTGTGTCTGTGTCTGTCTGTGCCTGTGTCTGTGTGTGCCTGTTCAGTGTCTGTTCTGTGTCTGTGTCTATATCTGTGTCTGTGTCTGTGTCTGTGTCTGTGTCTGTGTCTGTGTCTGTGTTTGTGTCTGTGTCTGTGTCTGTGTCTGTGTCTGTTCGTGTCTGTGTTCAGTTCAGTCTGTGTCTGTGTCTGTGTCTGTGTCTGTCTGTGTTTGTGTCTGTGTCTGTATCTGTGTCAGTGTCTGTGTCTGGTCTTTGTCTGTGTCTCTCTGTGTCTGTGTCTGTGCCTGTGTATTTGTCTGTGTCTGTGTCTGTCTGTGTCTGTGTCTGTGTCTGTGTCTGTGTCTGTGCCTGTGTCTGTGTCTGTGTCTGTGTCTGTGTCTGTGTCTGTGTCTGTGTCTGTGTCTGTGTCTGTGTCTGTGTCTGTGTCTGTGTCTGTGTCTGTGTCTGTCTGTGTCTGTGTCAGTGTCTGTGTCTGTGTCCCGTGTGTCTGTGTCTGTGTCTGTGTCTGTGTCTGTGTCTGTGTCTGTGTCTGTGTCTGTGTCTGTGTCTGTGTCTGTGTCTGTGTCTGTGTCTGTGTCTGTGTCTGTGTCTGTGCCTGTGTCTGTGTTCAGTTCGTGTCTGTGTCTGTGTCTGTGTCTGTGTCTGTGTCTGTGTTCTGTCTGTGTCTGTGTCTGTGTCTGTGTCTGTGTTCAGTGTCTGTGTCTGTGTCTGTGTCTGTGTCTGTGTCTGTGTCTGTGTCTGTGTCTGTGTCTGTGTCTGTGTCTGTGTCTGTGTCTGTGTCTGTGTCTATATCTTTGTCTGTGTCTGTATCTGTGTCTGTGTCCGTGTCCGTGTCTGTGGCTGTGTCTGTGCCTGTGTCTGTGTCTGTATCTGTAACTGTATCTGTGCCTGTCTGCGTCTGTGTATGTATCTCTATCTGTGTCTGTGTGTGTGTGTGTGTGTGTGTGTCTGTGTAAGTGTCTGTGTCTGTGTCTGTGTCTGTGTCTGTGTTTGTGTCTGTTTCTGTGTCTGTGGCTGTGTCTGTGCCTGTGCCTGTGCCTGTGTCTGTGTCTGTGTCTGTGTCTGTGTCTGTGTCTGTTTCTGTGCCTGTGCCTGTGCCTGTGTCTGTGCTGTGTCTGTGTCTGTGTCTGTGTCTGTGTCTGTGTCTGTGTCTGTGTCTGTGTCTGTGTCTGTGTCTGTGTCTGTGTCTGTGTCTGTGTCTGTGTCTGTATCTGTGTCTGTGTCTGTGTCTGTGTCTGTGTCTGTGTCTCTGTCTGTGTCTGTGTCTGTGTCTGTGTCTGTGTCTGTGTCTGTGTCTGTGTCTGTGTCTGTGTCTGTGTCTGTGTCTGTGTCTGTGTCTGTGTCTGTGTCTGTGTCTGTGTCTGTGTCTGTGTCTGTGTCTGTGTCTGTGTCTGTGTCTGTGTCTGTGTCTGTGTCTGTATTTGAGGCTGTGGCTGTGCCTGTGTCAGTGTCTGCGTCTGCGTCTGCGTCTGCGTATGTGTCTGTGTCTATGTCTGTGTATGTGTATGTGTCTGTCTGTGTCTGTGTCTGTGACAGTGTCTGTGTCTGTGTCTGTGTCTGTCTGTGTCTGTGTCTGTGTCTGTGTCTGTGTCTGTGTCTGTGTCTGTGTCTGTGTCTGCGTCAGTGTCTGTGTCTGCGTCTGCGTATGTGTCTGTGTCTGTGTCTGTGCCTGTGTACGTGTGTGTGCCTGTCTGTGTCTGTGTCTGTGTCAGTGTCTGTGTCTGTCTGTGTCTATATCTGTGTCTGTGTCTGTGTCTGTGTCTGTGTCTGTGTCTGTGTCTGTGTCTGTGTCTGTGTCTGTGTCTGTGTCTGTGTCTGTGTTTGTGTCTGTGTCTGTATCTGTGTCTGTGTCTGTGTCTGTGTCTTTGTCTGTGTCTCTCTGTGTCTGTGTCTGTGCCTGTGTATTTGTCTGTGTCTGTGTCTGTGTCTGTGTCTGTGTCTGTGTCTGTGTCTGTGTCTGTGTCTGTGTCTGTGTCTGTGTCTTCAGTCTGTGTTCAGTGTCTGTGTCTGTGTCTGTGTCTGTGTCTGTGTCTGTGTCTGTGTCTGTGTCTGTGTCTGTGTCTGTGTCTGTCTGTGTCTGTGTCTGTGTGTTCAGGTTCAGTGTCTGTGTCTGTGTTCAGTCTGTGTCTGTGTCTGTGTCTGTGTCTGTGTCTGTGTCTGTGTCTGTGTCTGTTCGTGTCTGTGTCTGTGTCTGTGTTCAGTCTGTGTCTGTGCCTGTGTCTGTGTCTGTGTCTGTGTCTGTGTCTGTGTCTGTGTCTGTGTCTGTGTCTGTGTCTGTGTCTGTGTCTGTGTCTGTGTCTGTGTCTGTGTCTGTGTCTGTGTCTGTGTCTGTGTCTGTGTCTGTGTCTGTGTCTGTGTCTATATCTTTGTCTGTGTCTGTGTCTGTGTCCGTGTCCGTGTCTGTGGGTGTGTCTGTGCCTGTGTCTGTCTGTGTCTGTGTCTGTGTCTGTGTCTGTGTCTGTGTCTGTGTCTGTGTCTGTGTCTGTGTCTGTGTCTGTGTCTGTGTCTGTGTCTGTGTCTGAGTCTGTGTCTGTGTCTGTTCTGTGTCTGTGTCTGTGTCTGTGTCTGTGTCTGTGTCTGTGTCTGTGTCTGTGTCTGTGTCTGTGTCTGTGTCTGTGTCTGTGTCTGTGTCTGTGTCTGTGTCTGTGTCTGTGTCTGTGTCTGTGTCTGTGTCTGTGTTGTGTCTGTGTCTGTGCGTGTGTCTGTGTCTGTGTCTGTGTCTGTGTCTGTGTCTGTGTCTATCTGTGTTTGTGTTTGTATCTCTGTCTGTGTCTGTGTTAGTGTCTGTGTTAGTGTCTGTGTCTGTGTTTGTCTCTGTGTCTGTCTCTGTGTCTGTGTCTGTGTCTGTGTCTGTGTCTGTGTATGTGTCTGTGTCTCTTTCTGTGTCTGTCTCTGTGTGTCTGTGTCTGTGTCTGTGTCTGTGTCAGTGTCTGTGTCTGTGTCTGTGTCTGTGTCTGTGTCTGTGTCTGTGTCTGTGTCTGTGTCTGTGTCTGTGTCTGTGTCTGTGTCTGTGTTCTGTGTCTGTGTCAGTGTCTGTGTCTGTGTCTGTGTCAGTGTTCAGTTCTGTGTCTGCGTGTTCTGTGTCTGTCTGTGTCTGTGTACGTGTGTCCTGTCTGTGTCTGTGTCTGTGTCAGTGTCTGTGTCTGTGTCTGTGTCTATATCTGTCTGTGTCTGTGTCTGTGTCTGTGTTTGTGTCTGTGTCTGTGTTTGTGTATGTCTGTGTCTGTGTCTGTGTCTGTGTCTGTGTCTGTGTCTGTGTTCTGTGTCTGTGTCTGTGTCTGTGTCTGTGTCTGTGTCTGTGTCTGTGTTTGTGTCTGTGTCTGTATCTGTGTCTGTGTCTGTGTCTGTCTTTGTCTGTGTCTCTCTGTGTCTGTTTCTGTGCCTCATTTGTCTGTGTCTGTGTCTGTGTCTGTGTCTGTGCCTGTGTCTGTGTCTGTGTCTGTGTCTGTGTCTGTGTCTGTGTCTGTGTCTGTGTCTGTGTCTGTGTCTGTGTCTGTGTCTGTGTCTGTGTCTGTTTCTGTGTCTGTATTTGAGGCTGTGTCTGTGTCTGTCAGTGTCTGTGTCTGTGTCTGTGTCTGTATGTGTCTGTGTCTGTGTATGTGTATGTGTCTGTCTGTGTCAGTCTGTGACAGTGTCTGTGTCTGTGTCTGTCGTCTGTGTCTGTGTCTGTGTCTGTGTCTGTGTCTGTGTCTGTGTCTGTGTCTGTGTCTGTGTTCAGGTTCAGGTCTGTGTCTGTTTCTGTGTCTGTGTCTGTGTCTGTGTCTGTCTGTGTCTGCGTCAGTGTCTGTGTCTGCGTCTGCGTATGTGTCTGTGTCTGTGTCTGTGCCTGTGTCATGTGTGTGCCTGTCTGTGTTCATCTGCGTCTGGGTGTCTGTGTCTGTGTCTGTGTCTATATCTGTGTCTGTGTCTGGGTCTGTGTCTGTGTTTGTGTCTGTGTCTGTGTTTGTGTCTGTGTCTGTGTCTGTGTCTGTGTCTGTGTCTGTGTCTGTGTCTGTGTCTGTGTCTGTGTCTGTGTCTGTGTCTGTGTCTGTGTCTGTGTTTGTGTCTGTGTCTGTATCTGTGTCTGTGTCTGTGTCTGGTCTTTGTGTCTGTGTCTGTGTCTGTGTCTGTGTGTGTATTTTGTCTGTGTCTGTGTCTGTGTCTGTGTCTGTGTCTGTGTCTGTTCTGTGCCTGTGTCTGTGTCTGTGTCTGTGTCTGTGTCTGTGTCTGTGTCTGTGTCTGTGTCTGTGTCTGTGTCTGTGTCTGTGTTCAGGTTCAGGTTCTGTGTCTGTGTCTGCGTCGTGTCTGTGTCTGTGTCTGTGTCTGTGTCTGTGTCTGTGTCTGTGCCTGTGTTGTGTGTGTGCCTGTCTGTCTGTGTCTGTTCAGCCAGTGTCTGTCTGTGTCTATATCTGTGTCTGTGTCTGTGTCTGTGTCTGTGTTTGTGTCTGTGTTTGTGTCTGTGTCTGTGTCTGTGTCTGTGTCTGTGTCTGTGTCTGTGTCTGTGTTTGTGTCTGTGTCTGTATCTGTGTCTGTGTCTGTGTCTGTGTCTTTGTCTGTGTCTCTCTGTGTCTGTGTCTGTGCCTGTGTATTTGTCTGTGTCTGTGTCTGTGTCTGTGTCTGTGTCTGTGTCTGTGCCTGTGTCTGTGTCTGTCTGAGTCTGTGTCTGTGTCTGTGTCTGTGTCTGTGTCTGTGTCTGTGTTCGTCTGTGTCTGTGTCTGTGTCTGTGTCTGTGTCTGTGTCTGTGTCTGTGTCTGTGTCTGTGTCTGTGTCTGTGTCTGTGTTCAGTCTGTGTCAGTGTCTGTGTCTGTGTCTGTGTCTGTGTCTGTGTCTGTGTCTGTGTCTGTGTCTGTGTCTGTGTGTCTGTGTCTGTGTCTGTGTCTGTGAGTCTGTGTCTGTGTCTGTGCCTGTGCCTGTGTCTGTGTCTGTGTCTGTGTCTGTGTCTGTGTCTGTGTCAGGTCTGTATCTGTGTCTGTGTCTGTGTCTGTGTTCTGTGTCTGTGTCTGTGTCTGTGTCTGTGTCTGTGTCTGTGTCTGTGTCTGTGTCTGTGTCTGTGTCTCATCTGTGTCTGTGTCTGTGTCTGTGTCCGTGTCCGTGACTGTGTCTGTGTCTGTGCCTGTGTCTGTCTGTGTCTGTGTCTGTGTCTGTGTCTGTGTCTGTGTCTGTGTCTGTCTGTGTCTGTGTCTGTGTCTGTGTCTGTCTGTGTCTGTGTCTGTGTCTGTGTCTGTGTCTGTGTCTGTGTCTGTGTCTGTGTCTGTGTCTGTGTCTGTGTCTGTGTCTGTGTCTGTGTCTGTGTCTGTGTCTGTGTCTGTGTCTGTGTCTGTGTCTGTGTCTGTGTCTGTGTCTGTGTCTGTGTCTGTGTCTGTGTCTGTGTCTGTGTCTGTGTCTGTGTCTGTGTCTGTGTCTGTGTCTGTGTCTTTCAGTGTTGTGTTTGTATCTCTGTCTGTGTCTGTGTGTCTGTGTTAGTGTTAGTGTCTGTGTCTGTGTTTGTCTCTGTGTCTGTCTCTGTGTCTGTGTCTGTGTCTGTGTCTGTGTCTGTGTCTGTGTCTGTGTCTGTTTCTGTGTGTGTCTGTCTCTGTGTCTGTGCCTGTGTCTGTGTCTGTGTCTGTGACAGTGTCTGTGTCTGTGTCTGTGTCTGTGTCTGTGTCTGTGTCTGTGTCTGTGTCTGTGTCTGTGTCTGTGTCTGTGTCTGTGTCTGTGTTCTGTGTCTGTGTCTGTGTCTGTGTCTGTGTCTGAAGTTCAGGTTCAGTGTCTGTGTCTGCGTCTGCGTCTGTGTTCTGTGTCTGTGTCTGTGCCTGTGTTCTGCCTGTCTGTGTCTGTGTTCGTGTCAGTGTCTGTGTCTGTCTGTGTCTATATCTATGTCTGTGTCTGTGTCTGTGTCTGTGTCTGTGTCTGTGTCTGTGTCTGTGTGTGTTCAGGTTCTGTGTCTGTGTCTGTGTCTGTGTCTGTGTCTGTGTCTGTGTCTGTGTCTGTGTCTGTGTCTGTGTCTGTGTCTGTGTCTGTGTCTGTGTCTGTGTCTGTGTTTGTGTCTGTGTCTGTATCTGTGTCTGTGTCTGTGTCTGGTCTTTGTCTGTGTCTCTGTGTCTGTGTCTGTGCCTGTGTATTTGTCTGTGTCTGTGTCTGTGTCTGTGTCTGTGTCTGTGTCTGTGTCTGTGTCTGTGTCTGTGTCTGTGTCTGTGTCTGTGTCTGTGTCTGTGTCTGTGTCTGTGTCTGTATTTGAGGCTGTGTCTGTGACTGTGTCAGTGTCTGCGTCTGCGTCTGCGTCTGCGTATGTGTCTGTGTCTGTGTATGTGTATGTGTCTGTCTGTGTCTGTGTCTGTGACAGTGTCTGTGTCTGTGTCTGTCTGTGTCTGTGTCTGTGTCTGTGTCTGTGTCTGTGTCTGTGTCTGTGTCTGTGTCTGTGTCTGTGTCTGTGTCTGTGTCTGTGTCTGTGTCTGTGTCTGTGTCTGTGTCTGTGTCTGTGTCTGTGTCTGTGTCTGTGTCTGCGTCAGTGTCTGTGTCTGCGTCTGCGTATGTGTCTGTGTCTGTGTCTGTGCCTGTGTACGTGTGTGTGCCTGTCTGTGTCTGTGTCTGCGTCAGTGTCTGTGTCTGTGTCTGTGTCTATATCTGTGTCTGTGTCTGTGTCTGTGTCTGTGTTTGTGTCTGTGTCTGTGTTTGTGTCTGTGTCTGTGTCTGTGTCTGTGTCTGTGTCTGTGTCTGTGTCTGTGTCTGGTTCAGGTCTGTGTCTGTGTCTGTGTCTGTTCTGTGTCTGTGTCTTTGTCTGTGTCTCTGTGTCTGTGTCTGTGTCTGTGTCTGTGTTTGTGTCTGTGTCTGTGTCTGTGTCTGTGTCTGTGTCTGTGTCTGTGTCTGTGTCTGTGTCTGTGTCTGTGTCTGTGTTCAGTGTCTGTGTCTGTGTCTGTGTTCGTCTGTGCCTGTATTTGTCTGTGTCTGTGTCTGTGTCTGTGTCTGTGTTCAGGTTCGTGTCTGTGTCTGTCAGTGTCTGTGTCTGCGTCTGCGTCTGTGTCTGTGTCAGTGTCTGTGTCTGTGTACGTGTGCCTGTCTGTCTGTGTCTGTGTCAGTGTCTGTGTCTGTCTGTGTGTGTTGTCTGTGTCTGTGTCTGTGTCTGTGTTTGTGTCTGTGTCTGTGTGTCTGTGTCTGTGTCTGTGTCTGTGTCTGTGTCTGTGTTCATGTGTCTGTGTCTGTGTCTGTGTCTGTGTCTGTGTCTGTGTCTGTGTGTGTGTCTGTGTCTGTATCTGTGTCTGTGTCTGTGTCTGTGTCTGTCTGTGTCTCTGTGTCTGTGTCTGTGTTGTGTCTGTGTCTGTGTCTGTGTTCAGTGTCTGTGTCTGTGTTCAGTGTTCAGTCTGTGTCTGTGTCTGTGTCTGTGTCTGTGTCTGTGTCTGTGTCTGTGTCTGTGTCTGTGTCTGTGTTCAGTGTCTGTGTCTGTGTCTGTTCTGTGTCTGTGTCTGTGTCTGTGTCTGTGTCTGTGTCTGTGTCTGTGTCTGTGTCTGTGTCTGTGTCTGTGTCTGTCTGTGTCTGTGTCTGTGTCTGTCTCAGTTCAGGTGTCTGTGTCTGTGTCTGTGTCTGTGTCTGTGTCTGTGTCTGTGTCTGTGCCTGTGTCAGTCTGTGTCTGTGTCTGTGTCTGTGTCTGTGTCTGTGTCTGTATCTGTGTCTGTGTTCAGTGTCTGTGTCTGTGTCTGTGTCTGTGTCTGTGTCTGTGTCTGTGTCTGTGTCTGTGTCTGTGTCTGTGTCTGTGTCTGTGTCTGTGTCTATATCTTTGTCTGTGTCTGTGTCTGTGTCTGTCTGTGTCTGTGGGTGTGTCTGTGTCTGTGTCTGTCTGTGTCTGTGTCTGTGTCTGTGTCTGTGTCTGTGTCTGTGTTCAGTGTTCTGTGTCTGTGTCTGTGTCTGTGTTCAGTTCAGTTCTGTGTCTGTGTCTGTGTCTGTGTTCAGGTGTCTGTGTCTGTGTCTGTGTCTGTGTCTGTGTCTGTGTCTGTGTCTGTGTCTGTGTCTGTGTCTGTGTCTGTGTCTGTGTTCAGTGTCTGTGTCTGTGTCTGTGTCTGTGTCTGTGTCTGTGTCTTCTGTGTTTGTGTTTGTATCTCTGTCTGTGTCTGTGTTAGTGTCTGTGAGTCTGTGTCTGTGTTTGTCTCTGTGTCTGTGTCTGTGTTCAGTCTGTGTCTGTGTCTGTGTCTGTGTCTCTTTCTGTGTCTGTCTCTGTGTGTCTGTGTCTGTGTCTGTGTCTGTGTCTGTGTCTGTGTCTGTGTCTCTGTCTGTGTCTGTGTCTGTGTTCAGGTTCTGTGTCTGTGTCTGTATCTGTGTCTGTGTCTGTGTCTGTGTTCAGTTCGTGTCTGTGTCTGTGTCTGTGTCTGTGTCTGTGTCTGTGTCTGTGTCTGTGTCTGTGTTCTATATCTTTGTCTGTGTCTATGTCTGTGTCCGTGTCCGTGTCTGTGGGTGTGTCTGTGTCAGTTCTGTCTGTGTCTGTGTCTGTGTCTGTGTCTGTGTGTCTGTGTCTGTGTCTGTGTCTGTGTCTGTGTCTGTGTCTGTGTCTGTGTCTGTGTTCAGGTTCAGGTCGTGTCTGTGTCTGTGTCTGTGTCTGTGTCTGTGTCTGTGTCTGTGTCAGTCTGTGTCTGTGTTCGTTCGGTGTCTGTGTCTGTGTCTGTGTCTGTGTTCAGTGTCTGTGTCTGTGTCTGTGTCTGTTCATCTGTGTTTGTGTTTGTATCTCTGTCTGTGTCTGTGTTAGTGTCTGTGTCTAGTGTCTGTGTCTGTGTTTGTCTCTGTGTCTGTCTCTGTCTGTGTCTGTGTCTGTGTGTCTGTGTCTGTGTCTGTCTCTCTGTGTGTTCTGTGTCTGTGTCTGTGTCTGTGACAGTGTCTGTGTCTGTGTCTGTGTCTGTCTGTGTCTGTGTTCAGGTTCTGTGTCTGTGTCTGTGTCTGTTCGTGTCTGTGTCTGCGTCAGTGTCTGTGTCTGCGTCTGTGTATGTGTCTGTGTCTGTGTCTGTGCCTGTGTTCTGTCTGTGTCTGTGTCTGTGTCAGTGTCTGTGTCTGTCTGTGTCTATATCTGTGTCTGTGTCTGTGTCTGTGTCTGTGTTCTCTGTGTCTGTGTTTGTGGCTGTGTCTGTGTCTGTGTCTGTGTCTGTGTCTGTGTCTGGTTCAGTCTGTGTCTGTGTCTGTGTCTGTGTCTGTGTCTGTGTCTGTGTCTGTGTTCGTGTCTGTGTCTGTGTCTGTGTCTGTGTCTGTGTCTGTGTCTGTGTCTCTGTGTCTGTGTCTGTGCCTGTGTGTTCTGTGTCTGTGTCTGTCTGTGTCTGTGTCTGTGTCTGTGTCTGTGTCTGTGTCTGTGTCCGTGTCTGTGTCTGTGTCTGTGTCTGTGTCTGTGTCTGTGTGTGTCTGTGTCTGTGTCTGTCTGTGTTCAGGTTCGTGTCTGTGTCTGTGTCTGTGTCTGTGTCTGTGTCTGTGTCTGTGTCTGTGTCTGTGTCTGTGTCTGTGTCTGTGTTCAGGTTCAGTCTGTGTCTGCGTTCGTCTGTGTCTGTGTCTGTGTCTGTGTCAGGTTCAGTGTTCAGTCTGTGTCTGTGTCAGGTTGTCTGTGTCTGTGTCTGTGTCTGTGTGTCTGTGTCTGTGTCTGTGTCTGTGTCTGTGTCTGTGTCTGTATCTGTGTCTGTGTCTGTGTCTGTGTCTGTGTCTGTGTCTGTGTCTGTGTCTGTGTCTGTGTCTGTGTCTGTGTCTGTGTCTGTGTTCTGTGTCAGTGTTCAGGTTCTGTGTCTGTGTCTGTGTCTGTCTGTGTCTGTGTCTGTGTCCGTGTCCGTGTCTGTGGCTGTGTCTGTGCCTGTGTCTGTCTGTGTCTGTGTCTGTGTCTGTCTGTGTCTGTGTCTGGTTCAGGTTCTGTGTCTGTGTCTGTGTCTGTGTCTGTGTCTGTGTCTGTGTCTGTGTCTGTGTCTGTGTCTGTGTCTGTGTCTGTGTCTGTGTCTGTGTCTGTGTCTGTGTCTGTGTCTGTGTCTATCTGTGTTTGTGTTTGTATCTCTGTCTGTGTCTGTGTCTGCGTCTGTGTATGTGTCTGTGTCTGTGTTTGTCTCTGTGACTGTCTCTGTGTCTGTGTCTGTGTCTGTGTCTGTGTATGTGTCTGTGTCTGTCTCTGTGTGTCTGTGTCTGTGTCTGTGTCTGTGTCTGTGTCTGTGTTCAGGTTCAGTTCTGTGTCTGTGTCTGTGTCTGTGTCTGTGTCTGTGTCTGTGTCTGTGTCTGTGTCTGTGTCTGTGTCTGTGTCTGTGTCTGTGTCTGTGTCTGTGTCTGTGTCTGTGTCTGTGTCTGTGTCTGTGTCTGTGTCTGTGTCTGTGTCTGTGTCTGTGTCTGTGTCTGTGTCTGTGTCTGTGTCTGTGTCTGTGTCTGTGTCTGTGTCTGTGTCTGTGTCTGTGTTCAGGTTCAGTGTCGTGTCTGTGTCTGTGTCTGTGTCTGTGTCTGTGTCTGTGTCTGTCTGTGTCAGTGTCTGTGTCTGTTCGTGCCTGTGTCTGTGTCTGTTCTGGCTGTGTCTGTGTCGGAGTCTGTGTCTGTGTCTGTGTTCAGTCTGTGTGTGTTTGTGTCTGTGTCGTGTTTGTGTTTGTGTGTGTGTGTCTGTGTGTGTCAGGTGTGTGTGTGTGTGTGTGTGTCTGTGTCTGTGTCAGGTGTGTCTGTGTGTGTGTGTGTGTAGTGTGTCAGGTCAGGTGTGTGTGTGTGTGTCTGTGTGTGGTGTTTGTGTGTGTCAGGTGTGTCTGTGTGTGTGTTTGTGTGTGTGTGTTTGTGTCTGTGTCTGTGTCTGTGTCTGTGTCTGTGTCCGAGTGCGAGTCCGTGACTGTGTCCGTGTCTTTCTCTGTGTCTGTGTCTGTGTCTATGTCTGTGTCTGTGTCTGTGTCTGTGGCTCTGTCTGTGTCTGTGTCTGTGTCTGTGCCTGTGCCTGTGTCTGTGCCTGTGCCTGTGTCTGTGCCTGTGTTTGTGTCTGTGTCTGTGTCTGTGTCTTTGTCTGTGTTTGTGTCTGTATCTGTGTCTGTGCCTGTGTCTGTGTCAGTACCTGTGTCTGTGTCTGTGTCTGTGTCTGTGTCTGTGTCCGTGTCTGTGTCTGTGTCTGTGTCTGTGTATGTGTCACGCACACGCACACGTACACGCACACGAACACGCACACGCACACGCACACCCACTCGCATACGCATACGCACACACACACGCACACGCGCACGCACACGCACATGAACACGCACACGAAGACGCACACGCTCATGCACACGCACATCCACACGCACGCCCAGACCCACACCCGGTCCCATACCCGCATTAACGTACGCACGCACGTACTCACGCTCAGTTAAAGATGCATACTTATTATAAGCAATACGTTTATACTTTTTTTCAGTACTCAATGCTCTATGAACGATGTGTATTCTGCATAAAGTGACAGCTTTCTAATGTTGAGAGACGAAGAAGCAGTGATATCTTCTGCGACTGTTGATGATTTCTAACCCCCGTGTCACTTAAGGGCCATTAAATCATCACCAGCATCTACAAGTAAAGTAGTAGAGGTTCTCCTAAAACAATGACCCGTGTGTGTAGATGAATTCGGTAACTTCAGTTATTCGGCAATCTGTTTTGGTGTACTTCCTGTTTGGTTTATCCCTACTACTTATCGTGTACATTTACCTGTTTGGTAATTAACAAAAAATTGAGCAATACCAGAATCTTTTATTGTTCCACGTAGTTCAATATACTGCCCACATACATTGTAAAACTGTCCCGAAATAAAAAAAGATCTGCATACTTTTGCTTTTGTATCAGGGATTTTAACTATTAACGTTTTTCCCGTATCTTCAATATCTGTTAATTTTATATTTTTTTACGACATGCACCAGTGATACCAAATATCAGAATAACCTAAATTTAAGACCGTTATTATATATAATATAATATATTATATATTATATTATATATGTCAGTTTATGTACCATTGTTAATAAAAATTCTACATTTGGTGCTTTTGATATAAATGTATTGACTTCTTCAGGAGTTAAGATTTTTGATTTCTTCGACTTGTATCCTTCTGATTGTCTTTTTAAAAATGCCTTTAATTTGGAATAATTTGCTATGTTAATGTCGTGTTTAATAGAAATTACACTCCTGAGCATAGAGTAAATTGACCATAATGAAGAAGGTTTAAATTTACTACAAATTTGTCCAAAATATGCTAAAAGAACATTTTCTGAATAAGATTGAACATTGTTAGAAGATCGCCAGTCCATAAAAGTTTTGTATATAATTTCGTATCTTGCTTTAGATTTTTTCGGTAAAAGATTTTCGGATGTCGTTGCAGCTTGTTCTATTATTTCAGGTGTACCCATAAAGTTGGAAAGTTTACTATCACTTTCGGATTCAGTATTCATTTTTACTAATCGTTTCATTTCTAAATTAGCGAGAACCAGCAAAAAATTAATAAAACAACTTTAAAATAGGTGGCTTGATTGAAACAGAAAATATTTGATTTGGTGGAAAAATAATTTGTCACTTGATTTTTTTTAATTATATTAGAAAGCAAAATTACACTAAATGATTACACAAGTTATTACATGAAATAATCAGTCTATTCGCAAATAATCCTAAGTAAAATATATCTACTTATACATTATGAAGTATTTCAATCACTCAAAACCATTTGTCATTATTAATTAGTTGCTAATAACAAATAACTAATACATTGTAAGTGTATTGATTTGAATAATTACTGAATATGTATTTTGCTTGCATGTGAATGCGTTACCTACTATATAATTTGAGTCAAATGTTTCATCATTCTCGGAATAAGTTGATTTTTAACTAGAATAAATTGATGTAATGTCCGATATCACAACCTTTGTTAAAATTACACAGTAAAAAGACATTTCTTAATGAAAACTGTGATATCTCAGAAAACTTCCAACCACTTTTATACACAACACAGCGAAAATATTACATAACTTCTCTTTTTATCAGTGTATTAAAGTTGAGGTTAAATCAGACTTCCTATTCTTAGATTAGGAAATTCCTTGTCTAAGTTCCTATTTGATGATTCTAAAACAAAAATATTTGTATTAAGTCAGTTTATACTTAAACATTTACCTTGTAACCTGAACATTTTCCAATGAGTTGCATTTTATTAAATCTGTTATTGCACAATAAACAATGATATTAGTCTTTATTTTTAAGATTGTAACGTATTCCATTATTACGACAACGTTCTTAACACATTACGTATAAATTCTTTAACTATTTTAGTGTGCGATAAACTTAATTGAAAAAGTAATCAATTTTAAAAATAACATCCGCCATTATTAATATAAAGTGGTTTCTAAATCCTAATGACATTGCTGAATCTTGTTTAACTGACGTAATATATATATATATATATATATATATATATATATATATATATATATTTACGTAACAGTTTCATTACGTAACCATATTACGTAATGGAGAATTTACAATATAGTAGAGGTTTCGTTATTCGTGTGTTACGTATATAGGGTAGAAAAAATTATTAATTTCATCATATGAAACCACAAGTGTCATCATTTACTGGCAAAGTATACACATGCACTTATATACAGAATAAGTATATCAACTATATTATCAACCCTAAAATTCTTATACCTTACAAAATTTTACATTTCAAAAATTATTTAGTTTTAACCATTTTTAATTTCTATGTAACGGTCGTGTATTGGGTAATATATATTACCTTAGTTAAGTGGCTTTTTTTTTATATATATATATATATATATATATATATATATATATATATATATTTACTTAACAAGTTAGAATTTATTATACTATTTATTAAGAATCAATATTCCAAACAACCAAGTTTCGTTGACGAAAACAGTTTGAAAGAAAAGTTATTTTTTGAAAAGTTTTAAGTACTACAAATGATCACTACGTAGTTTTCCAATTTTTTCTATATTTATTTGTTACCATAAGCGAAATATTGAGCTGATTTATATAATTTCTTGATGTAACGATTGAACTTGTTTTGGAATAACACACAAAAAAGAAATGCAGTGATTTCAATAGATCAATAAACTAATTTTTCCTATATTTAGAAACACAAATTGCATTCGGTTCATCGACTTGAAAATAAAAGCCGAAACGAGCTGTAAGAGAATCGGTCTTTGACCACACAAATGCTCGCTTGTTTGTCTGCGGCGCAACATAAAAACGACAATTTTCCTCTGTAGTTCGTGTTAAATTCCATCTGCTTTATACATGGTTTGTTAATTTTGCAATTTTTTTACCTTAATTTTTATGGAAGCATAAAAGAAACTGAACTTCAAACTCCATATAACAGAATTTAGGACCCCAAGCTTTTGCAGATACTTACCGTCCAAAATCTATTAAAAAATATGCATCCATTCTTTTAATTTTAATCTCTCAGAAATCTTCTTTTAATAATTATTTTATTAGTGGACTTAAAAAGTTCTGTTTAGTAAAAGTTCAAATAAAAAAACAATTACTGTATCTAAAATTACTTCATTTAAATTGGATGTCATGTAAAGGACATTGCTTAAATAATGGGTTACAGCTTAACTGTGAATTTCCTACACCAAATGTGACGATTCCCCTTAACATGTTTTAGTAAATGCTGTTATTTTGAAGATACTGACTGGTTCGCATAATCGGTCATACCAATGCTACTTAAAAGTACCCACCAGCTAAAATTAAATTTCTAGCAATTATTCCAAATGTTCGTATCTGAAAGCATAAAACTTCGAAAGCTTCAGGCAGGAATACTTGTAATAAGGTGTTTTCAGATAAAGACGATGAAACCTAAGTTACAGGAAATATTATACGTACTTCTAGCTTAGCAGTAATTACATTTTGAAGCTTAGACCAAAGGCACCATGCGAGCGTAATTTCTTTATTCAGCCCTACTCCAGGTAATTTGTTAAATGGAATTGTGTTGCTTTAGTAATTTCTATGCACAGGTTGTATAGATGAAACGATGAACGGTTCACATAAAAATATTGTAATGTAAAAATGTGTATTCGAAATCATATTTCGTCTTTTGCTTTAATCGCTGTAATTTGTTATTTATTGCTAATAAATTATTATTATGCTTCATGTAGATTTATTAGTGAATTTTTTGCATATTTTATTTGTTTTAGTTAAACTTTTAAGCACATTTTGTTTTAAAACGAGTGGCTATAATTTTTTTGTCACGCACTTCCAATTTTACGATAATGGCTAAACTTTAATGTATGCAATTCTGACAATATACAACTGTAATAAAAAGCAACACAAGTTAGCAAATTAGTTATGCCTGTATTTCCTAAATTTGTTTTGTTGTTATTATAAAACTATACCTGTGAAATCAATTCTTCTAATTAGACAAATAGCGATAGGAAGTAAATGCTTTATTTTTTTGAGACTTAAACACAGTACGTTCCATAATATTTATTATCAAATGTACTTCAGTGTCATATAATAGTTAAATGTTAGAAAATTAAAAACATTATTTCTATCTTGTAGCATGTCTGTTAGCTGAATTGAATATTAGAAGTTGGAAAAATATTTGAATATTTCTGACAGTACAATACCTACATTTTGCGTATTAAATTTCGGAATACAGGAAATTCGACTTTATATGATCCTTTTTGACGTTCACAACATGAAGTAATTAAATTATTTTGACGTTGACGATGTTAAATATAAATTAATAGCTTTTTAGAAAGCGAAAACAAAAAAAAATATTTGAAGCGCCTATTGAGTACTTATTTCAAAGCCCTTCTTAATACGCCTATATCAAATTACAGTACGAATGATTTATTTAATGCATGAGCTTGAATATTTCTCGCTAAATGAAAATTCATTACAACAATAATTTGATAGAATACTAAATAAGAGATATTGTTGTTTTAGGAGTAAAAATGTCTAATTAAAATGTTGACATCTTGTTTAAGTGCTAACAATTAATATTTATTTATGTGATTTAAAGTTCGCATAAAATCATGAGCTTCCAGTCCAGTAAATCAAAGGAACAGAGTTTAAATATTAACATTCATTTATAGACCCAGTGAATTTATTTACTTACTTCATATTATTGGTCTACTTTTGTGCACATTCTTTATGTTACATCATTTTGTAATGTGTTGGAACCGATGTTTTATCACATACCTACATATTAAAAAGTTTTTCACACTAAATACTACAGGGTGTTTCAGAATGAAGTAGCGTAAATTTGGTACAATATAGATCTTGACGAGTTATTAAGAAAAGCTAAATAACATTTTTCGGTAATCTCTCCGCTTCCATATTTTCACTTAGAGACAACTTGAAAATAAGTGATTTTGAGCTAAACTTTTTGCACAACCTGTATATCATAAAAATTAAAATTCATAATTATTCCTGATACAATTTGCCACAGAAAAGGTAGCTTTAGTTCATCTCTGTAGAGTACTCCATTTTCGAGATATTTCAAATTTAATTTACACATACATGAAAGCAATATTTATTAATCAAATGCAGTTTTATTTTACGAAGTAGAAGCTGAAACGATATGATTCAAATGAAATACATTCAGTTTGCAGGTTTTCCGTAAAAATGAATTTTCATTACAGGTAGTGTTTATAATAGTTTAGAGTTTACTATGTATTAAAACTGGGAATGGACTCTGGCCCGGGCTTTTGGACCGACCGGCCCTAGCTCGACACGATTTCGGGCTCGAATTTGGGCCGGGCCAGCGTAATTTTATCCGGGTAGGGCCTAACTTTTTTCGGGCCGGGCCGGGCCAAAGAACGCGGGCTTTTCGAGCCACTCGGGTTATTCGGGCGTGCCCGAAACCAATATACCTACGATAACGAGAAGGATTGTGTGTTCAAAGTTTAGCGCGCACCATTGCTAACTTTGTTATCGTTATAGCTACGATTTCCGTTAAATGACTAAATTAGTAGTATTGTTTACGTGAAAGCAGAAAAACAAAAAAATAAAAATAATTGTTAATCGGATTTTCGAATTATTAGCTAAAGTAACCTTTTTTTGATGGTATACCCTTGTTTATGATATCCAATAACGAAAACCATTATAGTAGTTCAAAAGCGACCCATGCTCGATCAGTATATTTTTGAACTCTACTGAGGAAGACATTGTTGGTAGCTTTCAGAAATCTTCTACCGTGGGTTTGATTTATTAATTTGGTATCGGTTATCCTATTTTGTAATTACTCAACAGTCTCATGCGCATCCTGTATCCTTCTAAATTTCATCAAATGGACCTCTTCACCTATTAAATGGTCTCCACGGTCGCCGGAATTAACTTCTCTAGATTTTTTCTCTGGGGTTACTTGAAGGATGAAATTTATAAGGATATGCATGAGACTGTTGACCAATTATAATACAAAGTAGGATACCGAATTAATAAATCAGGTTGACGGCAGAAGGTATAACAATTCTAAAAGTTACCAACAGTATCGTCAGCAGAGTTTGAACATGTATTGATCGATGACCAGAGGTTTTTGAACAGTTGCTTTAATGGTTTTTCTATTGGGTATCATACAAAGATTTTGGAATTAAAATTGTTTTTTCATCGTTTGCTTAATAAAGTGACTGATACATAACCCCTTTCTAGTAAGTCTCATAATTCCTTTAGAAGACCGGCCCGATTTCGGGCCGCGTTTAGTGACCACTAAAGCACAAAATACATATGAAAAATTACAACTAATTGCATATAAAGAGAAATTAGTTCGCAGGCAAACAATTCTACCTAACATCTGACACAAAAAAAACTCATTGAAACAAAGCCTTACAAGGGTAAGTTATAAATAAATCACAACATCGTGAGCGATATATATATATATATATATATATATATATATATATATATATATATATATATATATTTTTGAGTCCTTTACAAAAGCGCCCCTTTCTCAAGTTACACATTCATCTATACAACAAATAAAAACAAAAATAAAATTCGAGGTGTTTAATGGTTATCTGGTTCTGGGAGTGTATACCCACTTGGAAATTGCTTTTTACAATTAATAATCAGATCGGTATCATGTACCAGTTCACCAACCCACCTCTATATAAATATAAACATAGACAACAAACAACAATGCTAATTCACACCAATATCAGACTGAGGGAGCCCTGTACTGTCTTTTATTTTATCCGATTGCTGCTTAATGAGCCCGCGTGCGAATAAGATACCTTCGCAAGGCAGTGTTTGATTTTTAATACGTTACACAGGCTTGTAAAATGATTGGATGCGAGCTTTCATTTATATAAAAATACCTACTTGCACTTGAATATATTCCCTTAATTGATCACAGACACACATCGTTAACATACGCAGTTTAACTTCAAAAAGGGCGACTTACTTATAGATTAATATTTGAAAAACACGTTAAAACTGACACAAGAATTATTTTAAAGACAAACCGTTTACAATAAAGGTATTTAATTAACCCTCTCGATCTGGCTCCGTCGACACTAACTGTAACCACCTTTTCCCCGATTTCAAAACTAACTACATTTTCTCCCGGAATCAACCCCCATTTTTCAAAAGTAATAAAAAAAAAACATTAATTTACGTTGGAGCAGTTTCATATTAATTATTGCACATCTTAATTTTAAAAATACGCATTCGTACGTAACAAACCTTACATTTAGGTCTTGAGTTTCCAAGTAATAAACAAAGATATCTTTTGATCGTGGTCTGTACCGACACAATTACTTACTAAACTAGTGACATGTTTACATTAAGAATCGGTGCATAAGAAATTCCAACGATTCGTTACGCCCCTTTTTCCCAAAAAGTTTTAAAGCCAAATTTTTAAACTTTCCTTTCTTACTAAAAAATTTTTTTAAAACCCTTAGCCAAATTCAGTTTACAAATTTTCCACAATTTCTTTTCATTTAAAAATATTTAAAATTTATTTAAAAATTAAAATTTTCGGGCCCGTATTTTTCAAATTTAAAATCCAAACTAATTATCCCTTTTATTCCGGTCAATGGCATTTTTGCAAATTTATTAATTTAAAATTTTCGGGTCCCTTTATTCTAAACCCTGTGTTCCAAATTTAATAAAACTATTTGAAATTATTAAAATGGGTAAAGGTTAATCCTAATTTTTAAATATTTTCTTTAATATTTGGTACCCAACAAACGGTCTTTTTCTTAAAAACCCTTAAACAAACTAAAAATATTTCTTTTATGGAACAAAAAAGTGGAAAATTTAAAATTAAGAAGGTTGGAATTATTTTTGGGAATGGGTTTTCGTTTTAATCTTTCGCTGTTTCAACACCAAAAAAAATAATTTTGTTTCTTTAAAATTTTTAAACTTAAACCCGACCTTAATTTGTTTCTATTAAACCAAACAAAAACCTACCATTTTCCAAATTCTTTCTTCGGAAATAAAATAATTTGGCAAACAATTTTCTAAATTCTTGTCATTTAAATTAATAATGAGGTAACTTTTAAATGTTTAATTACCGTTCAAAATCGCTCAGTTTCTTGCGATATCTCAATTTTGGGAAATTTCAATATTCTAATTTGTTCAATTTTCATCTAACACTAATTTGACTAGTCATAGAGCAGAAACATTTACTATTTCTTGTAGTCACACTCAAATAATTTACGAACACACCAGAGTCAGTTTTTACATCGAAAACACTTATTTATAAAACCTCAGTTCTTTATCAACAAGGTTCATCTGATCATTGTGTAATAGAAATAACTTCCACTGTCCCAAATTCCTCATACACCTAGATCCTTGTGGTGTTTTAAGTCAGCTAAATGAGGAGAACTACGAAGTCTCATTGCAACCTTCCCATGCCATGAATATTGTTTTAAGTCATCACCGTCTCCGGACATTGCTCTTCCAATACCTGAAGGCATCCTCATGGGCATTACCAAAAAATAAAACCGTATCGGTTATTCTCGTTCCCAACCCTAGATAAATAGACTACATTTATGCTAGAAATATCTGCAATACAAATCATATGTTAATTAACAAAAAATTGTATGATTAAAACTTTGTGTGTAATAAAACAATTGAATGTCATAAAATAAATATAGCACAAAACACAATTTGTTAAAGTATCTATAAGTAGAGTAGCATACGTGTTAGACATTTAATGTAAAAATAACTAACTTAGTTAGTTTCAATGGTCCATTTCTCTCCATACGAATGATTTGATATGTTTTGTAGTTATATCAAGGCTATAAAAACTCCTGTCATGCGGCTGGTACTTATGTTGTCATTTTTCCAGCAAAAAATGTAGCCAGACGTTGGAGTTCCGTAGATTAGATTTAAATACGGAGCAGTATGGCAGTTTAAGAAAACCTTTACAAAGATGTTGCTGTTGAAATTGAAGAATTAATTTGGCATTGTGGTTTGAAGTGTCAACTCGATAAATACAAACACACACCTTTGTCTCTATAAATTAAACGATGCGCAAATATTGCAACATGCGCGTAATATTCCTCGTACTGAATTTTGCAGATGGTTTTTAACAAAGTCAAGACAATTTCGTGATGAGCGAGTGCGAGTCATATTTTGGCAACTGCGGTTTGTTTAATCGAGATGAAAATTACTGGGCTCAAAAACTCACATATTATATTATATATTTTCGGCTGATAGGTCCAGTATTATACGAAGGAAATAGTGCATTTCAAACATATTTGGAAATTTATAAGCGAGATTAGACACAATTCCAGATTTGTAGTTGATCATTATTTAAGTGGCCGTTTTACCAATAAAGTAATCGCTGCCCAACAAGACAACGGGTTTATACTTAATTCATAATTTTTATATCTGATCCTATAATTCTGAGTTTATTAGGTTAATCTAACGCACAACCAACTTTGCTTAGTATTAGTTTTTGTAGTTACTACAAAGAAGCGCATTTCACCCTACGATTCTTTTAGGATTTTAAAACCGTACACGTAACACTATTAAAATAATTATTAAAGATCCAGATAGACCTTAATTTTGAAACAAGATGGCGCTTTCATAAAGAATGAATTTTTTTGTAAATAGCCATATATACCCTTTAAGACTTAATCTAAGCATACAATAACATTAGATACATAGTACATAGTTTAATCAATATTTACATCAGCCTATTACGTTAGTCTGGATTGTTAATTTATGCATATCATTTCATAGATTTAAGTTCCGGGTCTTAGATTTGAAACCGTAAGCTCAGGTTTTTATTGTTGGAATAAAAAGGACAAATGTTTACACATGTTATGTATATCCAGAGGTCAAGTTGATGCCGTACTTGAATTATTACAGGTTTATTTGAGTCCAATCTATCTATGATATTTTCTGGGTTTTTTTACGAAGACAGATCGAATTGTAGATATTGACCATATCAATAGGCCAGGCTATATGTACAATGAGAATTAAAAATTAAATGTAACTAAAAAAATGCCACACACACACACACACACACACACACACACACACACACACACACACACACACACACACACACACACAAACACACACCACGCCCGCACGCCACACCAACACACACCGGATACACACGCCACACGCACACACGCACACACGCACACACCACACACACACACACCACCACGCATAACGGACAATGCATACAGGGACATTAAACCACACACACGCACACGTATGCACACACGCACACATACACGCACACATACAGGCACACACGCACAAACATATACGTACACCACACCCGCACACACCAACACACACGGATACACACGCACACACGCCACACCACACACGAACACACACACGCACACAGCACAACCGACAACCAGCAAATATGGTATAACAACCATACCATATACGTGACAACGCCATAAACGGCCAAAATATCGCTCAACGACACCGCACCACAGAAAACCACCACGCCACAACACACGCACAACGACCAAACAACACGCACACACGACCACGCAGACAATGCCGGATAATAATACTCATGACAGGCAACCGTACCATAAGGAACACGTCCACATATAGGTACACACACACAACCACACGCACGCGCAACAAAACACACATAAACAGCACAACGACACGCCACCACGCACATACACCACCAACGCACGCACGGTTTACCGACACACGCACACGCACCACCGGGACTTATGCTACAAATTACACATACACGCACACGTATGCACACACGCCCATACACGCACCAACAGGCACACACGCCAAATATATAACACACACGGCACACGCCACGCACACCGCACACACCACACACGCCACGCACACACGCACACCCACACGCACAACGCACCCGCAACGCACATACGCAACGCCAACGCCACACCGACACGCACACACGCAAACACGCCACGGGCACACACAGAGCGCAATCGCCCCACACGCACACACCGCACATGGACATAATGAACAGACAACGACCGCACACGCACACACGCACATACGCACACACGCCACACGCCACACCACGCATGCACATGGTAACGCACACACACCACCACGAAACACGCAGGGATACGCCACACGCACACACGTACACACGCATAGGCCCACGAACACGCACACACGCACGCACGCCACACCACGCCACGCATACACCACACCGCAAAAAACACACGGTACAACACCCACACCACGCCCAACCGTACACACGCAAACACGGCCCACACGCACAACACGCGGCCCATGCGCCGGCCACCCATTCACACCCCACCGCACCGCCGCCACCAAACTCCACACACCACACCCACCACACACACGCGCCCACACACACGCCACAACGTATATACAACCCACGCCACACGCACCCACGCACCCGCACACCGCCACACCCACGCACACACGCACACAAGACATACGAAGCCACGCTTCCCATACGCTCCCACACACACACACACACACACACACACACACGACGCACACACCAACACACACGGATACACACGCCACACCACGCACACGACACACGCAACCACACACACACACACCAACGGCCCACGCACCGCACAACGACGCGGACATTGATAAAAATAACCACCTTCCACGCACACAATAACACGCACCACATACGCACCGCCACACGACACCACACGCCACACGCACACACGCACACACGCACACGAAACACGCACCCGCAACGCACACGCCACACGCACACGCAACACGCACAACGCACCACACGCCAAACCACAGGCACAACGCACACACGCACACAACCGCACACGCAACCCACGACGCCGCACTCGCACCCACGCACACGCACCACAACGCACCGGACACACGCAACGCGCACCAACGCCGCCTCGCATGCACACCACGCCACCGCACCCCAACGCACACCATACGCACCGGCACGCCGGAACGCCCGCACCGCAACGCACGCACACACACACGGACACCACCACGCCACACACGCCAACCGCACACCGCGCACCGCCACGCGCACCACGCATAACCACGCCGCACAGAATTGGCCGCACACCACCCGTTACCATACGCAAACACCACGCACACACCCACGCATCGGCACGCGCCGCCCTGCCCAACGCACACCACACCGCACCCACACGCACAGCCACACGCCACCACCCACGCGCACACGGCCCACACGCACACACGAAACCACCCACGCACCACACGCACACACACCCGCACCGCACCACCGAACCACACGCACACACGCACACACGCAAACGCCACACGCACACCACCACGACACAACCAACACGCCAAGCCACCCCAACACCCCGACACACACGCCACACGCCAACATACTGCACCAACCCGTACACGCACATACGCACACCGCACCACGCACCAACGGCCACGTACGCATGGCACACGCAAGCACACGCACCACGCACCTTGTCACAACCGCACACACACATGCAAACACGCACACCCGCAACATGCACCCGGCACAAACGCACACCGCACCAAACGCACACACGCAACCCGCACAGCAACCGAAATTTGCACACACGCACCACACGCCCCCACGACCACACGGCAACACACAACGCCAACGCACACCACGCCCAGCACACACGCAACAGCCACCGCACACGAAAAACGCAATTACACGCACGCACACACCCCACGTAACCACACGCCAAAACACGCACACGCACACCTGACACACGTAACACAGACACACGACACGCACACCACGACAATGTACAACGCACCCAGACACCCACCGCACCACCCACCAAACACAATTCCGGTACACAATTACACACGGCACATTACACCCACGCACAACCCGCCAACGGGACACGCAAGCACAATTACCAACAACACCACGCCACACCGGGCCACCCCAAACACGCACCCACCGCATGCACCGACAACCCAACCCACATGAAACCGCACCCACGGGCACAAGGCAACGCAACACAGGGACGCCTACGCACACCACACACACCCACCGCCACGCACACGCACACCCACAAACAACCCCCACGCGCACACGCAACACACACGCACCTGCGCACACACACACCACACACATGCACACAACGCACACACGAAACCCATGCACCACTAACACGCACACACACACCACGCACACACCCAACGCACACATACACCCGTCGCCACAACACCCGCGCACCAGTACACGCCACGCAACACCCACGCCCCGGACACCACACACACATACACACCACCAGCCACAGCACCCACACGCACACACGCAGCACCATGCACGCACACACACCACACCCGCACACCACGAACACACGCAGGATTTACGCATAACCACAACGCACCGCAACCCAAACCGCCACACGCACCCCGCCACCACCGCACACGCCCACACGAACAACGATAACCACCCGCACAACACGCGCACCCACGCCACAACCACCGAACACACGGACCACAACCACACCCTCCCGCCACACGCCCACGCACCCACGCACCGCACACACGACACGAAACGCACCACACGCCACGAACACGCAAACACGCCACATTACAACACATACGCTACCACCACCAACGACAACCTGCCAACACCACAACACGCACACACGCACCCACAAACCCACACACACGCACACAACCACACAGCGCACACACGCACCACAGCACCAACGATACACCACACCGCCACATACGACAGCACAAACCAATACGTACACGAAACAGACACACGAAACACCGCACACCACGCCGCAGCACACACGAACACCGCAACCAACACCGCACACGCCAACGCCACACAACGCAACATAAACCGACCACACCGCACAACGACAATAACCACACGAATATAACCAACAACACGCACCGACACCAACAACATAACACGACACACGAACCAACGTACACACACACACCACACACGGTTACGCACACACGCACACGCACACCACGATACAAATATACACATCACGCATACCAACACCACAGACACATCACGGGACACACGCCCATATCGCTACGACACACGACCACACGACCACGAACACACGACACAGCAACACACGCACACCAGCACACCGACACATCCCACCAACGCACACCGCAACCACGAAACAAGGGAACAACAAAATAAACAGCACACACACCACGACATACGCACACGCACACGCACCAACACGCACCACAACCAACACACGAACGCACACACCGCAACCACGGATACCCACCAACACCACGCCACACACGCAACGCACACCCACCATACGCACCACACGCACACGCACCAGCACCCACGCAACGAACCATTACCATACAAACGACCACGCACAGGCAACACAACCGCATACCAACAGGCACAGCACACAACGCCACATACGACCCACCGTTACACAGCACACACCGCCACACGCCAAACCCACACGCCCACACCCACCGCACACACCGCCCACACGTACACACCGCACCACGCAACGCCACAACGCCACCACACGCAACGCCACACACAACGCCACCACACGTACACAACGCCAAACACCACACCACACACACAACCGCACCACCAACACACGGTACACACGCACACCGCAACAGCACAACACACGAACACGCCCACACACCACACACCGCAATTACGCACACACGCACACACGCACAACGCAGACATATGTAGCAACACACGCACCACACGGAACACCGCAATATGCACAACGCACAACGCAACATACGCCAACGCACAACGCACACTACCGGAACGCCACCACACGCCAACGCAACACGACACACGCGCACACGCACACGCACACGCACAACCACACACGCACACACGCACACCACGCACACGCAAACCGCACACGCACACAGCCACACGCAACCCACATGCACACGCCACACGCCAACGCACCCACAGCACACACGCGCCACCGACACACCAAACCGACACGCACAACCACGACACCCACACAGCGCCACACGCAACACCGACCACGAGACACACCCAACACACGCACACACGCAACGCCAACGCACCACGCCACACGCAACATAACCCGCAACGACACGCCACCAATACGCACACAACACACACACACACACAACACGCGCACCACCAAACACGGAACACACGCCACACGCACACAGCACACACGCACCAGCACCACACCCACACCACACCGCACGCACCACGCACACACGCACACCGGCACACACGCAGGCAAATGTTACCAACACACCATCACAACCCACACGCACATACACGCACACAACGGGCAACGCACAAACCAATCCCGCCGCACACGCATAACGCCACACGCCGCACCGACCAACGCACCACCACGCACCACGCACCGCCACACGCACACGCCACAGCAACGCACACACGCACCACGCACAACGCACACACGCACACGCACACGCACCGACATGCACACAAGCCCAACGCCAACGTCAGCACCGGGCAACCAACCACACGCAACACGGCCACACGCCACAGGCACGCACACGACAACGACACACGACCACGCACAACCACACAACGCCGCAACGACCGCCACGCACACACCGGCGCACAACACGCACACACACGCACACCGCACACCCACGCCACACGCACAACGCACACACGCACACACGCACAACGCACCACGGCAATAACGCACACCACACACAGCACAACACGCAAACCACACACGCCACCCACGCACAGACACACGCACACCACGCACCACGCACACGACCACACGCAATTACGCCATACGACCAACCGCACACGCACACACGAACACAAGGCAATACATGCCACACACATGCACAACCACACAGCGCACACCCACGCACACGACAACGACACATACACGCAAACACGCACAGCACAAACGACCACGCGATACGCAACCCAACCGCTTAAAGCAACATACGCCACAGGCAACACCAACCCAAACCGCACACACGCCACACACCACCAACACACGCCGACACACCACCACGCACACACGCCACCACACGCACACCGCCAACGCACGCACACGCACACACGACACACGCACACCACCACACGCACACCGCAACACCACACACGCACCCACACACACACGACCACGCACACACGAACACGACAGCACAACGCCACACGCAACACCACGCACACACGCACAACGCCAACGCAACCACACGCACACGCCATACACCACACCGACAACGACACAGGACAACATGACACAGCACAGCACACGCCGGACACCGCACAACGCACCACGCATACGACACACCAACACGCACACACACTGCAAACGCAACACGCAACGACACACAACGTAACCGCACATACGCCACACACACAGCAACCAACACCACGCACAAGCACACGCACCACGCACACACCCTTCCACGCACACGCAACACGCCACGCCGCCACACGCACACACACGGACCACAACCACACACGCACACACGCCACACGCACACGCCACACGCCCCGCACACACGCACACACGCCCACACGTCACGCCTCACGCCACGCACACACGCCACACGCCATGCGCACGCACCAAGCCCACCCACCAAGCACAAGCACACACGCCACACACTACACCCAAACCGCACACACGCACACCCCCCACACACACGCGCACACACGCACCCCGCCCAACGAATCACACCACGCACACGCACACGCACCCAACCAACCACGCACACACGCACAACCCCGCACACACGCGGCCACCACGAAACACGACACGCACAGCACACAGACACACGCAACCACGCACAACACCACCTCCACGACACCCGCACACACGCCACCACACGCACAACCACACACCGACCCACGGGCACACGGGCACCACACCCAAACCACCCGCACAACACGCACACACCCGACCACACGCACACAGACAACGTACAAGGCACACGCCACACGCACAGCGTACCACACAGCACATAACACACACACCGCCACACCCAACCGCAACGCACCCATAACCCCGCACACCACCGCCACATGCCAGCCAAGCACACAGCAGCGCACACGCACACACAACAACCACAACCACACAGACAACACGCACATGCACACACGCACAACATAACGCCCACACGCACACACGCACCACGCACCACACGCACAACGCACACCACGTACAACGCACACACGCACACCCACGCACCAACGCACCCACGACCACCGACACCATGGGAAACAGAACGCACACACGAACACAGCCACCACACGCACCACACGCACACACGCACAGCACAACGCAACGCACAACGCACACTCAACAGCACACCAACCGACCATCCATACGAACCCACCGCATTCAAGAACACGACACACACACGCACACCGGCCCCGTCCACACGCACACAAACACCCGCCACACGACATGGACACCATAAGTTACAACGCCACACGCACACCACGCAACTGGCACACAGGCACACGAACATTGCACACACGCCACACGCAACGCACAACGACACAACGACCCTTACACCAACGACCAACACACGCCACACCGCACACACGCAGGCACAACGCACAACCACACACCACACACGCCAACGGCACACACGACACGCACACAACCCACACGAAACATACGCGCAACACCACAACGCGCCCGCACCACACGCACACATGCACAACCCACAGCACACACCAACACGCACAACGCACCCACAGGCGACATGGGCACTTACCACACACGCACTACACCACCACGCATACGGCACACCCACAACGCTCCACCGCACACCGCACAACACGCCACATGCACCACGCAACGCACACACCACACGCACAACACGCACACCACACACACACACACCACACACGCACACCGTAAACGCACACACTACACCACCATGAACACCGCACACCACACGCCACACACGAATACACGCCAAACCAACCGACACACACACCACACAGCACACCCACACACCCACACACGGTACGCACCACACACGCCACACGCCACACCCAACACCACACACGCCGCACCCACGCACACACGAACACACGGAACACAAATACACCACACACGCACACGGTTACACACGCACATGCCCACACATACGGCCACACGCCAAACAATACGCTACAAGCACACGACACAAACCCGCACCACACGCACAACACGCAACCCAACGCCACCGCAAAGCACAACGCACACACCACACGCACCACGACACACCCAAACCACATGCACACACGCACACAACACAAAACACACGCACACACCACAGGCCACCCAAAACAACGCACACACGCCACACGCATACCCCGTACACATGCCACAGAAACCGCCAACGCCACGCAACGCCACACGCCACACACGCCCACACCATACCGCAA
This sequence comes from Vesta saturnalis, assembly GCA_036346205.1. Taxonomy (NCBI): domain Eukaryota; kingdom Metazoa; phylum Arthropoda; class Insecta; order Coleoptera; family Lampyridae; genus Vesta; species Vesta saturnalis. The sequence goes on along the minus strand of JARFJB010001805.1, from coordinate 1,697,320 downwards.
ACACGCACACACACACGCACAACGTAACCAATACGCACACACGCACACACGGCACCTACGCAACAGACACGCACACAACCACACGACCACGCACACACGCCACACGCAACCACGCAACACCAACCGCACACGCCACACAAAACGGCACATACCACACTCCCAACGCACACACAACCAAACGACACACGCACACGCCCACCATCGCACACACCAACCCACCGTTACAAACGACAACACGGCCACACACGCACCACCCAAACCCACCAGACAACACCCACACACACCGAACGAACAAGCGCACACGTTAATACACACCCACGACACCAAACGCACCACGCACACACGCCACACACGACACAGAACACCCGACACACGTAACAATGCCACACACCAACACACCACACCAGCACACACACCACCAACAACGGTACACACGACACGACAACGACACAGAACCAAATTACAAAACGCACGCATCACCACAGCCACACCAACACCGTACAACAAATACAACCATAACCGACGTAATACACACCACAACACCACACACACACACGTACGCACCCAGGCACACGACACACCGACACGCACACACGCACAACGACACGCACACACCACACCACACACCAACGACCACGAACGCCACACAGCACAACCGCCACACCAACAAACACCACAAATACGACACCGGCGACCACACATACCGCACACCCAGGCAACAGCAACAAACGACAAGGCACACGCACACCACGCCACACGCACACACGCACCAACACACGCACACACGCACACACGCCACACACGCCACACACGCACACAGCACACGCCACATACGCCCAACGCACACAACGTTACAATACGCACACACCACACACGCCACACGCACACACGCAAACGCACAGCACAACCGCACACGCACCCACACCGCAACGCAACAGGCACCAACGGCACACAGCACACGAACCGCACACACGCACCACACGCAACGCACACCCACGCACAACCGCACCCACTAGGCACCACATGCATTTAACGCAACACACCACACGCCATAGAAACACGCAGGAATCGCACACCCACACGTACATACGAACATAACACGCACACCACGCACATTAACGCACCACACGCTACCGCAACGCAACACGTACCACACGCCACAGCACACACGAAAACACACGGACACCTACACCCTTCCCACACACACACCACACACACACGCAAACACGCACCACCACACGCCACACGCAGCCGCACACACGCCAAGCCCACGCCACAAGCCACATAACGCACACACACGCCACACCCACGCAACAACGCACACACGCACACACCACAACACAACACGCACACCACGACACACGCACACCAACGAAAACACAACCCACGCACACGCACACACGACCCAACGCCACAGCACACACCGCACACCCACGCAACGCACAACGCCAACGCACACACGTACACATATTAACGTACACCACACACACAACAACCACACCCACCACACCAACCGCCACCCGGCACACCACACCCAACACACCACGACACACCACACACCACCACGCACACACGGCACACCAACACCAACACACACACACCCACACGCACCACACGCACACAACGCACACCCACGCACACACGCAACAAGCAACAAACACCACAACACAATACGAAGACACCCACGGCACACAACACGCACACCCAACGCCAACGACACCAAACGAACACGCCACACGCCACACGCCCGCACACCCACACGCACACACGCACACCGCACACACCACGCACACACGCCACACGCACACACGCAACGCACACACGCACACGCACAACCACACGCACAACGCACACGCACACACGCACACGCGCCACATCGCCATCGCCACACGCCACATCGCCACACGCACACACGACATACGCACACCACACACGCCACACGCCACACAAACGCCCACACGCAAACCACACGCCACCATAACGCATACCGCACACGACACGCACCCACCCGCCACACGCACACGCACATTACCGCCACACGCACACACGCACACAGCACCCAACGACACCGCACACACGAAACCAACACACGCACACGCACCACACGCCCACACGCACACACGACCACAACAACGACACGCAACGAACAACGACACAGAAACGCACAACGACACAGCCAACGACACACGCCACACGCCCACAACACACGCCATAACACGCACACACCCAACCACCACACGACACAGCATATTCGCAACGACACACGACAACGCCCAAGCAAACGCACACCCACACACGACACACGTACAATTACCAATACACATACACACGCAACCCACCCAGCACAAACGCCACACCGCAGGAACACGCACACGCACGGTTACACCACGCCCAAACCACAACGCACACAGGGCACACGGGCCACACACCCAAACACCCACCGCAACACGCACACACACCGCGCACCCGACATCACACACCACACACGGCACATACGCACACACGCAAACACACGCACACGACAACGCCACACCCGCCCCACACACCGACACAGACCTACAACCGCCACATAACGACGCAACAACCACACGCGGCACACCCAACACACACCACAACCACACACGCACAACCGGCAACACGACCACACGACATACACGAACAACCAACAGAACACACGCAAAACCACACGCACACACGCACACACGCAACGCACACAGGCACACCACGCACCACACACGTACACCACACGCAACACGCACACACCCACACCACACGAACACACGGACACATACACACATACACACACGACAACCCACACCCACCACACGCAACCGCACACAGTAACAGAACACGAAACGCACACATTACACACGCACACCACACCACACACCACACGCACCACACACGGGCACAACGGCACACACCACCAAACCCACGACACCGCACCACACACAAACACGCACACACATACGAATATTAACCCACCACCCAACCGCACACCGCACACACGCACACCACGGCCACCACGCACACAAACCAACGCACCACCACCACACGGGCACACACCACAAGCCCACCCACCGCAACACGCCACACACGCCGCACCTCGCACACACACGCACACGCACAGGCACATACGACAACGCAAACACACGTACCACACCGCACAACCACACACCCACCGCCACACCCACACACCGCACACAACCCATAACCCGCCATACACCGTCACACGCAAACGCAACGCACACATACGACACATACCCACAGCACAATTACACACACAACACACACATGCCCAACGCACACACACTGCAACCAACACGCACAACCGGCCAGACATACACGGCACAACCATACGGCAGAAGACATACGTACACAACCGCATAAAGACCCGGACCTCGTACACACGACAAGCACACGCAACCCCGCTCACACCTCAACGCACACACACCCGACACACAACCGACAACGACACCAAGTACACACGCACACCAAGCCACAACGCACACAACGCACACATGCACACACACAGCACCACACGGTCAACGCCCCACACGCACACACCGCACCACGCACAACCCAACGCCAAAACTCACAGAACCACCCGTAATTGTAACGCCCACACAAGCCAGGGGGGGCACAAGGATAAGGGTATTCGCCCAACCCAAAACAAAACGGAAAAAGTCCAAAACGCCACCGAAATACCCAAACGGAAAAACTTCAATGAACAACAAGGGTAACTAAACCAAACCATACATAAAAAACCAAAAGCGAAAATTTCGAAGCCAGGGCCAAAATAACCAAAACCAGAAAAACACAAAACGAAATTAAAACACCAAAACCAAAAAATACCCACCGCAAACAAACGCATAAAATAATAACCAAACATAAACTGCAAAATTTGTTAAACGGCAATAGAAACCAAATTGAGGAAAGCAACCACGCAAATAACAAACGACCGGTAAAAAAAGCCCACAACAATCACCCTGAAAATTAAAAGCGACAATCAAACCCAAAAGCAAAACAAACACGCACAACGACCGACCCACAAAACAAAAGAACAAAAAACCGTAAACTTCAAAAAATTTGATTACAACCAAACAACGAAAATAAGGTTCGTAAAAAAACCGAAACCATAAAATACCAGCACACAAAGGAAAGACCACGCAAAGGTTTCAAATTAACGATACCCAAAAAACCCAAAAAACCATAAACAAGGAACCAAAATAACAAACTCAAAAGAACGAAAAAACGGGAAAAGGGAAATTACAAAAAGACACAAAAAATAAACCAAGAAAACCACACACCAAACCCAAAAAACCAAACTGGAAAAAAAAGACCCAAATAAAACGCAAAATAAAATTATTGTTAAAATTAACCTTAAATTAAAACGAATCCAAGGAACAACTGCAGGCAACAACCCAAAATGGATTTTAAACCCAAAAAAACACCAAAAAAAGGGAAACGGGAACACAAAAACAAACGGCATACAAGAACAAAGGGATGAAAACAATTAAACACATCAAATGTTTACAAAAGGCATAGAACACTAAACCAATTAAACCAACCAATAACAACACACCGAGCAAACCCAAAAACCCAACACCCATAAAGCCCGCAACAATTACCAACGCGCCAATGGCACGAACCCCCACCACAACAATAAAGCCCTTCCGGTTTAACAGGAAACCACACAATTCAAAACCAAAACCAAACAACGACAAAAACCAAAACACGAAACGACGCGCAAGAAACATCCACAGGAACAAACCAATTTACACAAACATTGCAATATTTACACAGAAAGCAAGCGGCCCTGTACCAAAGCAGCAAACCCAGCCGAAAAAAACCACAAACAAACACCGGCAACAAAGGCAACTTAAAAACACGGCTACCACCAAAAATGCACAAACAAAACGATACACACAAAAAATAACTTAAGTGTGTGGTGAAACTAAATATTAACCCATATATGGAAGCAGAGTCTACTTCTACGAAAGTTCGTTATACCCTCGGTATATATAACTTGTTCCAACCCCTTTCCCACATATTGCGATCCGCAAACAAAAGAGTGAATCTCCCCCTACATTATGGACTGAATTAAGCGTCATTCAGATTTCGCCATTTTCCCTTCTAACCCTTTCTATGTTACTTAAATCTTCAATAACCAATAAAAAAAAATGATTACTTAAGATTTTAAATTGCGCCTAAAAACGAATTGACTCGTGAGCCGAACTGAAGAAATTACATCATGCATCGAAACTTCGTTCTCCAAGAGGGTACATCTGTAATATGAGATGTTTATGATAACAAACCTCTACTATAATGATCCTTAAACCAACGTCCATAAAATGCAAGCTCTTTGTTTAAAACCAAGTTTCTTTATCAAAATATTCCGGGAAATCGCCGCCTATAACGTCTGAACAAAATGCGAATTATGCTTTTCTACCTTACATTTAATTAGAAAGTAATGATTTATACTCAATTTAATTCTATGAAACGTATTTCCCTTTTAACGGACGCAAATTTCTAATACCTACAATAAGGAAAATAGCTATTATTTACAAAGAAACGAACTAATTTCCAATCACACTAGTAAAAAGGATTTCACTACCTATCTTAATTTATGCTCCCATTCCAATTTAATAAATCACGTTTTTAGAATTAAAAATTAAATATTTCTAAAACCTTTTGAATACGTAAAAGACAAAATAAAAACGTTACAATCAAAAAAAGCTTTCCAAAAATTGATCCGGTATTCATTTTAATGACACGGATTTATACTACATTTCAGAAGTCCGGTACAAACGTGCTCATTTAAAAATAGAGGCAGCCAATTTAACAATATAACGAACTCAACAACCGCACAGGGTACATTCAACAATACCCAACCAGCCAAGATCTCCTAATGTTTACACATCCTATGCCCACGCAGCCTCAAATAATTTAAACAAGCATAATATCAATATTCCTATTACACATACCGTTTAAAACCTCATTCACTCATTAGCTCAATTCTCAACCAAATCCTTGAATAGGTATATAAAACCTCTTATCACAGAATTAATCTCTAATGCCATTGCTGGATACTTCAATAATGACAAATAATGACAAAAAATTTATCCACAAATTAACTCTTCTAAATTTTAATGCTAATGCATCAAAAAACAACAAAATCTATTTACTCTTTTCCTTGCAAGATACGATATAGAGATAGCTTGTATCAGTGAAACACATCTAATGAATGATGAACCCATGCGAATCAGTTGTTTCAATATTTATAGAAACAACAGGGATGCTCGCCGTGCATCTGGTGGTGTTGCCATAATAATCAAAAGTAAAATAAAGCATCACCCAATAACTTTCACTAATCTTACATCAATTGAAGCAATAGCTGTCAAAGTTCAGATGGAAAATGGCAGTGAACTAACTATTATCTACGGATATAAACGGCCACATTTTCCTTTAAATAGTAACGACACTATCTCTTTGTTTATAAATAATAGTCCAACGATGCTACTAGTAGGCCTAAACAGTAAACATAATAACTGGGGTTGTCTATTAAATAATCCAAATGGAGTAAAATTACACGCCATTACTTCAAGACTAGGCATCCACATAGCAGCTCCCATTGCACACACCCATGTTCCATACAGGGCTAACCAACTCCCGGATATCTTAGACATAACTTTATTAAAATATGTAACTCTACCATTTCAACAAAACGTAATCTGCGAGCTTGAATAGGACCATCTACCGGTCGTCATTACTTCCAACTCTACCTTTACCCATAACAAGCCAATCCCAAGACTAATAACCGGCAAAGTTGATTGGGAATATTTTCAAGAAAGATTAGATCAAAACCTAGTTATTAACAGAATAGAAACAAATAATGGTATTGACAAGAGTATTAGCACCTTCACAGAATTATTAATCAATACAACGAAGGCTGCTACAGTTACCAGTACTAGTAAGCAATACAGACCTTTATTAGATCCGCCTAAATATATTTTAAACCTAATTAAAGAAAAAAACAAAATAAGAAGACTTTGGAACAGAACCAAAGGTAGACAGTGCAAGCCTGTTAAATCATTTTACTCATCAAATCAGATATGAGCTCGATAACTTACGAATTTTGTCCTACCAACAACACCTCTCAGAAATAAACCCAGTGAAAGAATTCTACACAAGCACGAGGAAATTCATATATTAAAATAGCTTGGAGATAATATCGAAAGCGGCGAGGAAAAATGTAATTTATTTGCGCAGCACATGGAAGAGGTTTTTAAACCCAATCCTTCTCAAGGTCAATATGAACAGCAACACAAAGAACTTGAATCTTCAGCTAAACGTAAGATTCCAACAACATCCACAGATTTAGACCCAACCCCACCTCGAGAAATTCAAACCATCATTAATCAATTACCACTTAAAAAATCTCCCGGACATTATATAGTACCCAATATTGTATTGAAAAACTTATCCTTCAAAGCTATTGTTTTCTTGGCAAATCTATTCAATACCTGCTTAAGAAATGGTTACTTTCTTGGTAACTGGAAGCAAGCAAAAATTATATTATTTCCCAAACCTAAAAAAGGCAAAACAACGGTGAACAATTATAGGCCAATAAGCTTACTCTGTACTTTATCAAAGCTGCTTGAAAGAATTATCTATCGACGTCTCAATGATATTTTAGACACCAAAAATGTTATCCCAGTAACACAAAATGGCTTTCGCAGTAATCATTCAACCACACTCCAATTACTACGATTAACGAACATCATATCTAATGTATGAAAATGTAAACTTTCACCATTAACACTCATAATAAAATACTTATCTTTTTTGGGATTTTTTAATGGTGTACTTTAAATTATACAATCTAAACGTTTCGATAACACTTACAGTTATCTTCGTCAGTAGTAATATTTGTAAGAATTGTTAAAGATGTTGTAAACAATTTTGTCAAAGTTGAAAAATTAAAACATAAACATCAGCCTGCTATTAATACAACAGTTTGAGAAACGTAAAAAGACAACTCTAAAAATTAAATTTCAAATTTTAGTAAAGAATAACTAGAGGTCATTAAAAATTAAATATTGTTAAACTGCCTTAAAGATGACAAACCAGAACACTCTCTACGACGAAAGTTAACAATGAAATTTGTCAGCCAAAAACACATTTAACAAAATTTAATCGAGTTATGATGAAGTGTAAAGTTGTGAAAACTTCAATTTTAAAATGATAGAAGCATTCACAAATCCAAACATTACATCAAATAAAATAACCCAGTTAAATCTAACAAAGAGATATCTTTATCAATAATTGGAAGTGTTATTAACAATGAAAAGCACAATGCAGAACGTTCTTTGTAATTTTTAATTTCAATTTAATTTCAACTACTTATGTTAAATTATAGTGCTGTGGTAATTTAACATATAATTGGTAAAGTGTTTGCTTCAAGGTCTAGGAAAAACACAGCAAAAAACCTAGACATACCAAAAGTTGAAAACAAATTAAAATCAAGGCGTATCATTATGCTCTTTTTTAATTATAAGATGCCAAAACCTATTTAAACGATTAAATTTTGTTAAATGTGTTTTTTGGCTGACAAATTTCATTGTTAGCTTTCGTCGTAGAGAGTGTTCTGGTTTGTCATCTTTAAGGCAGTTTAACAATATTTAATTTTTAATGACCTCTAGTTATTCTTTACTAAAATTTGAAATTTAATTTTTAGAGTTGGCTTTTTACGTTTCTCAAACTGTTGTATTAATAGCAGGCTGATGTTTATGTTTTAATTTTTCAACTTTGACAAAATTGTTTACAACATCTTTAACAATTCTTACAAATATTACTACTGACGAAGATGACTGTAAGTGTTATCGAAACGTTTAGATTGTATAATTTAAAGTACACCATTAAAAAATCCCAAAAAAGATAAGTATTTTATTATCATATCTAATGGGTTCGAAACTAAGAAGCAGCCTTCTTCGACATCTCACAGGCCTTCGATAAAGTGTGGCTAGAAGGTCTTATCTATAAACTTATTCAAATTAATTTACCACCTTATCTTATTCGAGTGATACCATCGTTTCTATCAGATAGAACGTTCAAGGTGAGAATCAATTCAAAATATTCAAATTTAAAGAAAATCAGTGCTGGATTCCCTCAGGGCTCAGTCCTTGGACCAATTATGTACAACGTGTATACACACGACAAACTTCGCTTTAACAACGTGGAGGTTGCTATGCACACAGATGATACTGCATTTATATCTCAAAACGTAAATATTGTACAAGCGACCGATGTACTCCAAACTGAAATCGATCTTTACTACCAATGGTGCAACACATGGAGAATTCAACTTAATACGTCAAAATGCCAAGCTAAAATTTTCACGCTAAGACGACCTCTTAACCCAGCTGAACTACAAGTGAACTCAACCAAAATTCTCTGGAATCCTAATGATGAAGCGGTGAAATACCTGGGAATGTTCTTGGACCGAAAATTAATATGGGCTATTCACAAAAACAAAAAACTTTCAGAACGTCATAACAGGCTGAATCTTCTCTACCCATTAATTAACCGCAAATCTAAGCTAAAGATTACATGCTCCACACTGTTATACAAATCGCTTATACGACCTATCATCATGTATGGCTTCATCATCTGGGGGACTGCAAGTAAAACTCACATCAATAAAATCCAGGTAATGCAGAACAAAATATTACGGGTTATCTGCAATGCCAGCTGATTCGTGCGCAACACTCTGAACTACAATTACTAAGTATTGAAGACTTAATAAAAGAAATAACCACTAACTTCTTTGCTAATATTCATAAATGCTCCAGTGCTATCTACCACTGCCTCAACACTCCGCCTCCAATACGAAGGCTTGAAAGGCGTGCACCCACTGATTTAATTTTAGCTAGTGACAATTCTTTGGAAAGTGATTAAACTATTATCAAGTATGTAGCAATATTTTATATTTATGTACTGTTGGAGTATTAACCTCCTAATGTTATTTGTAATATCTTTATTATACCTACAATGTATAGCACTCACGTGCTGATCTGCTAAATACACTAGTTAAAAAAAAACAAATACGTTATAATTTTGAAATTATCGGCAAATAATCGAAAAATCACGGCCACTGACAACACGCACACACATTAACGCACACATACACACACGCGCTAACACGCATGCACACGCACGCACTCGTACGCACACGCACGCACACGTACGCACACATTAAAAATAAATAAAAGCAACGCCCTTGCTGAATTAAGACATCACAACTTAAATTGGTTAATCTATTTTTTCCATTCTGCTTGAAATACTACAAATAAAATTTTCTCATCAAGCTCAATGAGTTTAATGGTAACCTTAGATCTTAACTCCAGTTTTTTTTTAATTCATGGTATTCCGCAAGGCTCACATAATGTTTTAATGCTTAATTCTGAATACAATATTATCTAGGTTATTACTGTTTGCCGTGGATGTTATTCAGCTATCTTAGATAAAAAGAAAATTTGCCTGTACATCATCTTCCGATCTAAATATTAATAGATGCCATAAATTTCTTTTTTAATAACATTATAAGAACAGTTTTTGTGAAAGTAGGGAAGCAATTGATTAATTAGTATCTGAACCACATTTTTCACAAAACAATTTAAATTTTCAACGAGAAATATTCAAATTCGTTTTTTAATTTCCTAATTAATGTTTACTTTTAATTTAATTTGTTAGTCGTATTGATTGGCTTGTTAAGACAAATTAATGCTAGCGAAAGGTTTTTAAAATTGCTGATTTCTTAACTTTAAATTTTAAAATGAAGGTTCTTGGTTCCAGTGTTGCTAGTTGAAAATATTATGTGTTTTGTAAAAGTCCAGATAAAGGTTACCTATTTCGGTTACAACTTTCTTTTACCAATTTACAAAAAAGGAAGGCATCCTAAGTGTAGATTTGTTTCGGACTTTAATAATCAATAATTCATCTTAAAAAGCTAAATTTAAATCGCAGGCTTTGAGTGATATTAAAGAGCTTCATTTAGAATATTTGAAAGCATCAACCTGGTTTCAGTTTAGAAGTGCAAAAGAGTAAAATGAAAATTGCAAAACAGGGGGAAATAAAAGGTACGTATACAATAGCCAAAAAATCCTGCTTGACTGGTGGTAATAAATCCTAGCTTTTAAAAACAAAAATGAAACTAATGTTGGATAGTACCCATTTAGGTTTAAGTTTCTAAATCGGGTATGAAAAATAAACGTTGTTGGTGGTAGTCGTGCGTAAGGGAAACATGCATATGCTTTCATTGCTAATTAAAAAAAATCCCCAGGTTCCTGAATTTTAAAGTAGTAAAACTTCCTTAATTAAGTGATGCTTCATATTAATGTCCAATTAAAGACATTAAAGGACTTTCCTAGTCCGTAATTTTATCCCGAAAATTAAATTTTAGGATTTAGCTAAAAAATTACAATGTATGTAACTAAAGGAAACAAATTATTAATAGTCATGTTAATTTATGTAGTTAAAGTTAAAAATGTGTATCTGAGAATAGGTATAGCATGAACAAGGAATTGAATTCTACCCTAATTGCGTACACAGGCATGTTATAGGAGCGCTTAAATGGCAACAAGTAGATATCATTAACACACATTATTTTACGTGCTTCTTAAAGAGCAATTCTGTACGATAAACGTATTTATCCTATGTTCTTTAAAAATATCTCTAGTATAAAACAAAAGAAATTATGCAACATGACCATTTTGAGCTTATTTAGCATACTGCCCAATCTTAAATTACGATTAACAATATGAAAATGTAAAATTTCACCATTATTACACATATTCAAACAACTTATCAATTTGGGTTTTTTTAATCGTGCTGTTTGTATTTATGTTATACAAATCTAAACGTTCCAAAAATACTTACAGTTATCTTTGTACCAGTAGTAATACAATCTTTCAGAATAGTTGAAGATGTTGAAACAAATTTATGAAATTTGAAAATGAAAATGCAAACATAAGCCTGCTATTAACATAACAGTTTGATAAACACATAAAACCAACTATGGAATACAATTTTAGTAAAGAATAACTGGATCATTAATAAATTAAATATTGTAAAACTGCCTTGAAGATGACAAATCAGAACACCCTCTAACGGTCGAAGGCTAACAGTGAAAAATGTCGTAACCAAGGAACAAAATTTATTCAAGTTATGATGTAAGTGTAAAGTTGTGGAAAACTTTAATTTAAAATTGATAAAATCAATTACAAATGGAAACTTGACATCAATTAAAATAATCCAGTCAAATCTAACAAAGAAATAGCTTTGTTAATAAATGTAAGTGTTTTTACAGTGAAAACACAATGTAGTACGTTTTGTATAATTCTTAATTTTAATTTCAACTACATATGTTAAATTATAGTGCTGTAGTAATTTAACTTATAATTGGTAAACCGTTTACTTCAAGGTCCAGGTAAAGACACAGCAAAAAATAGGCATACCAAAAGCTAAAATTAAAACTAAGACGCATAATTGTGGCATAGTTTAATTATAAGATGGCAAAATCTATTTAAACGAAGATTTCCTGGTTGCCTATTGAAGTTATTGGGATGTCTATATTACGGTGGCTGATAAAAAATGTCGCTTTTTCAGAGTGTCTTATTGAGCCCTTCTGCTCCTATCTAGAAAACATTTTATATGTTAATGCTATGCAGTATTAAAAGCTAATCAAGCAGGCGAATGTCCCCGTCTAATTTTCTTCTGATATTCTTTTGCTTCTAACTGGCAATAAACGTCAAAATGGCTGACGAAAAGTACGAAATTTTGATAATGTTGCGTCATTACTGAAAACAAAACGTTTCTGCAGCCGCCACAGTTAAAAAATATACGAAGTGGAAGGGGAAGGGGAAGGCGCAGCGCTGGTTTCGAAAATTTACTGGCGGAGATAAAAGTCTCAAAAGCAAACAAGGTTCTGGTCGTCCCAACTCGTTACGTAACGCTGAACTTCGAGAGGTTGTTGCAGCAAATACATCAACAAGTACCCGTAAGTTATCAACAGCTTGGGTACTCCAAAGAAACCGTAAGGTACCATTTGCATCAACTTAGAAAAGCCAATAGACGCTGAAGAGAAGTTCCTCACGACTTAACGCCAGCAATGACAGAAAGGCGAGTTCAGATTTGTGATCAACTGCTTTCCAATCCTTGGGATGAACGTTTCTTTAAATGGATCGTTACTTGCGATGAAAAGTGGATTAACTTTAATAACCCTAGCACAGAAAATCAGTGGATTACTGTTGAGCAACCTGCATTGCCGGTTCCCAAACGATAAATGTTCCAAAGAAAGGTTATACTTTGTGTATGGTGGAATTTTGAAGGGGTTATTCACTTTGAGTTGTCTCCTGATGGACAGACAATTGTTGTTAACCTTTACAGTCAACAGATGGATAGGATACATGATGCTCTAAGTCGTCGTTACCCTTGATTGATGAACAGAGGACGGGCAATTTTGCAACAAGACAACACCAGACCTCATACTGCAGCTGAAACTCAACAAAAAATTAGGGAATTAAATTTGGAGCTTTCTCCTCATACAGCTTATAGCCCGGACCTTACGCCTTCCAATTATTACTTATTTCGATCGATGGCGCACTTCCTTCGTGGACGGCATTTTACAAGTGTTGAGGAAGTTGAAGCTGCATGCCGATAACTTTTTAATTCCAAAGATGATGCATGGTACCGTCGTGGCATTGAAAATCTTGCAGAAAGATGGCGAAATGTATTACTTTACAATGGTTTACACTTTAGCGAACAAAAGTTTTCATTTGTTATTTTATCACTAAATAAAGTTTTTCATAAAAAAACGTCATTTTTTATAGGCCATCCTAATATTATATATTTGAATAGCTTCACGTTGCAAACGAACATAATAATGGGTTTGTCTTGACAATGTGCCCATATTATCAGATTAAATGTCACAATTTAAATTATTCAAATCATGGTCAGTTACCGAAAATTTCTCTGGTTGCCCCAATCTTCAAAATCTCATATGTTCTTTATGTTTTGTATGAAAGTTACGTTTTGTGGTTCCAATGTAGATTTTTCCACATAATCACTTATACACTCCGGAATATGGCGATGGGTTTGAAACATCTTTAGATGAAGTTAATTGTTCTTTAATTTCTCATGTAGGTTTAAAAACAGTCCTAATGCCGTGATTAATTAGGATTTTGTCAATTCTATCTGAACATTAGTTATAAAGGAGCGGAAAACTGCATCAAGATTAAATACTACTTTTTTTATGGTTATGTTTAGCAGGTGTAATAACATTATTAATATCATTAAGTGAATACCCATTTGCTTGTAAGGATTTTTTTTAAATATTTATATGCATCTTTTCAAAAATTCAGGATCACAAATTCAATTTGCTCGATCCACTAATGAATTGCACCAATTTTTTTACGTGAATGACGGTTTGATAATTTATGAACGTACCTATCAGTGTGTGTCGGCTTTCTGTAAAAGCTTAAAAGATTGGAAATTATTAGTTTTAGATATTGGTATATCTAGAAATGATAAACTTCCAATAGTTTCCTTTTCCATGGTAAACTGAATACTAGGACGTATACCGTTTATGAAAATTAAAAGTTCATGTAGTTCTTCTTCTCCATGTTTCCAAATAACAAATGTGTCATCTACGTATCTATACTAAACTAAAGGTTTCTTAGGTGCATTTTGTAACGCTAATGCTACAAATTTTCCATGTAAAAATTAGCTATAACGGGACTAAGAGGACTACCCATCATTACACCATCAAGCTGTTCATGGAATTTATTATTCCACTAAAAATAAGTCGTAGTAGGACAGCACTGAAAAAGAATGGCTATATCCTTTGGAAAATACGATCAATGTATTCAATAGTTTCTTTTGGAGGGACTTTTGTAAACATCAAAAAGCAAAATTTCATAAATTATTCAAGTAGCAATATAATAGAGTTTTGTAAGATTATATGTAGGATAACTAATTGCAGTAACAATAGGCCTTAAAGGAACATTAAGTTTATGAATTTTTGCTAAACCATATGGTTTTGGTGACAGAGCTTCAGAGTTAGTTTCTTTTTTATTTCTTCAGGAACAGATCATAATGTAATAAGTTCGTTGTGGTTAAAAAAGGAACTCTTTTCAGGGTCTTTTCGTAGTTCATGATAAGTCTGTGATCCCCACAGTTGTTCTACTTTAATTTATAGTCGTTCATATTTAATATAACAGATGCATTACCTTTATCTGATTGTAATGTTATTATATTTTCATTACGTTTAATATCAAATAAATCACGGCGTTGGCGAAAGGATAAGTTGCTCTTTTGAGATTTTGCTTTACGGAATATGTTAACAGTTTTATATCTAACTTCATTCGCAGCATTAAAAAGGTAACGATTTAATATAATTCTCAATATTGGAAATTATATGTTCAAAAGATATTACTCTTGGTGTTACCTCAAAATTTCCGCCCTTGGAAAGCGCTTCAATAGCATCATCTCAAATAATATGATCAGATAGGTCTACAACTGTTTTTTTTATTATCAGGAGATTATCTATTATATTTCTGCTTGAATAATTTATGAAATTTTGCTTTTTGATGTTTACAAAAGTTCCTTTGAAAGAAACTATTGAATATATTCATCATATTTTTCCAAAGGATGTAACCATTCTTTTGCAGCACTGTCTTACTACGACTTATTATTAGTGGAATAATAAATTCTATGAACAGCTTGATGGTGTAGTAATAGGTAGTCCTCTTAGTCCTGTTAAAGCTAATTTTTACATGGAAAAATGTTAAACATTATCGTTACAAAATACACCTAAAAGACTTTTAGTATTTAGTATTCAGTTTACCATCGAAAAGGAAACTAATAGAAGTTTATCATTTCTTGACATACCAATATCTAAAACTAATAATTCACTATCTTTTAAGGTTTACAGAAAACCGACACACTTCATAAACCAACACACCACGTCAAAAAATTGGTGTAATTAAATCTGTGGTGGATCGAGCAAAACGAATTTGTGATCCCGAATTTTTGAAAAGATGCATATAAATATTTAAAAAAATCCTTACAAGCAAATGGGTATTCACCTAATGATATTAATAATGTTATTACACCTGCTAAACATAACCATAAAAAAAGTAGTAATTAATGCTGATACAGTTTTCCGTCCCTTTGTAACTAATGTTCAGATAGAATTGAAAAAATCCTAATTAATCATGGCATTAGGACTGTTTTTAAACCTACAAGAAAAATTAAAGAACAATTAACTTCACCTAAAGATGTTTCAAACCCATTACCATATTCCGGAGTGTATAAGTGATTATGTGGAAAAATCTCCATTGGAACCACAAAACGTAACTTTCATACAAAACATAAAGAACAAATGAGACTTTGAAGATTGGGTCAACCAGAGAAATTTTCGGTAGCTGACCATAATTTGAATAATTTAAACAATGACATTCAATCTGATAATATGGGCACATTGTCAAGACAAACCCATTATTATGTTCGTTTGCAACGTGAAGCTATTCAAATATATAATATTAGGATGGCCTATAGAAAATGACGTTTTTTTATGATGAAATAACAAATGAAAACTTTTATTCACTAAAGTGTAAACCACTGTAAAGTAATACCTTTCGCCATCTTTCTGCAAGACCTTCAATGCTACGACGGTACCATGTATTTGGAATTAAAAAATTCTCGGCATGCAGCTTCAACTTCCTCAACACTTGTAAAATGCCGTCCACGAAGGAAGTGCGCCATCGATCGGAATAAGTAATAATTGGAAGGCGTAAGGTCCGGGCTATAAGCTGGATGAGGAGAAAGCTTCAAACTTAATTCCCTAATTTTTTGTTGAGTTTCAGCTGCAGTATGAGGTCTGGTGTTGTCTTGTTGCAGAATTGCCGGTCCTCTGTTCGCCAATCCAGGATAACGACGACTTAGAGCATCATGTATCCTATCCAACTGTTGACTGTAAATGTTAACATCAATCGTCTGTCCATCAGGAAACAACTCAAAGTGAATAACCCCTTAAAAATTCCACCATACACAAAGCATAACCTTTCTTTGGAACCTTTATCGTTTGGGAACCGGCAATGCAGGTTGCCCAACAGTAATCCACTCATATTCTGTGCTAGGATTATTAAAGTTAATACACTTTTCATCGCAAGTAACGATCCATTTAAAGAAACGTTCATCCCAAGGATTGGAAAGCAGTTGATCACTAATCTGAACTCGCCTTTCTGTCATTGTTGGCGTTAAGTCGTGAGGAACTTCTCTACAGCGTCTATTGGCTTTTCTAAGTTGATGCAAATGGCACCTTACGGTTTCTTTGGAGTACCCAAGCTGTTGATAACTTACGGGTACTTGTCGATGGATTTGCTGCAACAACCTCTCGAAGTTCAGCGTTACGTCACGAGTTGGGACGACCAGAACCTTGTTTGCTTTTGAGACTTGTATCTCCGCCAGTAAATTTTCGAAACCAGCGCTGAGCCGTACGAATGTTCATTATTTCTTCCCCTTCCACTTCGCATATTTTTTTAACTGTGGCGGTTGCAGAAACGTTTTGTTTTCAGTAATGACGCAACAGTATCAAAATTTCGTATTTTTCGTCAGCCACTTTGACGTTTATTGCTAGTTAGAAGCAAAAGAATATCAGAAGAAAATTAGACGGGGACATTCGCCTGCTTGATTAGCTTTTAATACTACATATAAAATGTTTTCTAGATAGGAGCAGAAGGGCTCAATAAGACACTCTAAAAAAGTGACATTTTTTATGAGCCACCGGAATATAGACATCCCAATAACTTCAATAGGCAACCAGGAAATCTTCGTTTAAATAGATTTTGCCATCTTATAATTAAACCAAGCCACAATGATGCGTCTTAGTTTTAATTTTAGCTTTTGGTATGCTTAGGTTTTTTGCTGTGTCTTTACCTAGACCTTGAAGTAAACGGTTTACCAATTATAAGTTAAATTACTACAGAACTATAATTTAACATATGTAGTTGAAATTAAAATTAAGAATTATACAAAACGTACTACATTGTGTTTTCACTGTAAAAACACTTACATTTATTAACAAAGCTATTTCTTTGTTAGATTTGACTGGATTATTTTAATTCATGTCAAGTTTCCATTTGTAATTGATTTTATCAATTTTAAATTAAAGTTTTCCACAACTTTACACTTACATCATAACTTGATTAAATTTTGTTCCTTGGTTACGACATTTTTCACTGTTAGCCTTCGACCGTTAGAGGGTGTTTTAGCTTTTGGTATGTCTAGGTTTTCACTGGATTATTTTAATTGATGTCAAGTTTCTGTTTGTGAATGCGTTTATCAATTCCTCCATTAAAGTTTTTCACAACTTTGCACTTACATCATAACATGATTAAATTTTTTATATGAAAATGTAAACTTTCACCATTATTACTTATCTTTTTGGTTTCTTCATGGTGTATTTTTGTATTTAAGTTTAGATTTTGTAACACCTCGTGAATGAGCATAGAAATTTAATTTTGTTTCAATTTAGCTTAAGAGATTTATCACTCTGCAGTATCCTGTATAAATGCTTTTATAAAAATTACCTTATATATTGTAGTTATGTTGTAGATTAAATTGAGTGTACGATTTCTCTTGAAGACGTAAACTGCAATCTACATTTACTACAAGAAGTGTTTGTCGTTAATTCGCCTAAATTTTGTAGTATCAACTGGCTTTTTTTGTTGGAAGCCAACAATTGCATATAAGTATAAGTATATTCTAAAATTAATTTCACGTGTTCAGGGTGTATTAAAGAAGAGTTGATCTGAATAATTTCGAAGAAAAATGACACGAAATGAAAATTGGTACAGTTTTTATCTTCCTTAAGAAAGTTAATCATGATTTTCAATATTTTTTTGATATTTCGTAAATTACTGTCATTAAAAAAAATAAACCTAACAAAATCATGGGTATCCTAATCTAATAGTAAAACTGTCTAATAAAACATTACCGCGTATGCTGAGCAAATCAAGATGAATATTCCAAAATGACTACCTAGTTCTTTCCACCATATCCTCTCGAGTTGTGGCTGGAAGCGTATAAGCATCCCCTTTAACAGTTCCCCTCAAGAAGAAGTCGTAGGCGTTACATCTGATGATGTGGGTGGTCATACTACTGATTTAGGTGTTGTTTGACAAAAGCCATATTTGAGTTATCACAAATTCAGATTATTAGTTAGGCATGGAAATTCTTCCCCCAGGAAGTTAAAGAGAAAGGAAATATTGAGACTCCCAACTGCTAATTATTAACTCGAATCATATGGGGACGTTGTGTGTTATAGCAATAAAGATTGTTTCTTGTCACAAAACGCTTCGATAATACATTTTTAACCTGTATAAAGTAAAAAAACTTCGGTCCCTACAGCATAATATTGCGCCGAATGACAAAATGTTATCCTTCTATTGTACTCATTTTCATTTAGTTCTTGTTGTGTAACTGAATATGATAGGTGAAGTTTGTTTTTCTTCATGCACTTTGATTTTTAAGTCTCTACTCCAGTCTGTTACTCCAGATTTTGGATTTTCCACAACAGCTCCCTCTTCACGATTATATCTTGAAAGGTGGTTTTCAATTTTTTTGGTATCACGTGGTTCGATCCCATTTCGAGTATAGGACTCAATAATCTTTTCGTGTTCAGTTTTATGCGCCTTGTTCAACAAATTTTGAATCCTGAGATGTCCCATCCTTGATTTATTTTTATGTTGTTACTTTAAGTTGAATTTGAGTATTTTATTACTTCGTTGATAAAAATATGTAAACCCTGTGTCAGGTATACATAATTTTATGTTTACTCTTCTACTCTTTTAATTATTAAATGGCGATATCGTTATGTTCACTCTTTTACACTTTTAATTATTAAATCGCGATATCGTTGACTTTATCATGTATGTTTCTTTCTTTCTGGAACGGCAAACTCTGGATGGCAAAATAGGTTTTCTATTGTTTCATATCATTCTTCTAAATTATTGGAATACACCTATACCTCTATCAAATTAAAACTGCAAAAACGCTATATTGATTTCTTCGCTAAAATACAGGGTGTTCCGTTTAAAAATCGATTTGAAAATGTTAATATTCAAAACACGATTTTGAACACCTAGTATGCATAAGTTCAGATTTAACACTAGCAACAAGTATTGTGAACTTAGTTCAGTATATCTCTTAAATTTGACAAATTTCAATTTAAAGGAGACGTTGACGACTAAAAAATAATAACTTGGCAACGCTGCGCCCTATTGTCCCTAATTCATATCTTAAATATAAACACATACGACGCTGTAATCGAAGAAGGTGCTACTGAAAGGGCACACTATATATTGAGAAAGATATCGGAAACAGCAGTAAATACAGAATTTATCAATTTAATTTAAAAGAAACAAATTATTTGTCTTTTACAAATATCATGTAAATTTAAAGTTGAAAAGCGAATACGAGGCGTCATACATTAAAACTTTGCGAATCGGATATGCTAATTTTTGATTAATTATACCATATAATATAATATGATTAATGCGTGACTGCAAAATGAAGTAAACAGAAACCAATATATTTTCGTTGGTTAGTTCACTATTAACGTTTAATATTTATTGCTTTTTTTACCTTTATTGTAAGAATGACGATATATAGTGTTGAAAGGGTTGGCTTATTGATTAGCATTTAAATTATTAAAAGTAGAGTTGTGTATCGGTATACCCCGACACCCCGACAATCATTGAACATATGATGTACTGACGATTGACAAAAATTGTTCTATACGTCAAAAGACGATCGATAATAACTTATAAAAAATAGGTATTTGGCATAGGATACATTTCTATTTCCGTTTTAAAGATTAACAGATTCTTATAACTGGGCGAACGAGAAAAAATCGAGACAAAATGTTGGGTCTGGTACTTAATTGTACTATAACTAGCATAATCCCAATTTTTATTATAAATGGTTCTAAACTGATATCAAATGATTACAAAGCATTGTCAATGGTTAATATTCTAAATTACAGTGCTAACTTCGCACTGACTCTGCTACTACGGTCCACCGTACAAAAAAATATTCCAATCGTTAGCACTTTGCAAGTATACGCTAGTATGTACAAAATCTTAAGAATACGGTCCCTATATTTTGAATAGGAGATTGAAAGTTTCTTTAAACTGGTTAGACATGATTTCGCGCTATGGACTCTTTACAACATTTAGGGATTATAATGTATTGTTAGGAGTTCGGGTAGTTTATTTTTCCAAATTGCGCTGTCTAAGACCATAAAACGACAAAGGTTTCTTTTTCTAAATATTATCATAACAAGTGTATTTGTAAACCAAGAACTTATATGAAATTTGCCAAAAAGCCAAAAAATAAGGTAGTCTAGTGATTGTTTGATGTTACTCAGAAATTGCGCATTTAAATTTTGATATTAGAGTTAAAATTTGAGTATTTGGCCTTTAATATCAGTTGCTTAAAGCATAGGAAGAATTTTGTACGCCTTTTGTTTTTACAACGCTGGCAACTCAAGTTACGCTATCGTATTATGGTACGCCGGTGTTTCGTTGATGTTGAAGAATAATTTTTAAAATCTTAAAGAGGGAAATTGAAATTTGAGTAGTTTTAAAATAGTAGATACATTTAAGTTTGTCTCGCCTTAGGAGATGTTAATTAGAGCTTCGTTTCCAAAGTTACGATAGAGCATTTATCGTACAGGTATTGAAAGTGTAAATTTGTGCCGGAGTCCGGTACGTTTTCATTATACTTAAGCAATTACTGACGCCGCAAATTCATATAATTATATGGTAAGGTATCCACTGCATCCGCGCCTTTAATAAGCAGTTTAGTTTATTATAATGGTAGCAAATAATCTATATTTACTAGATTTCGTGTAAAGGTTTTTTTTCTTCATTTATGTAATAGAATAACTGGATTATCGCTTTAGCATTTACAATCAAATTGATTAAGGAACTGGAATGACATCCAATTATTAATAAGAAACTTGGATTATAAGGATATTATTTATGCGTTCAGATTAAAACTCTAAACTAGCTCAATGTTAATGTTCAAACCTTACGTATATATTTAGGATTTTAAGCGTTTGATAAAAGTTTACGACTAGTTTTTAATCATGCGAATAATATTTATTCGTTATTACTTTTTGGTGTGTGTAAATAAACATTTACTGCTTATGATTTATATAACTAATCTACCTGATGTGAGTATTAACAAAGTGTTGTGACATTTGAATTTATATTGAAGTCAATATTATTTATTTTATAGTCTAACGAGTACTGTAATATATAGACAGCCAATATTATACCACAACAAAAACATGTTACCCATTTCATAACCTTCATTTTTTGGTCAAACTTAAATGCAAAAAACGCTGTTTAAAGTGTTGAGTAAGTAATTGGATTTTATCAATTATTAATAAAATGTGCGTTGCTTCAATTGCCAAATAATAAAATCATGGGTACTCGAATTTAGTGTTTTATTTCCATCATTCATAAAACAAATATATGGCTGCGAGCATCCGATTTCTTGATTAATTAAATTAATGTATAATAAAGTTGACGGTTTTGAGATAGTCACGATAGATACTTAGCACCATCTATAATGTTACTTACCATAAAGCAAAATTAGTATGATATTGGAGTCCCATACTTATTACATTTTAGTACTAATCTGATACAATACATTGCAAACCTACACCACTTAAAACTGCTTATAAGTGCAAAAAATGATAAAGATTAACTTTTACTAAACCTAAAAAGCTCCCAAATAATTCAAATTTGAAATCCAATAACTCGCCTGTTTTTGCCAAGAAAAATATTCAACATCAATCATGGAACTGGTGCGAGGCACTTTACACTGCACTCACTACTTTTTTTCTAACAGTTGTGGTTCTGAATAGTCTAACTTTGGCCTACCGTGCTACAGCATCCAAGAAAAGTTGGGTAGGAGGATATTGAATTGCTCAGAGATGCATATGAACGGTTACCTTAAACTTTCTTATATCATATGTGAGAGGAAAACAGGAACTAGAGAGATCATTCCAGAGTGTAGAAGCCGTGTAGAAAAAGTGGATTCCGCCCGTTTGGTACAAGTTGAGATTTGAACTGCATATTGGTGACGAGAATTAGCGAACCGAGTATTCCTAACAAAGGTGGCCCGAGATGGTATCAAAGAATTCAACTAAGCAGCACAATGGCCATTGTAGTACCGATAATGCACAGAAAGAATGAAACGATTGTTCTATGTTCAAGGGCTATATGTCAGCTGAAGTTAAGAACGAGTCATTTATAAGCCAAATCGCTCTTTTTGAATACGACCAACGATATAGAGAGCGTATTGGGGAGCACCAAACCATAGGTGAGAATGATATACTAGATGAGGTCGAATTTGAGCTTTATACAGCAGAGGTAAAGCACTGCATAGATTTGCACAAAAAACCTACTTTACGAGCAGCTGCTTTATTAGCTGACATAAGATGGTCAACCCATGATATTATCATTCCCAACATAGTAATAGAGTTTGAAAACTTAAGATCTGAGCCCTTCCTGCTTACAACAGGAAATGATCGATCTTTTTTGGTAGACATAAGGCAACACTGAGTTTTGTTAGCTTTAAATTTAACTAGATGATTACTTCCCCGTTCAAGGGTAGGTTGAGTGTCTGTGTAAACTGAAATTGCAATTTCAGCTTTTCGGTCTTGATTTGAGATAGAAGGTGGATTACCATTACGAGATTAACTACATTGAAGAGTGCTGTCGTCAGTGAAACAATCTACCGGTTTAGTCGTTGAAGAAATAAGATCATTTATGCATAACAGAAAAAGTATAGGCTCTATAACTGATTCATATGGCACGCCCGCGTTAATGTCAATTTCTTTTGAAAAGAACGACACGTATTCGTTTTTTGTCAAGAAAACTCGAAACCCAATTGATGAGCGTATCATTTACCCCAAAAAGGTGAGTTTGACAAGTAAACACATATACCAAACTTGCTTTTGAGATATCTAAAGCGACTATAACTGTTTCACCGGATTGTTCTAATGTATTGTTCCAAACTTCGGTCACATATAAAAGAAGATAACCTGTTCAACGATTCTGCCTAAAACCATATTTGTGATCACTAAGGAGTTTGTTAGTTTCAAATGAAAGGAGCAGTTGCTGATTGATGGTTTTTCTATGAATTTAGACAAAATGGGTGTGATGCAATTGGCCGGTAGTTGGAGGGATCAATTTTATCGCCTTTTTTGAGGGTAGGTT
Source organism: Vesta saturnalis (assembly GCA_036346205.1). Taxonomy (NCBI): domain Eukaryota; kingdom Metazoa; phylum Arthropoda; class Insecta; order Coleoptera; family Lampyridae; genus Vesta; species Vesta saturnalis. The sequence goes on along the minus strand of JARFJB010001805.1, from coordinate 1,672,961 downwards.
GAACATTTGCTAATTTCCATGAAGGAGAGAAATTCCTCAGAAGACATAGAAATCAAAGAGAGCTTAGATAGGACTGGTACTAGTTCGGTGGAACATTTCTTTAAGAGAATAGCTGGGATACCATCTGATTGAGTCGTCTTATTGGGATCAAGGCTACTGGTGAACGATTCTAGGACCTTGTACCGAAAATGCATTGTTTTCATAGTGTATGAGGAAGAGGTGACTAGGGGAACATCTTTTCTAGAATCATTAAAACACGAGTTTAATGGAAATAAATCCAAAAAAAGATTGACTACAGAATCAGAAACTACAGATCCATCAAATGATGTCACGGGGGAAATGATGTACCAACAATTTTCCTAATGGCTTTAGTTAAAACTAAAATTTACGACTGCTCAAAGGAGATGTAGCTCGGTTTTTTTTTTAAACTAATTTATCCTATACAATTAATTGACAGCATAGAACTTCCTAAAACCCAAAATTCAAGCACTTAAAAATGTTTATGCAAGCCAGTCTCTTATTAAAAATTTTGCTTAACACTTTAATCAGAAAATATATAACTGAACATTATAATTCAATATATGAACTTGTTTTATTTTATTTTGAAATTGTTTACTAAGTTCTGTCTTAAAATTGTACTCTGTTTCCATATTTAATCTCAAGTCCGTAATACATTATTGGTTTAACTGCTAATAATCTCACAACTCCTGTACTTTACTAATTTTTTTAAATTATTCGACTAGCTTAACTTTTCAATTCAATCTTATCTCATACAGTTTTGTCCAATATGATCTAAAATTTAAATTTAAATGAGATCTACACCTTACAGAACAGGTTAGATGTCAGATATCGGAGATCTTTAAAAGCGTCCACTTTAATTTGTTTTAATGAAGTTTACACTCAACGGATAGATTAAGTTCCTTTGTCAAATCTTTTAGTGGTACCTTTTCTGTACGACCACGGCGAATAGTGCCAATGCAGTGAATGTTATTTTCATATCCAATAGTTGTAGAGAATTAAACAAGTTAATTATATATATATATATATATATATATATATATATATATATATATATATATATATATATATATATAGTTAAACTGTCAAGGATACACATAGTTTTTTAGCAACGCTAGATCCTAGAGTTCGGCCTTCGACTTTGTCGCCTTCTCCCGAGTAAAGTTGAAATTTCAATAGGTAACCTTCAAGAGGTGTAAGGCACCAAAACTTAAAGCCTTAACGAACGGGTTTACCCTTTATAAACTGCTTCATATTATGTCGCCCGTAGTAGGGCTCCATTGCTTCATCTAAGGAAAACGATGTTCCAAGTGGTTTAGCTAAATCTTGAGAAACATTATTTATCTGGTGTATTAACGATTGTACTTTGTAAAGTCTATTGTTGGGGTCAATAGCAGTTTTATCATTCAGGTGAAAGTAACGACGAATCATGTCAAATCGGTCTCTTGAGATACTGCTCCGCACCTTTATGAACGCCGACTTTTGTTTGCCAATAAATTCGCCTGTATGGAATTTCACAATAATCTGACAATAGTAAAATTGCAAAATAAATATACATATCTGGAGTAGAGAGTCTTGTTTGCCTTTAAAAATTGCATAATTCTGGGTTTCCTCGAAAATGAATCGTATGAAATCCGCCGGAAAAAAACAATTTGAACATATCAATTGGTTTTAGATTCTCATCTTTTATTGTCTTTACTATATCTGGCTCTTGAGTTCTAGCAATTTTTAAATTCTCTTTTTCTGTACTACAAACTAGATTACAATCTGTCCAATTTCTATTGATTTTTTTGTATTTTTCCTACTCTTTTTCACCATTATTTCTGTTTTGATTCTTTTTATTCGTTGCGCCAATGGTACGTCATCATCACTGGAACATTCGTTCATAGCTTTATCAACTTTTCCTAGCCGTAGTGCACCTTTTTCTTTATTTGCAGTAATAATATCTATTGGCTGCTTTAGAACGTTTTTGCCAATATCATTTACGTTACCGATCTCTTCACCATCATTAGGAGCATTGTCCATGTCACTATCTTGCCCGTCTCGAGGTGGTAATAACACCAAACCTAACCGATCATAGTCCTTTACTTGTTGAAACTCATCAGCATCCGACTCAAGTTCTGCTAAATAATGCAGAAACCTCCTCAACATCTCTAGCATTCAGTGGATCGTATTTCTTTCTGAAACGGTAAACAATCCTATATAGTTACTCATATATGCCTATGGTATGATATATCATACACAAAGTTTTTGGGGTTCTAGTGTTTACAAAATCATTCATAAACTATTAGACAATTATTTATTTACCACTGGTAATATATATGTTAACTGATTCTGACAGCTAGAGCCATTTTATATACTAACTAAAAAAATATTGAAACATAGCCTTACCTATGACTCACTTTGTATCCAACAGAATGGTACGACTATAGAATTTCGCATGTAAACCTGACAATTATCAAAAACTTTAGTACTTATCACAATAAAAACAAAGTTTAGTAGTCAAGAAACACTTTTTTCACTGCAAACAAGTCACCTTTGTGCAGGTATCTTTACTACGTTCAGAAATAAACAGACATAACCTCTGTATGATAAATCATACGGTAGGTTGTATTGGGTTAAGCAGATCCTTAACAGTATAGAGCATCCGGAAATGTGTCAACAAGAGAGATACGCATCATCGAAATTTAAGAGGGATCCCCGAAGGGGTTGGAGCGAACTCGGCGTGTTTTGTAAAGATCTTCAGAACGGTAGTTCCGATATCGAAGAGAGATGTGTCTTTTGATTCGCCTCCAGTAGTTTGAAAAAATTTGTTTCTAAATATACGTGATTGGCGGATTAAGTGTATAGTTATTAAGTTACATCGGGTCGCCAAAGCGATAGAACGTATTTAAGGTAGCTCCAACTTCTATCTTCGGTTAGTGAAAGAAATACGTACTAAATTAACAATTTCTAAATCAATAAAGTACTGTACGGTAAGGGTAACCCTTTGAACAGATTTTTATACCCAGCGCTTTGAATATTAATAATAAACAAAAATAATAATAATCTAACCTGTAGAAGTTTTGTACGTGTAAATGGTTCCAGTTGAAAAAGGCGCGAAAATAACATTTAGGGTTACTATAGCATTTAATTTCTACGAAAAAATACGACTCTTTTAAACCCATACCAGATTTGATTCTTAAAACTCGTAAAATTGTAAAGTAAACTTAAAGTGCAAATACCACCCCTTGGTGTAAGGATTGAACTCAAACAGGTAAACATTCTTGCAATAACAATTAATTATATAGAACTAATAAAACAACTTGTTCTATCTCACGGTAGCGCGGGGTAAAAAACAATCATAAATACGTATCTGTAACTGTAGGAAAAATACCAGATGTAATTCATCTTTGTAATGAACCCCTTTCTATAACAAATCCAAACGTAAGCATTGTCATAAGAACTTTTTCATTAGCTTAAATGGTAATAATAGATAACTAGATCGAATCCGTAATCCAAGGTATAAAAAAAAGAAATAAATAGATAAGATAAACAAATAACTAGCTCTAATTTGTAATCGAAATTCTAAATGAAAGTAATTAAACAATTTTTCTTTTCTCAAATAAATAACAGCAAGTCGCGTTAGGGAACAATCTAATCTAAATAGAAGTAGGAACTTACTGAGTAGATTTTTATCGGTTTGAATATTACTAATAAACAAAAACAATAATAATCTAATCAATAGAATATTGTAACATGTGAGATGCCTCTTTCAATAAAAAAGGTGAATAAGTAATATTTAGGATTGCTATGGCATTGAACTTCTACGAAAAATACCGTTCCTATAAAACCAATACCAGATGATTGTTGGAACTCATAAAATTGTACTGACACAAATATAAAAATACATGCATGCAGATCCGTATATAAGTGGTAAGTTTTTGGACATTTTTTCTTTGTTTTCAAATTTGAAGGTTGGCCCAAATTTTATGTTTGGTTCGCGCCAATAATAGAACAGATTTGATAAATGAAAATTAAATAAAATAAAAAGGAAGTAACTATAACTCGGAAGTCTAAATTAAAAATAATTGAAGCATTTGGGCGCAAAGAAATAACGTCCGGTGACTGGCGTGTGAGCCAGTAATCGCGTAGGGAGCAATTTGGTTGAAACGTGATGTGATTGAAGGGTATGTAAGTAACAAAAATGTATATGTGTATATATGTAAGTATACACTCTATTATTTACATCTTTCTTGACTCTGTCTATATTTTTACTACTTAATTCCTTGCATATCGGGGCAGTAGACAAATAACTGTCCGGTAGTAGCATACTGTTAGTAGTGAATGCTACATCGTCCGGAGCACGATGTGGCCAGTAACAGGTCTGCTCGCTATGGTATTACTCAAGAGATCAATACAATTGCCTCGGATCGACATGGCTACAAGGGGCGGTCAAGGTGGAAACAGACAGGCCCCGTTGCCGACGACCGTACAAGGAATGAATGGGAGTCGGTACGTGGAAATGTTAGATAGGCAATGGTAAAGAATTTGAAATTGCGAATGTAATGTACGAAAGGGACCTTGATATTCTGTGAGTATCGGAGACGAAGCTCAAAGGAAAGGATGATGCGGATATGGATGATGGCAGCCTAGCACTATAGTCAGGAGTTGAGACTGGAGTGCATGGCGCAAAAGGAATTGGGATGGTCGTAAGTGAAAGAGCGAAAAGATGTGTTAAACAACACGAATTGGTATCTCCCCAGGTAATGTGGGTTAGAATTAAAGTGGAGTTTCTTAAAATTTTTCTTATTGCGTGCTATGCACCTGTGAATGGAAGAAAAAGACCAGGAGTGTGAGAACTTCTGGAATGAAGTAGAGAACGTGTTGAACGTATGTAAGGCAAAAGAAAGAGTGGTGATATTGGGGGATATGAACGGATGGGTGGGTGTACAGAGAGAGCATACTGAACGCGTTCTTGGAAAGTTCGGAGAGTCAAGAGAATGGTGAACGCCTGGTGAACATCTGCGTGGAGAGAAGCCTGTTTTTATCTAATACGTGGTTTAAACATAAAAATGTGCATATGTATACATGGTAAAGAGGTGAATCTAAAAGTATGATAGACCTGATAGTGTATGATTAACGGCTTAGAAACCTGGTGAAAGACACAAAAGTAATGCGCGGATCGGAGTGTGGATCGGACCAGTTAGGAACGCAAACGTAGTCCGAACGTCCAGAATTAGGGTAGGCAAACTAGAGGGTAATAGTGCGAGAATGAAACACGAAGATGCTGTGAGTAAAGAGTTGAATGTGAACGAAACAGTGTTGAACGAACAAATAAAGACATTGACTTTGAAAGTGCATAGATAAACTTGAAAAACTGTGTTGTCAATTGTGCCGTGCGGATAAGTGGAAGACCGACGGTAGGTAGAGAGAAAAATGTGCTTGGTAGAGTTAATCGGTAAAAAAAAACAGTATGTAAGAAAAAAAATGCGTGCATGGCAATGATTTCTGCAAAAAAAAGCGATTGTATGAGGTGTACAGATTACGAAACAAAGAAACGAAGGAGACTAAGTAAAGGAGAATAAGTAAAGAGGAAGTGATGGCTGTGGAAGGAGAGAAAATGCAGAATGATTTTGAGGGAAGAAAAAACTCTTCTGGAAATGGGTCAAAAATACAAAACGTGGTCCAAAACAGAACGCTACAGGAGTGATGAATATGAGCAACGAAATAGTATGGGACGATTGTGAAGTGAGGAAATGCTGGCAAGAATATTTCGGAAAGCTGAACTGCAGTGAGGAAAGTAATACTGAAGAGTTAAATAAGGAGAATGTTGAAGTAACGGTGAATGAAACTGAGAAGGATATTGGGATAAATTAGGTAGAAAGATCGGTAGAAAGGTTGAAAAACGATAAAGGAGCAGGCATTCATGACATCAACGCCTGCAATTGCAAAGCTTATACGAAGATTTTGTGAACTATTCAATGTATGCCTTAAGGGTGGAAAAGTTCCGAGGGATTGGAAGAGCGCGATCATTGTACCACTGTATAAGGGTAAGGGGAACGAGAGTGCATGAACCATAAGTTTCCTGAGCGTGTCTGGTATAGTATTTGGAACACTACTGATTGATAGAGTACGCGAAACTACACAAACTAAGATTTGGGTGGCTTCATGCCAGGAAGAGGATGTGTCGATTAGATGGTTGCTCTCCAGCAGGTGATCGAAAAGTGTTTAAGTGTAAAAAGAAAGTTGTACTGTGCGTTTGTAGATCTGGAGAGAGCAGACGACAGAGTGAATAGGGAGAAGCTGTGGGAAATATTAAATGAATACGGCGTAAATAGAGGTCAAATAAACAGAATATAGGCAGTATACATCGGTAGCCGGGCATGTGTTAGGGTGAGAGGAGGTGTGAGTGAATACTTTAATATTGTGCAAGCAGTGCGACAAGGCTGTGTGATGTCACCATGCAGGTGATATAGTCTTAATAAGTGACAGTGCGGATGAGCAAACTGCTCTGAGGAAGTTTGATACAGTCTGTGAGAGCATGGACCTAAAGGTAAACGTGAACAAAACTAAGACTGTGGTGTTCAATCGGGAAGGTGGAACGGAGAGTAAAGTATTTACTCTGCAAGATAAAATTGTGGAGCAAGTCAACGAGATGGTATATCTGCGTAGAATGTTTTCTGCAGATGGTACAATGGAGGGCGAGATTGGACGAAGGGTCAATGCTGGAAGGAAACTGATTGGAGGTATGTGGACGATAATGAGAAACGAAAGCATGAGCCTGGCTGCGAAACAAGCAATCTATGGCGTGTTTGTCTCGTCAGTACTGTATGGAAGTGAGACATGGGTATGTCAAAAGAAGCACAAAAAAATACATGAAGTGGGTATGCGATTCTTGAGAAGCGCATGGAAGCGTAAAGGAATGGCGTGAAGGTTAACTTAAGTGTATTTATGTTCTTATACCCTTATATTATTAAGATTGAATGGTGATTTTGCTCCAATAAAATTCAAATTTAGTCAAGAATCCTTTTTAAGTTCTCTAAATCATTATTTAATATAAAATAAGAGAATTAATGAATTGATGTACAGAATTCAAATAATCCTAAAGAAAACAAACAATAGCAACAAAATATGCACACAATATTAGAAACTAGTAAGTTTAGTTCCAAAACCATATAACGTACTGTGTGATTTTAAACAAGATAAAATAATATGAATGTAGCATAACGATAGAGGCAACAGAAGTGTTTTACATAATAAAACATCCCACTTTCAACAAAATTTTAACTTTAACGGATTTAAAATTTTTACCATCTGACATTAAAGGATCAAAAACTATACACCGGTTAAAAAAAGGGGTAAAAGAGTATTGTTAGAAATCTGTGACTAACGTGCTTATGTGAACGTTTATTAAACATTACTTTTATCTTTTGTCTGTGTGTAACCTGTATTAAGGAATGTGGTTACATACTTTCTTGCTACCTTGTATACGATAAACGTACTATGGCAATAAAAATAATAATATTAAAAAACGATCTGCCTATTCCAGTTCTAATATCGGACATAGATTTTTATAAAGGACAGTAGTTAATGGAGCTTAATCTTGGGCTACACTTATCCCATATAAAATAAAGCGTTAACAAACAAATAAATCATTCCGATTTAAAAAATATGGTAAATCAAAAATATATATAAAAAAAGTTATTAAACAAATTGATCCATCTCAGTGCTTGAGAATTCAATAATCTTTTGTTTAAATATTTTAAATTAAAGGATTCAAGCTGATTTGGAAACCACAAAAAAGAAAACGTTCTCGACTTAGAACACAACCCCGATAGCCCCATGCATGAAAGTAACATAAACGATACAATAAATGCAGATATCTCAAAACCAATACAGATTTCTAAAAGCAAACATACAGTACACATAAGCAATATACAGAGATTAGAAATTTTATTTAATATATTTTATTTTATTTATATTTTAAAGTGCACAGAAAAGCGGCGTAAAGAAAACAATTTAAACGCAGCCCACATTTACTGAACACGGACAGAAAACATGCATATAAAACAATGCTTCCTATACGTAATTTGCTGGATATAATGGATTCAATAAATCCAAGTACAACCATAATGCGCACTAGTTCAAAACATAAGTTGCTAATAAATCAATAAAAGTAATAAATAATTTAAACGTATTTGAACATAAATGCGTAATTTTAGTGGCGAATTATTAATTGATGTAAATTACGTTGGATTGTATACGCTTCTGTAATCGTGCACTAGATGAATCCTTTAGCAAAGTGTGCCAAATTGGCATCAAACCCGGAAGAAGTTTTTACATTAAAAGTAATAGTCTTGCACAAATAAAAGAATACACATACATTTGCTTCTGCTTGATATTCTTTCTTATGAAGTGTTGTGGTTGTAGTGAAGTAACTAAACAGTCCATAGCGTATAACAGCTGGTAAAGATTTCATTGAATTTAGCTTTAAGTAAAGTAAGTTTATACATACCAAGAATCAGGATAAAAGTTAACAAAGCTTCTATTACAACAAAATTCATGCGTAAAACACACAAATAGAAGGGACTTTAATAAAATAACATTTACACAAGCTTCGAGTCTACTCAGCTTATATCATTTTTGGTATTTTTTTTTGTTCTGACAGAATAATAACATAATCAACTATAAGTATAAAATAACTTATTTATTTTAAACGAAGTAATTTGCTTTAAAATACTAGTTAATTTTAGGGACACTGTATGGCATAGAAAACAAACGCCTACATTGAAAGCCTCAGAATCTGGCATTTTCATGAGAGTCAGTTCGTATAGTATTTACTGTTGATTTTAACTGTAACCCTTATTATGCAAATGAAATATAATGGAGCATAAACACGTAAACATAATCCTGAGTCTACATGCTTTCTCCTAAATTAGAAGTGTACGTATATATTGATTTAATACGAGTTTTAGACTTCTATCTTTATATTTCTAATTACGATATAAAGCATTATTAAAATATTTTATGCTGCTTTGGTATGGGTGTTAATATTTAATATAAAAATTAAGTTATTTTGATTGTTATCTCCTATTGAATACAATTATAAATAGATAAATTGGTGAAAACAAATTAGGTGCTATAAAAAAAACGTTACTTACAATTATAGTCCATCTTTGCTTTTAGTACTCTATTTAGCCAATGAACTGGTGTTGGTATTATATAACCCGTCCATAGAGGTCAATATGGGCCTAAGTTAACGCTATACAGTAGTAGTTTCTTTAATTAATTATCGAAAAGAACAAGTGAGACAAGGCAGGAATACATATGTACATTTGTATGTATGTCCAAAACGGTACAAAATATCGAAATGATGCAAAGCATCAAATGGTATGGTAAACCTTATACGTACATACATACAATTTATGGTACATGTAGAGAATTACAAACATGTAAGAAACCTGCGAGTTTGACATAAAGTTAAAAAAAATAGAACTTTAGTTCTTCTTGAAAAGGTATGTAATACTCTTCTGCTTATAATTTTCGCACTTCATTTCATAATCTCGGTCTCTAAGTCGACGGAGAAACATAACTTCGTGGCTATCAAATTATCTTCAACCCATTTCAAAGCAGTGCTTAAAGCTTCTGAATTTCCAACTTTTTGGGAGGTGACAACTTCTACGCTATTATCGTCATCTTGCTCATTACCTTCACACATTTCCGTTCGCACGATCTCCTCGTCAGTTAACACTTCATATCTCTGTAATTCGCTTCTGCCTCACTAATTTGAGGGTCGTTGGGCGCTCTCACCATATCGAACAGCTCCGCTAAAGGAACACCTTCGGGTTCGTAGTCATCGTCAGTGAGAAATCCTGGGTGCAAATTCTTCCATGATTGCTTAATTAGGGATGATTTAATAGCCGCCCAGCAGTTAGCCAAAATAAGAACTGTTTTAAACCACCCATGAAGCAAGTATTTGATAACTCAAGCATTTTTGTGTGTACGGTAACAAACAGACAGACGTAATGATTTAAGTTCCCGCGGGTTTTTTGGTTTTCCGACAACAAGCAATTAAGGTTTATGGATTTCAGCCGCTTTTGCACAAGGCATAAATGTGACTCTCATCTTCATCATTTTCTTCCCGGAAGCCGATTGCTCATTACCAGAGGCTAAAGTGTGATGGGGCAACAATCGCCAGTATAAACCAGATTCGTCAGCATTGCAAACCTGGTCCGCTGTTAGATTTTTTCTCTAATAACTTTCTGAACCCGCCATTTTCAAACGTCTTACTCAGTGGCGCTTCTTAAAATTATCTAATCATCCCTTGCTTGCATTAAACCCGACATTGGAATGTGTGATCTGGCGATAAAAAATACAAGCTTTCTCACAAATCATATCACCATTTACAGGAACATGCAATCGCCTTTGTTGCAAAAACCCTGTAAACAGAGCATCCTCTAAAACAGGATTTTCCGATTTCTTCAATGTTTTTCGTGCACCGGAACCACGTTCTGTTAGGCTAACAAGCTTCCAGATTTTGTCTTTGTTCTTCTTTATATCGCGAAATGTTGAATGTTTACGTGTCGGCGCCATGATGTTAGCGAGCGCACTAAATTAACCAATGCACGCGACTACCGAATAAAAGGGAGTCCGGATTAGTGAGGCTCTATTGTATTTGCATTTTGAGTAACCTGCATCACACTTTTCCTGTATTGACGTGAATATTTTGGATTATCTTGTAGCTATATATTTGTGTTCTTGCACAAAAAATAGACGATGGAATCCAACAAGAAACAACAGGAAACGGCCACAACACTTTTCGAACGCTCCTCATAGCAACTACTTCGCTATGTAAATTTACTTCTCCAAAAACTTTGCTTTATCAGCACATGACACGAGAATTAAAAATTATACATGAACATTCATATATTTAATGTTTATGCGTAGTAAATATGAATGCCACAACACTTTTCGAACGCTCCTCATAGCAACTACTTCGCTATGTAAATTTACTTCTCCAAAAACTTTGCTTTATGAGCACATGACACGAGAATTAAAAATTATACATGAACATTCATATATTTAACGTTTATGCGTAGTAAATATGAATGTGGTTTCTGCACGTTGAATTAGTTTGTAATCCTGTAAACTAATTAAATGTTTGTAAAACATATATAAATATGTGTAAGCACCCAAAAGATTAAATTTTATTAATATTGATTATTAAATAAAGCAAATGTGCATAGAAAATCGTACAGAACCAGAAACAAAGAAGCAATTCTACAAGAAACAACATTTAGCTAAAATAAACCAAAAGAAAGATATTATGTATTACAACCTATCAAAAGTAAACTTAAGATATTTTGAAAACTTTATCACTGTTGGGCATGGAATGGGAGTATAAAATAGTTTCATGTCAAGTTCAATACAGGAACCGATCAATACTCTTGCAACAAACTTTCCAAAAAAATGTAAGGAAAAATTTATAAAAATCAATAAAAGGAAGAAAAGCTCAAATTCAGTTTCATTTGTATGAATGTTTATTGTACATATACGTGCGCATAACCGCATCTCATCAAAAAATATAAATAATGTAACTTATAAATAAATATTCAATACTTTGAAATATACTTAAAGTGGTGTTTAGGTAGAAGGAACCATTTTCACTTCATCCCATTGACAATTGCGCAATCTGTAACTAACCTGCCAATTCGAACATCAGATAGCGTGCAGCTAAACATAAAACAGGTCCGTGATTGTACACTGTTTGAATATAAAAAGTTACAAGATGCATCAACTACTTATTTACTACATTTTGTATAGCTTTTAATTATATTTTAAGTTAAGTCTAATTAAACTTTTTGTAATAGAAGGTAATTTAATTAAACTGTTGCTGTTGCTCTGACTATTTCTGAGATTTTTAAGCTTTTTAAGACATCTGGTCTTAAGCGAAGTAGCCCTCATTCATCACAGAAAACCATTGACTTGATGAACACATTCGTAATGTGTTTAGTACACCAAAAACATGAAAACAATGAATAATGAGTATAATTTTTTAAAGCTTAAATAAAAAAAGTTTAATAATAAAGTGTAATAATGGATGTTTATTTTAAAGAAACCTTACATGCAATGAAAAACTGTAATTAGATACCAGCACTACTCTATTCAGACCCATTATCACCATCATCAGCCCTTGTTCCTCTTTTCAGAGACTTATAAAAGTGATGGTGCTTACTTTGAAGCAGATTGTAGTTATATAGACTTAGTCCCTTTAACTTCTCACTTGAGATGTACGGTAGTTAACGGTAAGCAAACGACAACATTTTCCCCTAATTTACTTCGTACCTTTAATTTTACCTTAGTCACACTACTATGGTCCTCCAACGAATAAGGCGTCTTATTGAATATTTTGTTCACGATGCTTTTCTTTAGTGAAACAATTTTCACATCGGTCCAAGATACTTTTTTACCATTTTCCTTCGTATTGCAGTTTTTTCCCATCACTTTCTTCCAACATATAAAATGGTCCGTTCACATTTCCATGACAAAGCATGTAACTACCTTCTTCGTGGCCGATTTTGCGATTCACTTGGCAAATTAGTTGACCCATGTTAAAATTAGACTTTGTTCTTTTTAAATTATAAAATCTAAATGTTTCAATAACACTTACAGTTATTCCTTTTTCTGTATTATAAGTGTTTTGTAACTGTGGTTTCCTATTAGTGGAGTTGATCGGCCTATTTCCACAGTTTATGCTTTTTGAGCGCGACGTTTCGGAAGCGGACTCTGCTTCCGTCATCAGGCTTAGTCCTGAGAAGGACTGTTTTCGCACTTGAGTCGAATTCATATGTTATATATAATTTTTTCCCAAGCACTTGACTACTCTCAGATGCGAACTTGGCACCTTTCACTTACTAGTCTGACACCTTTACCACTGAGCCACTGAGTAATCCAATAAATATATATTTTAGAACTTATATATATTAAACTTTTTCGTGGTTGCGATTAAGTTCTTCGCGCATTATTGGAATCCATATGGGTTTCATTTCTACACTAGCTTAGCTTATTGGATTTTCTGCTAGTGCGATGTATGTGGCTTCTTTGAGTTTTCGACGAGTTGTGTTTTCGTCCATTGCCACTATCTGTATGTTATCCCATTCGATGCGGTGGTCTTCGTTCCAGACATGTTCGGCGATTCTTGATCTTTCTGTTTCGCCCTTGCGGACGTTGTTCTTGTGTTCCTGCGTTCTCACTTTGAGTGGTCTACTGCTCTCTCCTATGTATGCTCTGCCGCATTCACATGGTAGGTTATATACACAATTCTTGGAATTCTGATCTTCATTGTATGGTTTGGTTTTGAGCGTACTGGTCGATTTGAAGGCAGTGCGTATCCTGTATTTGCTGCCTATCCTTCGTATTTTGTCTGAGGTACCTTGTACATATGGTATTATCGCTGTATATTTAGGTTCTTCTTTTTCGGTTACCCTTTCCCTGTTTAGGTTAGCTGTTAGATCGGGGTACCCATTTTCTTTCAGTGTTCTAGCGATATTTTCTTTTTCTTTGTTCAGGTCCTCTTGTTTTGAGCATATCGTTTTTGCTCTATCGTACAAACATTTTGCCACACCTAACTTCACGTTTTTGTGGTGATTGGAGTTGTAGTGTAGGTACCTCCCGTGTGGTAGGTTTCTGTATACACTTGTCGTGAAAGTGTTGTCGTTCCTGTGTACAAGTACATCCAGGAATGGCAGTTTTGTTCCGACTCAATTCCATTGTGAATTTTATGGAGGGTGCGCGGCTATTTAGATGATCTAGGAATTCATCTAGCTTATGCTTGCCGTGTTGCCAAACCACGAAGTATCGTCCACGTATCTAAGCCACATCCTTGGTTTCTCTGTGAATTCGTGATGGTCTTCAAAGTCTTCCATATATATATATATATATATATATATATATATATATATATATGTATATATATATATATATATATATATATATATATATATATATATTGCTCACTATGTGATAGTGGGAACCATCGCCATCCCAAACTCTTGTTGGTAGAATTTGTCTTCTACCTGGAAATATGTAGTTCTAATGCATATTGTCAGAAGTTCCATTATTGTGTTTACCGAGAGTTGAGTGCGTTCGTCTAACGTTTCACTCTTTTCCAGCTTGTCTCTTATGATAGTTAGTACCTTATCGGTAGGCACATCTGTGAATAGACTCACAATGTCGAAGCTTACCAGTATTCATTCGTGGTTTGGTTGGAATTTTTCTGATGGTTTCCACGAAGTGCTGCGTATTCTTGACCATAGACTCGGTTTTTCCCGATAAGGGTGTGATGATACCTAGCAGATATTGTGCTAATGGGTGGTAAGGTGAATTTCTCGAGCTCACAATTGGTCTCAGAGAAATTCCCTGCTTATGAATCTTTGGTAGGCCGTACAGATGCGGAGGTTTGCTGTAGTGTGGGGTAAGTCTAGCTCTCTGGTAGTCGGGGAACTCCCCCGTATGTCGTGTGGGGTATTTTGGTATTTGTTTGTACTCGCCCCCGTCTAGTAGTTCTCGGATCTTACCGTTGTAAGTGTCCTATCTATTACCACAGTCGCGTTTCCTTTGTCTGCCGGGAGAATTTTGATCGATGGGTCATTCTTAAGGGAAATGACCGCTCTCCTTTCTAGGTTAGAGATGTTAGGTTTAGTTCGCCTAGATGAATCTAGGACTGTTCTAACCTTACTTCTGTATTCTTCGACTTCTTCAGGATCTAATTTCATAGTTGTTTCTTTGACTGCGATTATTAAATCTACAGTTATCTTCGTCAGTAGTAATATTGGTTAAAAATTGTTAAAGATGTTGTAAACAATTTTGTCAAAGTTTAAAAATGAAAACATAAACATCAGCTGATATTTATGTTTTAATTTTCAACATTAGTGTTTACATCTTTACTGACAACAAATTTTAATTCGAAACGTTTGGATTATAATTTAAAATACACCATTGGCAAAAAGATAAGTATGTTATTATGTGTGATAATGGCGAAAGTTTACATTTTCATATTTGTTCTTTTTGTTTGCACGAATGCATAGCATCACCTTTATTTTCCGTGTGCCCAAAAATCAGCTATTTGTGAATAATTTCTGTTGCATTCTCTGTCGAATATAAGTGCATGGAGAGTAAATACTAATTGTTTTAGGCTTCATAGTTGTCACTGTAACGTTTTCCAAAGCAGTTTTTACACAACTAAAAATGCACGATAGTAGAATAGAGGCACCTCTTTCACTTTGAACCTTGGGAATTCCCGATGACGTCACAAGGCCGCCCACTTGGCTAACCTCGGGTTTGACATTGACCGCCACGTGGTGGATGTGGTTTGACTATGGGTTTGACCTTGGGGCCTGAACTTGGAGTTGGCCTGGGGAGTGCCCTTGGAGTTAACGTTGGGGGGCATAATGCTTACTTGT
>JARFJB010001805.1:1412500-1652500 GCA_036346205.1 Vesta saturnalis | reverse complement strand
TATATATATATATATATATATATATATATATATATATATATATATATATATATATATATATATATATATATATATATATATATATATATATATATATATATATATATATATATATATATATATATATATATATATATATATATATATATATTATGTATATATATATATATATATATATATATATATATATATATATATATATATATATATATATATATATATATATATATATATATATATATATATATATATATATATATATATATATATATATATATATATATATATATATATATATATATATATATATATATATATATATATATATATATATATATATATATATATATATATATATATATATATATATATATATATATATATATATATATATATATATATATATATATATATATATATATATATATATATATATATATATATATATATATATATATATATATATATATATATATATATATATATATATATATATATATATATATATATATATATATATATATATATATATATATATATATATATATATATATATATATATATATATATATATATATATATATATATATATATATATATATATATATATATATATATATATATATATATATATATATTATATATATATATATATGTGTGTGTGTGATTGTGTGTGTGTATATATGTATATATATATATATTGGCACCGATGTTCTTAACGGAATTTAGCCTATTCTACAAATTTTGAATGCTAAAACTAAAAATTCGTGAATATTCACTATTACGCGAGCATATTGAATACGCCATTCTTTTCATAGTAAAGGTAACATATCTAAAAACATGGCCACAATGATATAATAATAAAATAAATTGAAAAGGTACTTGACTAGTAAAAACTACTACTCGATCAACTATTTCTCTCATGCTGCTTAAACAGACGGAATTTTGTACGTTAAACGTTTCCATTTTTGATATGTTTGTATGTACTTTTTTGTCGTTATACACCCATTTTATCATCCTATATTTATATTTTAGATATTGTTGTATTGTTTTTATGTCCAAATTATGTTTAGTACCGTAAAGGCTGATTCTCACTGGAGGGACTGTGCACTGACCGAGCAACGACTGTGTCGCGTCATTCGTAATCAAAAAACTGCACGTTCCATTAAAAAAGTACGCGTAGGCAATTTTCAATTCATGTCCAAACGAAGATAAATGACGAAGAACTGTTAATTTATGTTCAAGAACATGAATGTCTATATTATCTGCAGCACATAGATTACGACAATAATTTAATTAAAGGAAATGTGTGGCGCCTAATAGCTAGCAAATTAAACTCCAGTGGTAAGGACAATTACAAGAGTTTAATGTTTGTGATTTTGCAGCTGACGCTTGTAAGAACAGATGACAGCTCTTGAGAAGTTGTTATAGAAGAACTCTTCAAAGTGCTCAGTTTACGAAAAAAATTAAAAATGGAGCAAATAACGTTTCTGAAGCCCGATTTACAAGAGAGCGGGTACGTATAGTACAGATTGCTAGACAGCACGGCACATGTCATCGATATTCAATACGCATTCCGTATAGATACGTATGGATACATCGACATGTATCAATATATCGATATGTATCGATATATCTATATATTGATGTATCGGTGTACCGATACGTATGAGCGTATCGATACGTATCGATATATCTGTTTTCCAATACGTTTCGGCATATCGATACGTATCGACATATCGATATATCGATACGGCGACCCATCCTTGTTCACCATCCACCATCCACCAGTGATAATGATGATGACGGAACGTACTCAACTGAAGACGTATTATCTTCATCGACCAGTGGTCATGCGTTGAGAAATCACAGCTTAACTTTGCGGGGAAATTCCGTCCCCTTTCTCTGACATAGGGAAAATCACACAAAAAAACGCCGGGGAAGGAATCAAATGATGAGCTGGCAAAGTCTTTAAGTGAATAAAAAAAATAATGGAACGATAAAACGACGTAAATATTTTAATGTTTGTTTTATTGTTGACTTCCTCTCCTAACAACATCCAACTACCATGCTACGGTACCTGCTTTGCTGTTAAAGTAATCCTTGAATTGTTCCATTACACTCAAAGTATCTCCTGTCGGATTTATCCCAAAATGCCTTAAATTCTGCAGTCCTCTCGAATTGTCTGTTTGCTGAATATCAGCTGTGTTTATATTCGGCGGTATTACATCATTTAGTAAGTAGTTGTGCAACACGTACGCAGCGAAAACAATTTTATCAATATTTTCATGTTTCAGCTGCAGTCTTCCGTAGAATATTCGAAATTTGTGAACTAAAATGCCAAAGGCATTTTCAATAACCCTTCTTCATATGGAACGGTAGTTGAAAATGGCTTTACTCTTATCATTCCCCATTGATCTCCCTGAGTAGTGACGAAAAAGGTATTTTTTCAGCGGAAACGCTTCATCGCTTACGGACATTTTATATTGGAGTTTGTAAGTACCACAGAGGGTGGTACATCTAGGCCTTGTCCTTCAAACGCTTTTCCTATAGCGCCGTGAGCAAAAATGCCTCCATCACTTGATTTCCTGTAACCCCCTACATTAGTCATAAAAAATTTATAATTGGGATCAACAATTGCAAGTAAAACTATGAAAACGATTTTTTTATAATTATATAATAAGGAATCACTACTCTGCGCCGCCTGAATCTCAACGTGTTTCCCGTTTATGGTCCAATACAATTTGGAAACTGACAAATATCCCAGAACTCCGCAGCAATGTTCCTTCACATTCTTCCGAATGTCGAAAGTTGAAGTTACTATTGAGTTGAGTGTTGATGGTGCTATGCAGTAACTGTAGCTAAGTGGCGCCTAGGAATTTCCAGAAGTCAAATACGTTTATTCCAAATATTAACATGAAAACAATGGATAATAACAAAATTTACCTACCTTAAACAAACCGCCAACCGTTCTTCAGGTTCAATGCAGCTCCGGAAATTTGCATTCTTCTTTTGCAGATCATTACTCAAAATATCTAATAAACCCTTAAATTTATCTGGCGCCATCACGAGTATTTTAAAAAAATTACTGGATCGTTTTGCAGTCTATTGAAGATGGTGTGGAATTCGCCTTCTTCATCTCTTGCACGATATATATATCGTGACCCAATACCTTCGGCGCTTTATTTTCTGCTGCTTTCGTCTTCTCAACACTTGATCAGTCGCAATTATTAAATCATCAGAACTGTCTACATTCGCTATACGCAACTAAGCTTGACGACACTTCGAATAACACTGACGCAGCCCAGTCTCTTTTAGTGTGAATCCAAGCAGTCGAACACAGTTGTAACCCAGTCGTCGCCTGGTCGGTGCAGTCACAGCAGTGAGAATCAGCCTTCAATATACTGATGTTATTCTACGTTATTGAAAAGTGGTTACGTATATTCTATAATACACTGTGGTTTTTGATATTGTGATATTTGAAACCGTACCAAAGATTACTGTTCATATTGTTATGTTCAAGTTTATGACTATGTATTGAACCGTGGAATTTTAATACGCCACTATTCCTTTTTCCATTTTCTTTTTCAGTATCCTACTTTATTATGTATGAATACTAATAATGTAATTTATAAGAATCTTATGCAAAGTAAAATACCATTTAAATTCACTGTAAAATTGTTCAGTATTACTTTTAAAAGCAGATATTCTAATACGTTAGCAATAAAGCAAAGTAATCAATTTTGTATGGAAATCTGAAAATAGAATGAGAAATAACTAAATTATGTCAGCAATTGGTATACTTAAAACCCCACTAATAAACATTTAAATTCAAGTAAGCTTAAAATGGCCCAATCAGATTTGAAGAGGAACAGCATATTGGATTTGGAGTAATCTTGAAATCCGACAGTTACGGCGGTGAAGTTCCAAGAGGGTAAAGTGTACTCGTGGGGGTCTGGGATTACATTATCTAGCAGTGCGTTTCTTTATACAACCCTCCAACTTAAAGCTACTTACCCCAGTAAATACAAACTGAAGCAAAAGTCTTACAACAAGCAACATTAATCTCTACAATAACAAATACAGGTAGGTGCAATAAATACTCTGACTTTAAATTACACAAATTTGTATAAAGTAATTCCACCACAATGTAAAATAGCTACAACTATTTTCAGAGAATTATATCCAATTTAATCAAATGGAAAATGTTTTTTTGGGCATTGACTATAAACATCAATGGTTTGGGTCATTTAAAATAAGCTCAAGGGAACTTACAGAGTTTTTCTTAAGATATTTGGATGCATTCTCAATAATATTAAGTAGATCAAGAATCTAATCATACGCTATAAATAAAGAATTAGTTATAGAAAATTAGAAAAGTTTTGGCTTAAATATTGACAAAACGATTAAAAGCAATCTACCTTTATAACGCTAACGACTATTTTTGGAAATTGCGTAAAGTTTGTTGTAATATTAAGAAGGAAAACCGTTGTGCGGAATAGCTTACAACTTCAAGATTTAAACTGAAAATCTTTAAAGCATTATTGAAACTTAGACGGAATAAAAATTATCTATTCCTTATACTTGTTTATATTGCACGTTTATACATTCGGTGTAATAACACGCATGAAACTCACATCTTCGTTTAAATATTAAGGATAACCACCAATCTCGTTTGTAGATATTAAATAAATACTTTTGGAATGTTCCACAAGTGGTTTTCTGGAAAGAGCATTCCATTATCAAGCAGTTATATGAAAACTAGTTTTATACGTATTTGACCACTATTATAACAGTTTTAACGGAGACGGAGCATTTCTTCATAGACGTTCAGAAATACTTTTTAGAATTTTTCCACAGAGTCGGTATTATAATGAAAATCGATACAAACAAAGCAAATCCTCGGAGATGTGCAAACATTCAAACATAACCATTTGTTCCATAATTTTTCATATTTTAAATTATTTCACATATATTGATAAATGAATTCCCAACGCATTTATAGGAAACTAGAGATAAATATTTTTAGCAGGTCCCTAGATCACGATCGATGATATTTTCATGACTCATGAATTATTACTTAACTTCCTATACGATGATCACGTATAAAATAAATTCAATCTTGCTTTCACCTCTTTCATATTTGTTCCTAGCCATCATACTACACTTCAGGGTATTTATTTTGGTAAATACCAGAATTTCTCTGAAAACTGCTTCCCTTATTGCTTAAAAAAAATTGAATTACTTTCCAACATCTTATCAAATTACCTAATATATTAATTAAACGAGTGTTTCATTTTTATTGGATCAGATACTCAATCGCATTAACTCTTGCTCTATAATATAATATATTCAATGCACAAAAAATTTATTATATCACAGTAATTAATATTGTTACTTTAATAAAAGTGCCGTGGTACTTGAGAGAAGTTTCCTACCATAGGAAGGGATTTGCGTGTCAACAGTGAAGGGAAGTAGAAAATACTACAGACGTTACAAGTCCGTAGTTCGTCTGAATGATTTTCACCGCTATTTTCGGGACCTTTCTTTGGAGTTCAGCGTCCATTTTGTCCGTATCTCGAAATTTGTTAGAAGTAGTTTGACAGGAAGCTCTGAAAGGATATTTGCAGCTTAACACTGTTCTTTTAGGCATGTTTTTTTAATTAGAATCGTTTTTCGGGCATCTTAGAAACTTTAACATTTTAGAACAACGTTTGCCAATTAACCAAAAAAAAAACTCGCCGAGACCTTAGGTTCATTTAGTCATAATTTGAAATAATACTCTCGAAAATCTCTTTTAGACATTATTAATTAACGGTCCGCATGTTCATGGTCATCAAGGTTATAACATCCACTACGTATTAATCGAGTCTTTCACTTTTTCATCATAGAGGACAATGCAACTTATTTTTAGAAAAAGGTTTTAACGTATGCAAATCAACCAGATAATTAAATATGTAATAAGAAATAAAACTCAATTAACATGCGCTTACATACACTAACGTATGCACAGTCACTACTGAGGTTACTTTTATCTTATTTTCATCAAAATTACTGATGACAATAACCGGTTCCCTTACACTTTTTTTTCAAAACGGGGATGTAGTGTCAGACGCTACTGACTCTAAGTCCTTAACAAAAGAATTAGCATTTGCTGTTCTATCATCTGATTCTAAAGGGTCAAGTCATTCTTAACCGGAAGAACTAATTTCAAAGAAATTATTTGCTAAATGTTCTAATTCATCTTGAAGTAATTTTCGGTCATTATCAATAGACATATCTATAACGTACTTCGATCGTACTTTTGATTTTTGTGTTATGCAAGAATAATTGAAAACAACAAGCACTAATTCTCACGTATGTCGTAACTGTAAGCAATGCATGTGCTGTATATAGGACGTAAGACATAGTTCTGAATATCGTACATCTTTCCTTATGGACTATAAACGTGTTAATGTTATTGCGCGTATCTTTTTCGAAAAGTAACAATCAATTTTGTTTTGTAATCTTTATAGAATGTAAAATTATTGCCAATTGCGAATAGCTTTAAACGTTTCAGCTCTTTCATGTATATAAAAACACCAACATTAACTAAAGCCCTCTCTACGAACGCAAAAACATACACATCTCTAATGCCAAACAGAAACGAGAAGTCTGTAATAGGCGACATACCATTTGGGGCAGACTGTGTGCAAGTGACGGAATATGTAAGAGAACAACGAGGACCAAAGATAATACACTAGTTGTAAAAATATTTAAATCAAAAGAAGTTCAGAAGAAGCCTACAATCAACAGGAAGAAGGGAGAGTAAATAGTTACGACAATTTTTTGACAGGTAATATACGAAAGAGCCGAATTGGACAGATTTTAATTCAAAAAGTTTGTATGGCGTAATATCAGTTTTATTAAAGCTACAAAAATGAACGTGAAGTGAATAAAACAAACAAATTGCATAAAAGTACAATATGTTAAAAATGTGAAATTAAAAAATAAATAAAAATAAAACGAAAAAGAAAGTAGAAATCGAAAACCAAACACTTCTTATAAGGTGTTATAAACCCAAATAGAAAGAAAAACAGACTGAGCAACAGTGATACAGAGCAGAGAAGGAGTACCAATAAAAAATAGGGCATAACAGACAGATGAAAACAGTACTTTCAAGAATTGTTAGAAATAGAAATAATGGATTGATGAAAAGAAGGGAACGGTGCGGAAAGTGTGGATAAAGGGAATGTAAATGAAGAGGCACATCAATAACAAATGAAAAGAAAAATTATTGCAGGAAAGTTCAAAACAATGGCGAAGAAAAGCAAAATAATACTACTAGAAGTATCGAAGATAAAATTAAGAATTCAGTGGTTTCCATAAGAAAATAATGAATCACAGATTCACAGAAAATCAAATTGTTATCAAAACTAAACACCTCACATTAATTTTCACTAATTCTGATACATAATTTGATCAAGATCACAAATATTAGTATGGGAAAGCTAAGAAAAGAGTGTGCTCGAAATTAAGTGAAATGACTAGAGCGTTGTATCAAAATACAAGGAACTATGTTATTAGTAATAATTGGTAATGAGATTTTACAAATAAGAAAGGTTAGTAGAAATCACAAATTCCGCACTATTTACAATACTTTTGGAAGCTACCATAAAGAAATGTCACTCGAGTACAAGATAATTATCATTTGTAATATCGGAATTTGCCTTCTCCGGCGATGTCTAACTGGAAAATAATTAGAACAAATGGAAAGGTTTAATTAGTTTCTATCGGCACACAACTTTGTAGACTCGTTTGAATCAAATTAAATGATATGTATGCTGCGAATTTTATTTTTGATGTAAAATACTTCTATCAAACCTTTTAACAATTTCAAAGTGTAATACGTTGTTTAAAATAACTTGGAAATTAGTTAGAATTAAAAAGAAGTGTAATTATTGCATTTATATTACTAACATTTTGGTTGAGGTTATCTGAACCGTAAAACATGATTTGCAGAGCAGATTTTCGTTTTCACGGAAAAATTTTACGCAAATTTTTGTTTCTAAGTTTTCAATTATGATTAGCAAATTTTTGGTGAAGAAGGCTGTCAAATCAAATAGACGCACATTCGCTTGCATCAGTGCAACAGTAGAGTAACATTCTAACGAACTTCACGGTGCACGACCGAAAGGGCGATTCTCGACCATCCAGGCGCAGGTAAAACGTACAAGTGTGTGTATGCGGAAAGCAATTACACACCGGCAGACCTGGTGACAAACCAATACAATGCGTGAAGGTGGTCATTCGGCAAGATCTAAAGAGTGCTCAAGATATGCAGAAGAAAAATACAAGAAGTAAAAACTAAAAACAGCCTGACATATAATGAAGCACGAAAAGAAGTACTAGGCCTACAACCTAAAAGACCTTCGTATGCTAATGTAACTGTCACACCTACAAAAATTACCGACATAACAGAGTTAGCTTCTGCACTGATACCCGTTTTAATAACAGAACTAGAAAACACATTTGTGGCACTAAAAGATAACGAAACAAAATGTGCAACGACGCACAAGATAAATAAAAAAACTAGTAAACAAGACGAAAATCAGAATATAAGCAACAGTATTCCTGCACCAGTACCTTTATCTTCCCTCCCCATCAAGGAAATGGACGAAGAGTCCCGTGGAAGAAAGAGAAGAACGGGAAATACCATATCAACGTCAACGGAGTTTAGTATTGCCTGCATTGATGAAACAATGCTCCATGAAGCCAGATCCACCTTAAAAAAAGATCAAAAGGATGGAAAAAGGGGGACCAAGAGGTCCGGAAGTACTAGTCAGTGATATATACTGTGATACCTTTTGATTGTTTAATCAAACTGTTTCAAACTTAGTGATAATAAACTGTGATAATTCATGTTTGTTAGTCTAAAATACCAATCCATTGTGCTTTTTTACCTGTTATTTATTTATTTATTTATTTATTTATTTATTTATTTATTTATTTATTTATTTATTTATTTATTTATTTATTTATTTATTTATTTATTTATTTATTTATTTATTTATTCATTTATTTATTTATTTATTTATTTATCTATTTATTTATTTATTTATTCATCTATAGTTTAAGTATTTATCCTGTTTTAAACACATTATTATGGCTGTAACACTCTCCAACGAAACCACTCTGCAACGGAACTGTAATGTACTCCAAAAACACTATGGTAAACTACAAATGGTAATAAACCAATACATGCCCGTCGTGATATGTATCCAGGAAACACGTCTAAAAGAAAACGATAGGTTCCCTATACAGGGTTATACATGCATAAATAGAAATTATACCGGTAACGTGAGGGCAAGTGGAGGTGTCGCAATATATACTCAAAATGGAATACCTACAAAACAACTACCCACGCAATCCAAACACCAAGTGATTGCTACGCAACTGAGATATCCAATAAAAACATCGATATGTAACATATATCTTCCAAAATTCGATTAGAACTTGAACAATTTAGAGGAAATTGTTCGACAACTTCCACCACCTTATTTGATAGCAGGAAATTTCAACGCCAACTCTGAACTTTGGGGTTCCATATATAAAGATCAACGTGGGAAAATTATTGAAGAATTTATGGAAAGTAATAATATGAATATTCTAAATACAGTAGAACCAACCCGCTTTAATGCCAAATCTAACAATTTTACGGTCGTTGATTTGATATTTGCCCACCCAACATTAACACTAAAGCTTGGATGTAAGACGCCACTGACTAGTGTAATAGTGATCATTGCCCAATCATTATATCTATGGACACTACTTACTCTATTCCCAGGAGGTGGAAAATAAAAGAAGCCAACTGAGAAGGGTACGCAACTAAAATGAATAATCTACAACTTATCTCTACAGAAAATATAGAAAAACAAGTGCAGCATTTCACAGAAAGCATAATTAAAACTGCAAAAGAAAACATCCCACTTTCGTCCGGAAAAATTAGACACACAAGTGTACCATGGTGAACACAAGAAGTCAACGATGCTTTAAAAGTAAAAGAAGAGCATTTAATGTTTTTAAGAATGCACCAACCACCTCTAATTTAGCAGCATACAAACGAGCTGGGGCAACAATGAGAAAAGTCATCTTAAGTAGCAAACAACTTTCCTGGAAAAAGTACATAAACACCATAAATATAAGAACAACATAAGTCTGGAGAAAAGAAAAAAGGAGGACCAGGATCTCTCAAGAATAAAACAACAAAAAGAAATAGATTTAGATTTTAACACCGTAGAAAAGTTTGAGTATAACTCACCTTTCGTACTGGAAGAACTGGAGAAAGCCTTAAAACATAAATAAAGATAAGGCACCAGGGCCAGACAATATAACATACTCCATGTTACAACATCTTCTTACGTCAGCAAAGAACTAGTTATTACAATTATACAATAAAACATATAGTACAAGCACGTACCCTAATCAGTGGAGGGAATCCGTTGTAATATCGATAGCTAAGGCACAAAAAGACGCCACCAAATAACTATAGACCAATATCACTTACAAGCAACAACAGTAAAATAATGAAGTCAATAGTTAATAAGAGACTGACGAAATATTTAGAAACGTATGGATTAATATCTCCAAACCAAACTGGATTTATAAAATCTTACTCTACCACAGACCAGCTAATATAGATTGAAAACTACGTAATGGAAGGTTTTAGAGAAAGAAAACGGGGCGTAGCAGTGTCTTTTGACTTAGAAAAAGCTTACGATACCATTTGGAAATCTGATATCATGAATTAACTACACGTCTGGAACATAAGAGTAGAGCTACCTATCCAATAGGACTTTTAGAGTAAGGGTAAAGGTAAGGGTAGGTGACACACACTCCAAAGCTGTATGTGCTAGAAAATGGCATTCCACAGGGATCGGTTTTAAGTGCCACCCTATTTCTAATAGGAATAAATCATCTTCTGTCAGTTATACCAGACTCCATTGGAAAATGTATTTATGCCGACGATTTAATAATGAAAAAGCGTGGGGAAAACAATTGAAGAGATAAACGAACAACTGCAAGAAGCAATAAATAATTAGCGGAGTTCTCAAATAAAACCGGATTTAGCTTTTCAAAAGAAAAAACTAAACGCATTAATTTTAGTCGTCTACGATTACGACAAACTGGCCCAAACCTACACATATATAATATAAAAATACCGTTTGTGAAAAGTACAAAACTGTCATTCTGGATGATAAATTATCTTATAAAGAACATATAAACACATTAATTACAAACTGCAAGATAAGATTAAATTTAATACGCTGCCTTTCAAACATAAACTGGGGATCAGATCGTAAAACAATGATAACATTGTATAAGGCATTCGTAATGACAATAATGGATTATGGGTCAATAATATATTCGTCCGCAAGATCATCGACAATAAAACCCCTAGATAGCCTGTACGCTTATGGCACCAGGTTGTGTATAGGCGCCATTCGTACTAGCCCCCATGCGTCCATATTTGCACACACACCGGAATACCTCCACTAAAAATACGAAGGCAGCAGATGGTATTAAACTACTATAGTAAGATACTGACATTAAATGAACCACGGACTTCTAGTTGACGAAAATTTTCAGAAATTCAAGGAAAGACCAACTATACCGCGACCAGCCATAGTGACAGCATTAGAAATAATAGAAAAATATAGTCTTAAGGAAGTATTTCAAACAATACCGACGGATACTAACAACAAAACCATAAAAAAACACAAGAAAGCAATTAAAACAAAAATGTACGACATCTGGCCACAAGAATGGAATACAACACAAACGCATCCACAAAAAATAAAGAAAACAATAAAACCTTGGAAAGCAGAGCCCAACCTAACAAAAAGAGAAGAGCTAATACTAACAAAAGCCCGTATTGGACATACTAACCTAACCCACTCACACATTTTGGGCAGGAGAAGACGTAATAATTGTGAGATTTGTAATACGGATCTAACAATCAATCACATGTTATTGCAATGCCCAAAATATAATTAAATACGACAAAAACTGGACATGAAGCACAGTATCGAAGAAATATTTAATAATGCGTATCGTATTACGGCTTCTATTATAGACTTACGTGCAACAATCATTATCTTTACGTTTGTGTATCTCTTTAATAGGTAGGTATAAACAGCCGGTAGGGTTTTTAATTTTTTTATATATTTTATCCATGTATTTACTGTAATTTAGTCTGTTATCTGTTAATCGTAGGTAGGTAGTTTCCGATTTGTTTTTAACTGTCGCACATACACAATGGACTTTGTTGTTTACACTCATAAGTATGTATAAAGATTTTTTTTAGATCTGGTATCTGCATATGCGAAGTGCGGAAGACTATATTCACCGTTTTTTCTACGTTTGTAAAGAGATTCATGCTGTACATCCACTTACAAACAGTGTTAAGCTCTTCTTGAATGACGTCTTGCCGTGTTTTAGTATCCGGATGTGAATATAAAAGGATAGCGTCATCTGCGTACATATACAGTTCTGCTTTATTAGTAGATTATTAATAAAATAGGGCCTAAATTGCTACCCTTGGGCACAACATAATTAACGTTTTCTTCAGGACTCACTTCATTTTCTACCTTCACCACAAATTTTCCAATTTGTGAGTAGCATTCAAACCATCGCAGACAATGGTTCTTGATTCCTACTTTTTCCATACACTGGATAAGTTGCTTATGATTTACTGTATCAAATGCATTTGGTAAGTCTATAAATATGACAGCAGTATAATTATTTTGTCCATCTGCTTGTTTCTCCTGTCAGTCACCAGTACTGAGAGCTGTTCTTTCGTTGCTGAAAAGTACACTGCTTTTCGTTTACGATTTTATTTTGTTTTAAATATTTCTTTAAGTGGTTTACAACATAGACTTCCATAACTATTGATAACAACCTTATGGGCTGGTAATTGTTAAAATCCACTGCACTCCCCTTTTTTTTAGATTGACGTTATTATAGACATTTTTAAGTCTTTCGGTAAGACTCCTTTTCTTAGTTATAGGTTGATGAGGTTGGAGATGAGATATTTAAATTCAGTTACATTATTCTTCCACAGTCCACAGCTCTGATATTATCAATTCCAGGTGATTTCCTGACACAAAGATTTTTAATAATATTTTCAATACCTTGTTCTCTTGATGGTGGTATATAAAGGTTATAATCTGGTTCCGTCATGATTGCAGTTTTTTGATCTACTTGGAGGTTGTGATTTTTCAGCAGTACTTGAATTTGTTTTTTGAAACTTCATTTTTGGATTTGTTATTCTTTACCAAAAATTAATTTCTTCCCACATCTTTTTGGATTTCTTGCCACATCTAATAAATCTTCTTTGTACATAATTATTCTTCGCATTTCTTACCTTGTTATAAAGGGAACTTTTATAGTTTTTGTAAACATCTATATAGGACATATTCTTACGAAAATTACTCCATTTTCTGTACAACTTGTCTTTTTCTATTATTTTTGTATGTAATGTGTCCGCCTTATTATTTTTTTTTTGTCCTCGATGTATAATTTATTAAATTTTTGAATTACATTACTTGTGAATCTGTGTACAACTTCATCAACCGATGACAATCAGTTAATCTCATTCATTTTCAATATCAAATTATGTTCATTATACTTCTTCTTAACAGCAAACGATGTAAAACAACATTTTCGAAATATCTGAGATTCTAATTTGAGGCAAATCGGGAAATAAATCAGACATCCTATGCTATATATATAGCCTACACAGGGTGATCAACTTATACCCTGGAGTTCAATAACTCCATTACCTTGAGAATTAGGGTAAACAGTTTTAAATAAAACTTATTAATGAAGTCAAGCTACACCTTATAAATTATGTAATAATATACAGGGTATTTCATAAAGTCGCAGCATATCAAATTTATGTTTTTTAATTATGTCAAATTTCAATTAGGTTCATTTTTCCTATTCCAATGATAAAGGTTGTTACTAGGTTCTACAGGGTGCTTTTTGCAAAAAAGTAAAAAAACAAAATCGACGTGTCTGAGCTTTGCCCTGAAAATAGTTAACTCGTAAGATAATGGGCCGTTTCCACACTTTATGAACGCATTGTATATATATATATATATATATATATATATATATATATATATATATATATATATATATATATATATATATATGAGTGCGTGCGTGCATGCATGCGTGCGTGCGTGGGTGTGTGTGCGTGTGCGCATGTGTGTATTGTGTGTGGTATGAGTGTGTATGTGTGTGTGTGTGCGTGCGTGTGTGCGTGTGGTGTGTGTGTGTGTGTGTGTGTGTGTGTGTGTGTGTGTGTGTGTGTGTTGTGTGTGTGTGTGTGTGTGTGTGTGTAGTGTATGAGTGTGTGTGTGTGTGTGTGTGTGTGTGTGTGTGTGTGTGTGTGTGTGTGTGTGTGTGTGTGTGTGTGTGTGTGTGTGTGTGTGTGTGTGTGTGTGTGTGTGTGTGTGTGTGTGTGTGTGTGTGTGTGTGTGTGTGTGTGCGAGTGTGTGGAGTGTGTGTGTGTGTGTGTGCGTGAGTGTGTGCGTGCGTGCGTGCGTGCGTGCGTGCGTGCGTGCGTGTGTGTGTGTGTGTGTGTGTGTGTGTGTGTGTGTGTGTGTGTGTGTGTGTGTGTGTGTGAGTGTGTGTGTGTGTGTGTGTGTGTGGTGATATATATATATATGGATAATTTTTTGGATAATTCCAGTGTTGTAACTAAACGCAACATTTTGTTTATATATTAAATTATAAATATTCTATATCTAAGTACTCACAGATTATATATTTGTTTACATCGCATAAATTAAAATCAAAATCAAAGCCTTTTATCTGGTTTCTCTGTAAACGCCCCTTAGTTCATAAGTTAGCTACCATTAAAGAATTTCTTTTGAGTGGATTTCTTATCATTATCCGGTAGTTCATGCCACCACTCCCTACCCTTTTTTAAAAAGGTAGCCTTATCATTTTTATTTTTAAGTTTTTAAATTCAATTTCGCCACATCCAATTGTTTCTGAAATTTCTTTAAATTTTTCTACTGGATTCCTTTGATCACTCTTATAGATTCCATGCATTTCTATATACTTTCTTCGTTTATACTGTTCCATGTTGGTAATTCGATTATTTAACACAATTTGCATGTCCTTATTTTCAACTGTGTTACGTAATATTTTACTTCCTCTCTTAATGATTTATTATCCTCCGTTAGAATATGAATACATGTATTTAGTGCATCAATTTTACAGGTCATCGACTGTACCGACTCATTCAGCTTATAAAGATAATTTTTAAGAGAAGGATTAATGTCTTCATCGAAATTTTCTAGCGCCTGAATATTATCTCTGTCGTCTTGTGAAAGATAATCCTGTACGGGCTGTGAAGGCTTATCTCGACTAAAAGTACATCTCCACTTTTGTTTTACAGATTTGGATTGTGCTGTATACGTACTTTCAAATATCGAGCATTGAAAGTGATAATCGCATTTACATTTACAGCCATGCATGTTATTTCCGGTATACTAACATTTTCTTTGCACCGATTACATTTCATTTTAAATTATGTTCAACACAAACTGTTTCAAACACTAATAAGCGTTACATGTCCGTTCACTACGAAAGTCAGCGGAATAATAATAATATTTATTACGGGTAGCCCCAAGAAATTACAATAGTTATAAATGAGAAGGTGTGCATAAATTAATTCAAAAGTTAACATATCAGTATAGATAAACAGTGGATATAAAATAAATCAAAGTAAGAATATTACCGATTAATGTTAAACACGCAATAATAAAAAAAACCTAATCCAACGATTGTATTGTGTATAGAAATCACTATCTATAATTAATAATAATAAGTTACATTTTGTTTAAATATACCTAGACGTTGGTCAAACAATTTAAGGGTAGAGTAGGCCAGAGACACCAAACGTTCAATTGGAGAATTTTTAAGATAATTATTCTTACAAAATCTCAGGTAGAAGGTTTCCGTATGTGTAAGTGCCCTTGGAGGAATATTGAAATTTGTTAATTTAAGTAAATACGGACAATCGATCAGGCCATTGATCAACTTGAAAAAAACGTGAGATTGTGAAACTGACGTCCAGCAATTAATGTATTGCTACAGGTTTTTAATAAAATAATTAAATATGAACGCTTGTCATTAGAAGAGCCTGTTTTATACGACGGTAGTGCTTTGATGAGGATTCCAAACCTGAGAGCAGTATTGAAGGTTAGAGCATACAATAGAAAAATACATTGATTTGAGAATGAAATGGTTGTGAATGTGCCCTGAGCTTTATTGGAGATCCAAACAATATGTTCGTTAAGAGATAGCTTTGACGAAAAAATAACACCAAGGTCTACAGCAGAAAGTTTAGATTCAAGCAAATTATTGTCAATTGTATAGCTAAACTGTATCGAGTGCAATATTCAATGAAACGTAATACATAAACATTTGCTCAAGTTGAGTTTACGCATTTTCGAATATTGAACAACTCGAAAAAAATTATTAAACCGAAATTTCTTTTTATTTATGTGTCTTGGATTAGTTTACAGTTTATTGACTTAAAAGAAGCTTAACGTAATTTAATGATATGTTAAAGACATTCTGTAATTTTAAAACATCATGAGTGTTCAGTAAATTAACCTTTGTCTCCAATTAACAGAAAATTTACACGCATAATACATTTTAAAGAGTTAGTTGAGTTGGTCGACCCATTTCTACAGTTTTTGCTTTTTGAGCAAAAGCAAACACTGTGGAAATAGGCCGATCAACTCAAGTAATATGAAACCAAAGTTACAATACAGAATTTTAAAGAGTGTTTTGATTTTGATAATTATGCTTATTAAATTATTTTTTATTTCAATATGACCTCTAGGCATTACGTTAGCGAATATTCACCATTAGAAACACATTTTGAGTAAATCAAATCAAGGCTTGTTTCGAATTTAACATCAAAAATTTACATGCAGAGGGTTGTTGGATTAGGAAACAGATTGAGCATTCTTAATACCTACATCTTTTAAAGTATTTAGTAAAAGTATTTAGTGATAAAGATATTATGTAACGTTGATATTTATTTTCATGAACTTTTACGTTTTTCAAAATTCAAGTAACGATTGTTTGATTACTCTTTGAACTTAGTTAAATTGGTTGAGAACATACATATATGCAAATTTTAGAATAGCGTTGAGATTTAAAGTAAGTATTTTAGGATGTCAGAAAGAAAATGAATATCAGTTATTATGATTCCATGAAAATGGACGCTTTTTAGCGTTTACGCACAGTAATTGTTATTAACATATCTTTCTGTTACAAATAAGTAACGTAGAATTAAGTAAACTTTAATTTGATAGCAATCCCATTCAAATCCGTTAAATGGTTATTTTTTTATTAAGCTTAGAACTAACTCTAGTATACAAAGTTTTTTTGGCCGACAGTAGGTATAACAATTTAAGAAATCTGCAAACATAGGAGAGGTGGATATTACGAAACGAATAAGAAAAAGCAATACACTACTCAATAAATAGGGTATTTATCAACAAAGAACTAAAGTGATTAAGAGTTCATCGCGATTAAGAAAAATGTGTGACAGAATTACGTACACGGCGATTAGATACTTTTATATTTATTTATGTTGTCCTGCATGTGTTGCAAAAAACTATAAAATCCCTACGCCATAATGGCAGAAGTGAAAGGATTGCATATAATAAAAAGGCAAAATCGTATTTGAATTGATTGTACTCTTTATATACTGAA
Organism: Vesta saturnalis; assembly: GCA_036346205.1. NCBI lineage: Eukaryota > Metazoa > Arthropoda > Insecta > Coleoptera > Lampyridae > Vesta > Vesta saturnalis. The sequence continues at coordinate 1,634,710 of JARFJB010001805.1, read as the reverse complement.
ATGCTTTAAAAGTTTTAGCATATGCAAACCATTTATTTCTTAAATTATACGGAAGGAGGTTTAGAAACCTTTTTTTCCAGTGTAAAAATATTTTTAACTATTTAATTCATAATCTATTCTATGTGTAATTCATATCTTGATGACGATGAGAAACATTTTTCAGGAGTCAGTTAAATCTTTTGATTGCCCATAACTTTTTTACATTAATGACGAAATGGCTACTTTAGAGAAATGTAAGTTTTCGATTAATGCATTTGATGAAAAAGTCTGTTCAACAATACTTAAAGTTACTTTTTAAGCTCAATATAAATTTTCTGTATCTAAATTGTTTGTTATTTACGAGATATTCACAGTACTCCTGATGAGAGAATAAACTCAATAATTGTCGTACATTACGTAAATACATTTGATACCGTGAGTTATGGAATTAAAATGAATATATAAATTCATCGTGGTGTAGTTGTAGGTAGGTATAGATAAAAGTTTTAATAGTAGTTAACGTGCTTTTTAGAAACTGAAAGATAATGAAATCGTGAACTTTAACCCAATAAAGCGGTTTTCAGTTCTCAATATGCTAAAATCTAATAAAAAACGCATAATTCTTGTAAGCACAGATTACCAAAAAGCCATTTAAAAAACGAATATGCTTTCGACTTTGTGCAAAATTTTTATTAAGCAGAATCTAAACTTTATTATCCTACTACATATCGCTTTTAATCTTACGAAAACTGTTATATATATATCTTTTGGTTAACCTTTGCACAAAATTTTAATGAACATTTTATGGGTTTCGTGTAGTATTTATGTATGTGATTTTTGTTAATGGCCAAATTGTAATTATGTTCATGCTTTGAAATCTACTAATATAGTACGATGAAGTTGTTAATATAAAATTTGCAATTAGATTGGAAGCGTTTGTAACTGCCATTAAAATGGAAAACGTTTCTATTTTTGAGTTTTTTAGAATTATCTGTAGAGCATTGATTATCTCTCATTTCTTTCTAATATTAATGGTTATGTAGAACAGTTAATCAGTCATAAGTTAGAGCACTGACGAATGAAAAACTTCAAAATTTTCAACTTATACCTTGTGTTAAAGGTAATGACACTTATTAACGTTATGTTCAGAAAATATTTGTAAATACATAATATAGAACAAAATTTGTAACCATAAGTATCGTCTGTTAAAGCTTGTCGTTTCTTTCATAAATAAATTTTTATTTTGTGTTGTAATCATCAGTCTGTCGGCCTTACATTTGGTTCTTATCAAGATTCTGGGAGAATGCGTGCACTTCGTATACTGTACTTTATGGTTCGTTAACCCCTTGTTTGTAGTCTACGTTTGTCTACGTTTAAAATATATTTTTTCTTAGATCTTTTATAAATAAATCTAACCAGAAATTTAGATTTGGAAGTATTTTCCTAAACATACGAAACATATTCGTGTCACAATCTATCGTGATAATTCTTAAGCAAGCACGCTCTTTATTGTTCGTGACTCTCACTAATCATTCTGCAGTCATGTCATTAAATCTTTTTAATGTATCTACTTATTACAACTTTAGTTTTTCAAACCTGGTCGTTCAGAGTCAGTGAGCCTTTTTTTAAGTAAGTCCATTTTATGCAGTTTGATGATTTTTATTATTATCTATTTTTAATAACGAATTTGCTTTTCGCTACATTCGTACATTGTTAATTTTTGTTTAGTTTTGAAGTTGGTAATTAGACGGACTGTGATTGGAACAAAACCACCATTTGCGATATGGCGTTGACTTCTTTTTCACTTCTTGATAAGGAAGAGACAGAAGGATATAAGAGGGAGAAAGAGAGGGAGAGAGGAGAGGGAGAGGGAGAGGAGAGGAGAGGAGAGGGAGAGGGAGAGGAGGGAGAGGGAGAGGGAGAGGGAGAGGGAGAGGAGAGGGAGAGGAGAGGGAGAGGGAGAGGGAGAGGAGAGGGAGAGGGAGAGGGAGAGGAGGGAGAGGGAGGAGGGAGAGGGAGAGGGAGAGGAGAGGGAGGAGGGAGAGGGAGAGGGAGAGGAGAGGGAGAGGGAGGAGGGAGAGGAGAGGAGAGGGAGAGGGAGAGGAGAGGGAGAGGGAGAGGAGAGGGAGGGAGAGGGAGAGGAGAGGAGAGGGAGAGGAGAGAGGGAGAGGGAGGAGAGGGAGAGGGAGAGGGAGAGGAGAGGGAGAGGGAGAGGAGAGGGAGAGGAGAGGAGAGGGAGAGGAGAGGGAGAGGGAGAGGGAGAGGGAGAGGAGAGGGAGAGGAGAGGGAGGGAGAGGGAGGGAGGGAGAGGAGAGGAGGAGAGGGAGAGGGAGAGGAGAGGAGAGAGGAGGGAGAGGGAGAGGAGAGGAGAGGGAGAGGGAGAGGAGGGAGGAGAGAGGAAGGAGAGGGAGAGGGAGAGGGAGAGGAGAGGAGAGAGGAGAGGGAGAGGAGAGGGAGAGGGAGAGGGAGAGGGAGAGGAGAGGGAGAGGGAGAGGGAGAGGGAGAGGGAGGGAGAGGGAGGGAGAGGGAGAGGGAGAGGGAGAGGGAGAGGGAGAGGGAGAGGGGAGGAGGGACCACCTCTACGGGTTGCATATCTCGAAGAGGTAAGCTTGCTTTTTGGTGAACCTTCTTTACCGTCATCTTTTACGGCCGCTTTAAAGCCATTGTTAGATCCATTTTTTAGCTCTTATATTTATCATCTTCATTTTACACAAATTTGTTAATATTGTATTAAGACAAACTTATTATTACGTTCGTTTACAGTGAGAAACGATTGAGATATATAGATTGATGACTTTAACACACAAGACGAAGATCTCCGATAAATAGGTTTTGGCATCTTGTAATGAAAAAAGGCAGAATGGTGCGGGTTCATTTTAATTTTAACGTTTGGTATGATTATGTTTTTTGCTGTCTTTCTTAGACCGTGGGGTACTTAATTTATCCATTAAACGTCTGTTTACCATAGCATTGCAATGATTTCACAAGTATAATTAAAATTAAAATACGATTAAACTTATACCTCCTGTATTCAGTGTTCATTAATAAGTACACTCATTAGGTAGTTACGAAATTTGTCATGATTTGACTAGATTTTTAATTGGAACGTAAAGTCTATGATTATCATATTTTGTTTTAATCAGTATGTAATTACCTGGAAATTATTTCTAAATGAACATTTAACATTTGTTGTGGAAATGCATTACGTTAAGTTATTTTAATACATCTACATAATATTAAAGAATATTTATAGCTCCTGTTATTAAAACAGAAATTGGCCTTTAACGATATGAATAACGTTCACTAATTAAAAATTAATACCATCTATTTATTTTCTTCTTCAGAATGAATATTTTGAATTGTAAACATATTATGGTTTGGTAATATGTTGCCATAATTTGAAAAAACAGCATATCATGAAAACTGAAAAAACTCTATTTACTTAACTTTTATAAAAATCATGAAAAGAATCCTAGTTTGTGCGACTGTTCTCTCATTTTACGAAGCTCGTAGCTTTTACCATTTCTCAGACCACTGCTTTATCTTGAACACATCTATCAAAACTCTGAAAATCGAAAACTTTAAACTTGAAACCTAATCTGAAAAATAAGTAAGTAAGTTAAACTGAACGTATTGTTAGTGTTATTTATTGTAAAAAACAAAGGTCCTGATTATTAGTTAATTACTCTTAAAACTCAAGCCTTAAGTAAATAAATAACAATAAAATTTTAAATAGTAATGCAAAGCTCCATTGTGCAATGAATTAAATACGCACTAGAGAAAACAATGGTTTAGTATTAGTTCGTTCTATTTTAGTTTCTCATCATTCTTAATGAAACTTTGTCTTCGCAACACCAACTCATTTTGATTAAAGAAACTTCCGTATCTTTGACGTTCTAATTTTTGAAGTTTGATACAATTTTAAAACGGTATGATTCATTTTCATTATATAATCCACTTAATAAAAAGTTTAACGTTAAGTGTTATAAATTTGATTAATTAGACAAGATTTGATAATTTTAAGGACATTTAAAATACAAAATATTCTATTAGTGGGAGCTATATGCGTCTAATTAGTGTAAATTAAAATTATGAATACCCAAATTTTTTTAAATTTTCTTTTTACTTTTATAATGATGTTATTACCTTTGTAAATTTAAAACTCTGTCACAAAAAATACTTCAGAGAGCTAAACTTAATTAATTTATTTTAAGAACATATAATTATTTATATTTGCGGTAATTTTTTTCCATAAAAAAAAATTATTACACGTTATATGTTACAACCCCTTTGTTTATCTTAATTGCCCTCTAATTGAACACGTTCATTTATATTATTTTTTCATGACTACTAATCTTTACGAATAAACTATATGACCTCAACTTGAAAATCTGCAAGTTTGATTTGCAGTGAAGTGGTTAAAACGGGGCATTTGCCTTTTGTTTTAAACGGTCGTACATGCGCTAAATGCTTTTATATTAAAAATTTGATTCTGTCGATTTGTTTCACTGTCGACATTAAAATAAGTGTATTTAGAAATTAACGAATATAATTATATACATCTTACGTAACATATAGATGAAAATCTAATTATTTCATGTAAATGGGTACTGTATATAGACAATTAGGTGAATCGTTTACTTAATAATACGTAACTTTCTGTATGTTTAAATATTTATGTAATGGATAAATGTCCTAATAAATGTAATGTAAATGTAATTCATAAATATTTACAATAGTAGAGTAATAGAGTAATTGCGGCTGTACTTTTTAATAAATGGAAGAGCTGCATTAATTATCAATAACTAAATTAATCTGCTATTTTCGGTGTCATTCAATTTCGAATCCTTCGATTATTTACAATAACCTTTCCTATAGGTGGAAAAGTTAAAAATGGACTTAATATTACAGTTACATTAGATATTTGAACAAGTACTTAGTAAAGCGGATTTCTTAATATTTAAAGTGTTAAACTGGAAGTATTTATAGGAGTGTACCGCGGATTTCGACGTTTATTGAAACTAAAAAGGACGATTACAAGACACTTTTAAAAAGAAATCGTACAAAAAGAACGTATTGAATATTGTATAAGTGCAATACAATAAGCGCGGTTAGATTTGCTTTGAAAAAATTATTTTCGAAGCGCCTATCTTCGGAAGAGCGTCACTGTTTACCAAATAACTTGAAGTAAGAAGAAGAAGCCGAAAATATAAATCTCCCTCAACGAGCACCGATACAAAAATTAAAACTCGTCTGAAAATAATTATGTTACGGTAATTATTTTATGGTTTGGTGTGATCACTCCTGGACGGTTTTCAGAAAGGGGTTGTTCGCTGAAGGCGTTGGCTCCAATACTTAACGTATGCGGTTTTCAAACGGCTGCTCCAGGTGCTACAGCGGAGGAAAATATTTAGGGTCTTATCCTGTAGTAGAAGATTATCTAAAACAACATTAATTCGGACGGACGGCGGATACGGAAGATCACAAAGGTCACAGGTCCCTTGACAAACAAAATCCTTCACCAGTTATTGAAGAAAAATGAATGATTCTTAATAAATACGAGCTCTATGAATTTATTTAAATTTCAATGGTTACGGTCTAAATGCGAGCCGTGATCAGTAGCAAAGCAACTTCTACTACTTGTATAACAACAAATTAAGTATGTACTTATAGAGTGAGTATCGATTGACTCTAATTAGATTAATCAGTTTAAGCTACTCTTTACCTCATTCTCATTCACAAAATGTAGCTTCGCCTATGCACAAAAGGAGTGAGAACGAAAAGATAAAAACTTGGCCGTGGCACTTGCCTACATAGAATACTTTACGTAAGCGCATACGAGACGTTTTGTAAATGGAAAGTGGACAAAAAAGTGGAATCTACATCTGAATCTGCAATCCTTGCTTACTTTGCGGAGCTAAATGTAAAATACCAATGTTCTACATTGTGGCAGCAATATTCAATGCTCAACAGTGCAATAAGCCTAAACGAAAATGTAAATATTTCTAAATATGCTAAACTACAAGCATATTTAAAACGGCAGTCGGAGGTATATGTTCCAAAAAAAGTAAAAAAAAAAAACTCTTTTACTCCAGAGGATAATTAACGCCAGATGATAAATATTTTCCAACAAAAGTAAGCGTTAATTATTTTTACTAACGTGAACTAACCGTACATCTTTTCTAGATCGCATTAATAATGGAAATAATGGGTCCTTGCCGCTCAGTTGAACCATATAACATGAAAATTAGCGAAATTCAAGATTTGAGAACAACACTACTTATTACAGTCCCTAATACAAAAACTAAAATTATACGCAAATTTACAATAACTGGTGAGTTTTACGAAATGTGTAAAGAGTATATATTTAAAGCGAGAAGTGAAAAGTGACATAGTTCTTCTCCAGATGAGAAACGCAAAATTAAGAAAACAAATAATTGGCATTAATTCCTTTATAAAAATGGGTAGAGATGTTGCTAATTTTTTGAAATTACCAAACCCAGAGAGCTACTCTGGACATTGTTTCCGGGGAACTTCCGCTATGATTTTAGTTGATGCGGGTGGTGATGTTACTACCTTGAAAAGGAAAGAATAAAGTAAAATTAAAAAGGGGGTCGGTTGGTATTCCCAGGTTTACAATAATGAGGCAGCAGCGTCACAAGTTGTTTTAATTAATATTAAATCAATAATGAATTAATACTTATGTTGACATTCCCAAATTATTGGTTGATATACAATTTTTGCCATTTTCTACTAAAAAAAAACTTATGCTACAGAATGTTTTAATTAATAATTACAGACACTTTTGTATAGTTATAACTCAAAATTTACAGAAGTCGGCTACTTCTTGCACATATGTTAGCGGTTGGAATGTATTATTAAAATAGTTTCTTTTACACAATGTTGTAGTTGCTTACATGGTTCATACGATAGAAATTATTGCATATTTTATTTATATCGAAAATGTTATTTAACTATGCAATTTTCCAAGAAATCAATTAATTTATAAGAAAGGTGTTAATTATTAATTATTTTATTAATTTGAGGCTCTTAACAGGTTTTGAGTGTATTTTTTCCATTCCAAGGTGCACTTTAATACAAACCAAATTATTATTTATCAAGTTTTAATATCGGGATATCAAAAAAGAGAAAATTTGCATTTATATTAACCGTGTAATTATCTGTAGCACTTAATTTCATTCTTAACAATATTTAACGGTTAGTACTTAATTAATTGACGGACTTAATTACGGTTTTTGTTAGCGGAGTAAAAAGGAAAAAAAAACTAATGTTCACAATAGGTTACTAGCATATTGCATAAATAAATACTGTCGAAATGCTAGGATCCTTCAAGGTAACGACCCGCTCGGATAGAAATTCAATGTCGGAGAATTTACGACCTCGGACACAAGAAACACCTACAACATCCAAACCAGGACCGTGTACAACAACTAAAGCTTCTATTACAGGGTGTTTTGTAAAGATATAATGGTTTAAAAAATAGTCTTTGGATAAACTTTACCCACTATAAAGTAAGGGCAGTAAATTAAATTAAAGCGTAGAAATAGGTTAAAGTAAGCATTAAGACTAAGAGCTGAAAGATCTGACTTCATTCATTCAACATGGTAGTGTTTTAAATTTACGAACAACCAACCTCAGATGGTATAGACTACTGCAAGCTAAAGCTTATATTTAATGAGAAGAATAGTAGATAAGCAACACCGATTTGACCACGTTTTCCCCAAAATTATTTCTTACGGAGTTTTCCAAGGTCCATTCTGGCAATTTTTGGTCCCCGCAGCCAATCAGAAGCGTCCTTTCAGTCACGTGACATTTGACTGGACGAGTTGGTGGTGTAGGAAAGCAATATTAAGCATGATATCGTAAGGAATGTGTGTGAATGGTTGCATACTGATGTGTGCATAAGGGGTAAGTATAGGGCGACTGTATGCCGATTGTTGCTTACGAATGAGTATGTAGGGACAAGCGGCAGCATGTGGGTGGTTGCATTAATTCATGGGGTGACTAAGTATGGCTCGTTGCATGCTAAGGTTTACATAAGGGGTAAGAAGGGTATGACTGTGCCCGGATGGTTGCATGCGGCATGCCTATGCAGACATTGTTTATACTTTAGGTGGCTTCTTCAGGTGTCTGGTACCGGTTCATAAGGGATGTGTGGGAATGGTTGTATGCCGTTGTCTGCATAGGGGTTAGCAGGGTGATTGCATACAGTTGGGTGTAATGGGGTAAGGACAAGGGGATGTCAGAATGGGGGGGGGGGGTGGTTGCATACAGATGGGCGCGTAGAGATTAACACATGGGGGGTTAATAAACACATGATAATAGTAATTTATTGTTATAAAATACATTCTAAGGAATGAACTACATCTTCAACATATTTGGATTACTTGCCTTGACTGACGAAAGAAATATTTGCCGTTGGAATGTGCGGTCCTGCAATAACATCTCATTGGATAAACATAACTTACTATCTTCCAAACTCAGGGGTTGCTAAGAGATGGTAGCATTTATTATCTAATAATTTCTCGGAGATGATGTTATATTGAAGCTTGTACAGTTACTTCCTTAAACCTAAAATTGTATCACTTTATAAGCGAACACCATCTGAATTCATTTGATATATGAAAACTGATATCCGACTCATTCTGATAATTTCAAATATTTGAGTAATGTAAGTACACAAAAATTTTTTGCAACAACGAATACCATATCGTTAAAATGTTGGCGACAAAATGATTAAAACGTTGTGATCGGAAACTAATATCGGCTCCATTCTGATAATTTCAAATATTCAGTATAGTAAGTACACAACAAATTTTTGCAACAACAAATACCATATCGTTAAAATGCAATGTCACACCTCTTTCTGCAATATCTAAAAATAAAATAAAGTTTAAGTTTGTAAGCAAAAATAAATACATTTACTAAGGTAAAATTTATGAAGTTATTTCGCTTTTTTAGTAAAATATTGTTAATTAGTCTATAAAGACGACATTATATCAAAAGTTGGCCACGGAATGATTAAGACCGGATCATAGAAGTGTTATCTTATAAACCACTAGATCCGATATTGCAAGATAGTATTAGAACAATAAAAAAACTTGCTATTTCCATACAAAAACATAATACGTCATAATGGAAAATTCCAGAACATTAGCAAAAATTGTTGTTAAATCAAAGTGAAATTTATTAGTTCTCACGAAGACAGTCAGGTAGTTAAAGTATCTCAACCATCATCAGCAGGTTTTATTTATATTTAGTAGGTATGTTTATTTTTGAATCATTTTGTATCAGTTTGAAAATTATTTGAGAAAAAAGGTTTTTTTAAAGACGTTTAATACATTAGTATACCTTTGATACATTTTTATAGAATGTAATGCATCATCAATTTATTAGTTTAATTTCGCTATTCAGAAATACTGAAAAAAATAGTAATATCGATATCTTGAGCGGTGAAATGAATTCAGTGCTGTAACGATAATAATTGTACAGTCGTGAATATGTTAGGTTTGCTAAATTTGATGTTTCCAAAAGCCCAACTTCCGGTCTGTAGATTTTAAGTTGAGATATTGAGTGTGACATATCGGTTAACCGTATTTTGAACCGAGAAAGCTATATCTCATGCTTCTGGGCATGTAACTTCTGGTTTGCAGATTTTAGGCTTAGATATTGAGTGTGACATCGTTTAACAGTATTTTTAACTGAAAAAGTTAAATCTACCGTTTCCAGGCGTGTAATTTCCGGGCTGTAGATTTTAAGTTGAGATAAACAGTATTTTGAATTGAAAAAGCTAAATCTCAAGTTTCCGGACATGTAACTTCCGGACTGTAGATTTTAAGTTGAGATATCTAGTGTAGCATATTGCTTAACAGTGTTTTGAACTGAAAAAGCTAAATATGATGTATCCAGGTGTGTAACTTCCGGTCTTTACATTTTAAGTTGGGATATCGAGTGTGACATATCGTCTAATAGTATTTGGAACTGACAAAATCAAATCTACTGTTTCCGGTCGATAGATTTTTAAGTTGAGATATTGAGTGAGATATCGTTTAACAATATTTTGAACTGAAAAATGCCAAATCTGATGTTTTCAGACATGTAACCTCTGGTCTGTGGATTTGTTTCGATCAATTATTTACGAAATGTAAGTTTAGTTATTAATTATATAACATCTAACAGAAACCTAGTGTTTTATACAGTGCTTTACTTGTCCTCTAACTCACAGTTACCTTTACAATGAACGTTTCAATATGACAAACACATTCCAAGTAAAAATTAAATGTAATGCATTGTATTTGGAAGGTTAGAATGTACCTAGAACAACGAAGTATTAACATCAACTTCAAGTTGGACTTTACACCTCTTTCCATGACCAACTTAGCAAGCAATAAATTTGTATTAAAAATACAACCTTATTGGCATTGACAACACTAAATAATAAGAAGAAATACATTATCCAATATCGGGCACTAAAGAAAGCTTTAACTCACGGCTTAGTCTCCACCAAAGTACATAGAATACTTAAATTTAAGCAATAGCGTTGGTTGAAGTCCTACCTCGATTTAAATGCTGAACTTAGAAACAAAGCAGAGAATGACTGCAAAGGATTTGTTTAAACTGATCAATAACGCAGTATTTGGAAAGACCATGGAAAATGCGAGAAAACGAGTTGATGTTAAATTACTATCCAAATGGGAGGGTCGTTACGGCGCAGAGTCATATATCTCAAAACCTGAGTTTAAGACATGTACTATATTTTTGGAACATTTGGTAGCGGTGGAAATGAATAAGGTAAAAGTACAATTAAAGAAGCCCATATATGTAGGTTAATCCGTTCTTGATCCAGCTAAAATGGCTATATACAGCTTTCATTATGACTGCATGGTTGGGATTCAGTGGTAACTGCTCCATCCTCTATACAGACACTGACTGTTTAATTTATGAAATACTGGAGCAAGACCCTTACGCGGTTATTAAGACGGCCCCCTCAGACTATCCTGAGAATAATATCTATGACATTCAGTTGGTAAATAAGAAAGTACTTGGTATGATGAAGGATGAGAATAATTGTAAAATAATGACTGAATACGTAGGATTGCGATCTAAACTATATACTACCAAGCTATTAACCTCTGAAGATGATTTTATAAAATTAGATAAGAGCTTAGAAGCAGAAGAATATGAGGAAGATGAAATTAAGAATATTATTAAAAATTAAAGACTAATGAAGAAGGCGAAGGGTGTAAATAAATCAGTAGTGGAGACAAAAATTATATTTGATGACTATATTGAATGTCTCGAAACCTTTAAACAAAGAACTACTTCACAAACTTAGATTAGATCAGATAGGCACGTGTTTTTCCATAACACAAACGAATATTGCTGTAGGTTCTGAATATGATAAACGGTATCTGATTCCTGATACATTTAACATACTTCCATGGGGACATTACACTATCGATACACCCCAAGATGAGTTCGTGGAAATAGATTAACCTATACATATTTATGTCTATTTACTATTATCATTTCTTCACTTCTATGATCCAGTTTTAATCATTCTGTCGCCAACTTTTGATATAATGGCATCTTTATAGAGTAATTAACAATATTTTACTAGAAAAGCGAAATAATTGCATAAATTTTACCTTGGTAAGTGTATTTATTTTTCCTTACAATCTTAAACTTAATTCTATTTTTAGATATTGCAGAAAGAGGTGGGACATTGCATTTAAACGATATGGTATTTGTTGTTGCAAAAATTTGTTATGTAGGTGAAAGATAGTAAATTATGTTTATCTAATGAGATATTATTACAGAACCTCATATTCCAACCCTAAATATTTCTTTCGTCAGCCAAGGCAGGTAATGTAAATATATTGGAGATGTATTTCTTCCTTTAGAATGTATTTTGTAACAATAAATGACTAGTATCGTGTGTTTATTTATTATCTCCTTGTACTTACCCCTATACACCTATCTGTAGGCAATCACCCGCGCACAGTCACCCCCTGATTATCCCTTATACAGACATCTGCATACAACCAATCCCACACATCCCTTATGCACCGGTACCAAATACTTGAAGGAGCCACCTAAAGTATAAACAATGTCTGCAAAGCCCTGCCGCATGCAACCATTCACGCAGTCATTCCCTTTTTACCCCTTATGCAGAGATCAGTGCCCATTCGTAAGTAACCATCCCCACACAGTACCCCCTGCTTACCCCTTATGCAGACATCAGTATGCAACCATTCACACACATCCCATACGATATCATGTTTAAAGCAACTTACACCCTCCTCCAATACTTCCAGTCAAATGTGAATCCGCATGCGCAATGCTTGGTCACGTGAGTGAAAGGGCGCTTCTGATTGGCTGCGGGGACTAAAAAGTACCAGAACTGACCTTGGAAAACCCAATAAGAAATAATATGTGATTTTGGGGAAAAATGTGCTCGAAACGATGTGCTTATCTACTAAGAATCGTATGACTTTGAAGAGGGTATCCAAGTGTACGAGGTAACCTTCTCATTTTAATGTTTTGCCCCAAGAAGATCTGTAGTAAATCAGAAAACTGGTACCATACCATGCAAGAGCATGAACAAGTTGACAAGAAGATTTCTCAAGTAGATAACTGATGGAGTCAAAGAAGATAAACACTCCTGAGTTGTACAAGATTTATTAGAAGTACTTGAAACTGTTTTAGAATATAAGAAGTTTTGAATTGATTTAGAAAATGAAGAAACAAGTGAACAAGGTAAATATGGTGAAGCGAGTGAGCCTACAAGACCTGTGGACTAATCAGTACGAGTTTCACCACGTAAGGTCGGAGAAGCTATCTAATCGTCAAAAAATAAAACTGAAAGTAAAATGAACAATCATTATATGCTATGCGCTGCCAGAAACTAGAGAAAATGTGTCACCAAATTATACGTCTACTTCTCACCACATAGCTGATGCATCCATATTCAATTGTGATGCCCAACCTTCTCCCCGACCACTTGAATACTCTCTATTAACATACACACAACTGATGGGTATATTTGTTTTCATAGGAAATTTATCAAAAATAAATGACGCATTTTTGATTTTGAAACTCCAAACCTCGACATAGAAACAGTAGCCTAATTGCTCAAGAAAACTCAAAATCCACTCAATAACTCATGGACCAATTTTGTTTTGACCATTTAGAATTTAAAATTGTTTTTAGTTCGTTTTTAATTCATTCCTATCATTTTTTATTTCATTTTATTTTTTTAAAGACTACCAATGGCCACATACGCTTAGATCACCATATACAACATAAATTTGAAGTTTGGAAGGGTACGCTGCACTTACAGTTCCAGAACTAAGGTAACAACTGCACGTAAGTTGAGATCTTAGAAATGCCTAGTTCACTAAGGGTATGCGGTATGTTGGTGAGTATTCAGGGAAATGAAATTAGATATTTTTGACAAAAACTTTATTGAGGAGCTAAAAAACGAACAGTAACGTAGAGCGAAACAAAATTGTCTGTACTTGAAGATATAATGTTGGAAAGTATCCATTTTCTTTACAGAGCGTACCCAAGCATTATTGTCTTTGGTTGTTATTCAATTATTGAGTTAATTAAAAACAAGATTATAGAGAACGACTAAACTGGAAAACAATTTAATCTAACTAGAAATATTTCTCAAGTTTCTAAAAATATTACGTGTCAATTATGTACCTATCTATACTTTTTTCCGTTGTTTACTGCTTATCCGTGTTTTTTATTCTAATCATCAATTGTATAGCCTAATGTCATTTTTATGTTTTCTTTACTAACTTACTCTGCAAACCTATCGATTTCTCCGATGTATTCCTTCAGACACCGTTTATCAAAAATTAAATATAATCAGATAAAACAGTATATTACTCGAAAAATTTGTCAGCAGAATTGAGAAACTTTTCCAACCAGTTGATTTCATTAAATACTTACGTCAAAGAAGAATGCAATTACTTTTAATATTTGTGGGTTATTGCTAGCGAAAGAAAATAAAATCCACAACTTCTTCTTACCCCTTAGCTCCATCACCCATACCAACACCAAACATCATAACATATACCATTCACCTTGCGGGGTAGGCAAAATAACCACTGCCTCGTTTCTTTAGCAATCTTTTTTTCCTATCCCTGCTTACCTCCCTAGCTTACATAAGATTCATACATTGTTCCTAACACGCCCTTTTATTTTTAAAACGTCTTACCCTTCTTTGTTTTATCATGTATTCTACTGCATTCAGCAAGTTTTACGTGGCCTACCAGACCCGCCCTTATCTCTAACTTCACCCAGATCAACCTGCTTTGAAAACAAGGCTATATAGGTGGCAAACAAGTTTTGAATACAATTCCTTTTTAAGGTTCTGAATTATCGCGGACAAAGAAAATTAAATTTACACCTCTTACTTCTTAGCTCTAAAGTCCTTCGCTACCAAAAGTTTGCATCTAAATTCATTTCAATTTTTTGAGTTATTGCGATCGAAAAAAAATTACATTTACCCCTCTTACCCGTTACTCCACAAACCACAGTCGAGATTTTGAGGTCATAAACACCTATATGAAATTTGAATGTAACAACAGCTTTTCAAGTCGCGTCCGAAATATTCACCTATGTACATGCAGTCACGCATGCATACACATATATTTTTTAAAATCTCTTTTTGGGACTAAGGTAGCCTCAAAACAGATATTTCTGGTTTCAGTTTTCATTTTCTTTTACCGATTATAGCTTTCCCTTTAGGTGGCAAAGTTAATAATCCAATAGATTTGGCGATTTTGCTATTTTTTGTAATCTAATATTATATTTATCATGGTTATATCTAAAATTATTGCTTGATTTTATTTGACATAACTTAACATTTGATAACAACAAATACGTAAAATAGTATAACACACATGAAGTGGAATATATATATATATATATATATATATATATATATATATATATATATATATATATATATATATATATATATCTCGCTAAAATTGTACATCACATTAATTTCTTTTAAAGTTGTTACTTAATTTTATTAACATCATTTATGCTTATTATTCAGTTATTTAGAATTTACGATTAATAAGAAATTTTTGGATTTGTCACATGTTAAAATTTGTTTCAATTTTTAGTGTTTTGCCAACTGTGATAATTTTGTTACTATTAGTGTTTTTTTAAATAAGCGGGAATTTTGAAATTTCTTAATTTTTCAGATTTACATTTAACAGAAAAGTGTAAATATTACTTAAATTTTGTACATCCGCCTTTTTGTTAATTGCATTCTGCTCTCTATTTATAAAATACATTTCTAAAAAATTTCTTTTAGCCTGGTTTGTTTCTATAGCTAATACTTTAACATTTTTGTAACTTATTTTATGGTCTAAATTAATTGTGTGAGATGCCAGAGAGCATCGTTCTACACCTTTTTTAGCATCACTCTGATGGCCAGTAATTCTGGCTTTCAAGAATTGTGAAGTTTGTCCGATGTATTTCCCTGTGCATTCCTCACAATCAATTTTATATACTACATTCGATCTTAACAAAGTTGGTGTTTTATCTTTTAATTTGGAAAATAAATAAATATATATATATATATATATATATATATATATATATATATATATATATATATATATATATATATATATATATATATATATATATATATATATATATATATATATTTAGATCGATTTCTAATATATACACCTGGTTATTGTTTTCACAAGTACACAGATTTTGTACTTAACAGAAAGTAACGATGTAAAACAAATTTTAGGGTTACATGGAAGTTCATATTTCTCCTACAGGAATATAATAAGTGTTGGATGCGCACATTGTAACAACCCATTTTGAGTTGTATTAAAATATACCGTAATTTATATCTTCGTTCATTCAGTTGTAAATATAAGAAAAAATTTTAATTATTTTTGCATTATAGATATGAGGTAGGCAACTTAATTTGCATTTTGGTGTAACTTAAGTGCATATCTTCTTAAGGGTATATTCTTCTTAAATGTTTATACTCCCACTTTAAATTATTTTTCTGCGCAAATCTTTTCGCGCATCTAATTTCAAACTATCCATTTTCTTTACTTCCTGATAAATGTTGTGTTGGTAGGAAGAATTTTTTGGGTTTCCACCTAAATTTTGTGAAAGTGCCATTGATTTGATGGTAAGATATTTTAACGCATTATACTAAAAATTAAAACATTTGCTCTTTTCAGGCACTTTTATTTTCTTTTATTTTTACTTTGATTTACACTTTTATTACAATTTAAGTACCCATTTAATTTTACTGTTGCGTACGCTTTCATTTTATGATTGCAATTTTTATTTGAAAATTTCAAGAAAATGCATTAAACTGATTATTCAATTTCATGAATATAAATTTATTAGAAGAAAAGTTCCAGTTTGGGTGTGGTTGATAATATAAAAGCATTGTTATTGCAATATATTGCGCAACATTGACACAAGGATTACGTCACCGTGGTTTGCATTTCTGCATTTATTTTTCATAATACCAGGGGTTCTCAAGAAGTATTATATTTTGTATCTGTATATTTTTTATTATTTTTTACATTTTGATAGAATTTTTATTGTAAACAACCTCGGTTTGTTTATTCCGAGCATAATCAAAAAATAACTTGGCGTCCGAGATCATTCTTATGATTGTAAAATTGCAGTTTTTTTCTATTTATGTTCAGTGGAAGTAATCAAGCCTAAATTGTGGTAATTAAGAAAATCAAAAAATGAATCGGCCTACTTTAAACTACCGACTGAGTCAAAGGCATTATTTGTGGTGAATGGCTTGTATCTCCAGTTAGTTTAACGATCTGTTTCGGAGAACTTATTTCCTTATTTCTTTATTAAATTATTTAAAAAACATTTTATATTTTATACTACTACCATCACCACTAGTTTATAACATGTGTATGACGTAATGAATCCTTTGTGTGTTGTATATGTGCATATTGTTATTAAAGATATTTACAAATTGCAAGCGTCCTATTAGTAAATGACATGAAAAAAATTATAATTTGTGTATGTATTTCAAATTTCATATAAAGGTGTATATTTTCACATTTTTTCGAAATAGTTTGTAACAGACTATTTTATTTTGTCTTACATCGGATTCAAATATATTTATTTAAATAATGATGGCCCTACGACTTATAAAAATAATATTAGCCTTCAATTGTTGGCATAATAAATTGGTTATGTCATGTACTGCTCGCTTGTATGCATATCACACTTCTATATTCCTAAGCATCTAAGCTTCATTAATTGTATAGTTTTTATCAGTCAAGAAACATGATACATTGTTTATTTTAGGCAATCATTTATACAGTGCGTTTGTAAAGTAGGGTATAAATTCAATTAAAATTCAAATAAAATGGGAGTTTAGGAAGAAAACGCTCGGACCCGTCGATTTTTATTTTCAATTCACAATTTTTTTACGCAAACGTGAAATATACAGGGTGTGTCAAGAAAAAGATATGACGTCATCGTGATTTTTTTAAATGTCAAGCCCCATTAGAAAGGGTACATCTTTTTACCTACGACAAGGTACATATGGGCTAACAAATGATTTTTGAACGTTGTCGAAGACGTTTGCGGTAATGTTTCTAATTTCTTGGCGAATTCTTGCTTTTAAATCTTCTAAATTATGTATCCCCACAAGAAGAAATCTAGAGAATTTCAATCTGACGATCTGACTGGCCACTCATTTGTTCCTTTTCTACCTATCCAACGATTTGGAAAAACTTCATCCAAATAAGGGCGAACATGTAAAGTATAGTGTGGCGGCGCTCCATCTTATTGAAAAAAGAGGTCGCGATGGTGCATATCGGGCTCTTCTAAATCCGGATACAATGTTATTAGCAGGGGGATGAGGTCATTTTAAAGAAAGTCTAAATATCTCGCACCAGTGAGAGTATCCTCGAAGAAGTAAGGACCTATGACTCTTCCGTAAAATATACCGCACCAAACAAATGTTCAATTTTTTAGGGTTTTGGGTGTGATATGCCGTGAACTAGTGACGATTTTCGGTTGCCTACTAACGACAATTTTGTTTGTTCACATGGCCGTGTAAAGCAAATGTTACTTCGTCGGAAAAAATTATTCTTTTTACAAAATCGGCGTTACCATAACATAGTTTTTGTATTTGTTCACAAAATTCATTTCGCCGTTCAAAACCATCTTCCGACAGCTCGTGAAGTAAGCATATCTTGTAGGGATGTAACTTCTCTGTTTTCAACACTTTATACACAGAAGATCGCGCCACACTAATATTATTAGCCGTGTCCGTAACGGTGGTATTAGAACTTGCGCTGCTAACACAATATTCAACTGATTTTCATTAATTATCGACTTTCGACCAGATTTTCTCATATCCCGAACATGTCCAAATTTCCGAAGTTTAGCCCGGACTCTGCTTACCATGCTTTGGCTAATGGATGGTTGATCAGGTACTTGGCCTTGTGCTCCTAAACATAAACCTGAACTTGAATTCTAGAAAAAGCGTACAATGACCATAACAACTAATCATTATGTATTCTAATAGATAGTCAGGGCGAAAACCACTCGACCCTCACATACTTACTTTTCTTTTCCCAGTTAAAGCCTGGTTTGTTTCTAGGCTAGATCAATAAAACTGGTACCTGATTTGATTCTCGACTAGATCACGCCACATGCGGTTCGAGTATCTGAGCTAGGCCTATGAACTTTGAGTTTATTTTTAGTGTAAGTCAATGAACCTGAAGAGGTACATGAACTGCGTATACGGTTTTTTCTTTGGCTAAGTTTGTGTTGCCAGGTCAATGGGTTTGTTTCTAAGCTAAATCGGTGAAATTGAAGAGGTTAATGCAGTTTGGGTTTGTTTCTTAGCTACGTCAACGATCTCGAAAATTTCCAACTGGGTTCTTTGGTTGCTTCATAGTTAAGTTGATGACCTTGAAATGTGACTACATTACAATTATTAAAAGTATTTAATTGTTGAAACGTTATATATAAAAATTAACAGCAAAATTTACTGTAATAGTAAAAGAGGTTTACAAAACTCACCTCCCAATTAAAACATTTTAGAAAATACATAAAAATCCATATACAACATTACTTGTTAAATTTCTCAATCTTGTTTAATATTATTAAAATACTTTTTGGGTTTTTTAATAGTATATTTGTATATTAAAGTTATACAATCTAAACGTTTCGATAACACATACAGTCACCTTCGTTAGTAGTACTATTACCTTTTAAAATTTTTAAAGATGTTGGAACAATTTTGTGAAATTTCAAAAATTGATAAAAATAAGCCTGCTATTAATAAAAAATGTTGATAAACGTATAAAGCTATCTTTGGAATACAATTGTTGTAAAAAATAACTAGACCGTTAAAACTTAAATATTATTAAACTGTCTTAAAGATGACAAATCAGAACACCCTCTAACGGTCGAAGGCTAACGGTGAAAAATGTCATAACCAAAAAACAAATTTAACAAAATTTAATCAAGTTATGATGTAAGTGTAAAGTTGTGAAAAACTTTAGTTTGAAATTGATAAAAGCATTCACAAATGGAAACATGACATCAATTATAATAATCCAGTTAAATCTAACAAAGAAATAGCTTCGTCAATAAGTCTTGTTTAACAATGAAAACAGTGTAGAACATTTTATGTAATTTTTAAATTTAATTTTAATTTCAGCTACTTATTCTAACACACATCACTATATATAACATAAGAAGTTGAAATTAAAATTAAAAATTACATAAAATGTTCTACATTGTGCTTTTCACTGTTAACCCTAACATTGGAACGAGGAAGGATTTTACGTCCGGAATTTTTTACCCTAGAAACCACAGCGATCTTTCTGTTAATTTTAATCCAATAGTTAGATTACAGTGAGGACGAGAGGAAAAATACGATGAGAATCGATTGAGGATAAGAAAAAGGTGACCGGCAGGCCTTACCAAGCTTAGAAAATCGGAGAACCAATGTTGACTGACCCATGGTAAGGGTGGTGGTGCCTTTCCGGCTGGAATCGCGTACACATGCACCTCCCCTTCAAAGATTTAACCTAATAATTAACTATGAAAGTATTGGTTAAAAATTTCTAGATAACCAATGATCTAAGTTGTATTATATTATTAGATAAACCATACAGAGAACAGTCTACAGGTGTCTATTAATTTTAGTCATATGATGTAGCGTATCTTACCTTAAAATTGTAATTTAAGTAATGTTTAATTAGCATAAGTATTATGTCAAGTTTGTACTCTTTGTTTGACGCCAAATTAAGCTTAATATTTCGAATATTATTATTGTTGAAAATAAAACTAGTACGTAGATATATAATTTCGATATCCTAAGCATTTGACATTTTCATTAAATATAATAGCGATAAAAGAATTTCCCATTTGGTATTTCAATTCTTTTACTAAAAATTTTATAAACCTAATACCTTATCGATTACTTCGATAGAATTTTAATTAAGAAAGCAATTCTAAAACTTTTTCGTTTGCTGTTGTAATTGGTTATTACTTATTGGAGAATAAGTGTCGTAATAAAACGGATCAATGGAGAATGAAGTAGAAAAAGGACAGACATTTTTCGAAAAGTATTTCCTAATTGGTCAAAAATAGTATTTTAGATAGTATTTGTGCTAAATTATAATTTTCTAAGCATTGTACCGTTATGCGAGTTTTATTAGAAATGAGGCTTTAGTAAACAAAATTTATGACAAAAAGATAAGTTGACGTAATTACGTATAAAGTTTAATATAAGAAACACTAATTAATTAATGTCATTCGAAATACCTGTCCCTACTCCACTCAATGTTTCTGTTCCATCGTCTATATAAAATAAAACCAATCCACTCAGTTTTAATGTGATGGAATTTGTGAAAGTATCATAGTGAAAATCTATATTTTTTCAAAGCAGTTTCAAAAAAATCCTATATTTGTATACATTTCACTAAGACCATATATGTGATATTGAATGGAAAACCTTTTATACGATATTCTTATTGACTTCGCTTACAAAATTTCATTCAGTAAACTGAGAAGCTTATTTTCGTAGTTGTTGTTTTTCTTCTAGTTACTCCCGTGAGCCCTTTTAAAAGTTTACAATGCTCAATTTCTTACAACAGTTTTGCTAACACATTTATCTGTGTTGCGCAGAAATTAAAAAAATTAAGCAAATGGTTATTTTACAATACAGGCGTTGCATTTACTAATTGAGCCCTGTCAATCACAATACAACAATATCTTTAAATTCAGAAAAGGCAGCTTTAAAAACGTTCTACAATAATAAAAACATTATAGCAAAAAGAGACAAGATTTATAGTTGATTTTATTTTGCATTTACCAAATTAGTGAAATTAGCTTTAAAACTTCTTTCCTTACATCTAGAAAAAAGATGAAAAATGGACTAAGAAGTATGCAGTCTCGTCTTTAGTAGTTCGAAGTGGTTTGGTATCAATCATGTTGAAAAATTATGACGTGCATAATTCGGATATAAGTGGAAATGGTTACAGTTTCGTTTGAAAAAGGTACATTGTTCAAATTTGTTTTTGATCATAATAAATTTAAAACACGATAGGATAGAAAATTATTAAACACATTATGAACTTCTTATGGAGACAAAGTTTTTGTAATTATTTACACAGTAACAGCTAAGAACAATGATGTTATAAATGGTGATACTATACTATTCAAGCTTATTTGAAGTTATTGCATCTTTTTTTAGTAATCTAGTGAGAACTGCTTAGAGCGCGAGGGTAACGTTAATTAAAGATTAATTTTAGTACATCATTACATTACATGAAGTTGATTATTTTTTGACATGCTTAAAAAAATACTAATTATAAGCTATTTTCACAATCATTTGTCCTTTGTAGGTACTTAAACTTTGTGTTAGAGCGCCATGTGTGCCTGATGTATTATTTCTTATTTAATTAGAAGACGTTGGCTATCGACTAAAATTAAAATCAATAACATGCATGATTAAGAAACCAATTATATAGATTATTGTATGAAAAATGGTTGTTGACATTTGTATATAAAATCAAATTTTGGATAATAATTAGAAACGACTAATTATTTTTAAAATTGAAATTGACAGACGTTTTCTAAAGAAAGCAATAATATAAATGATTGATTGATTGAAACAAATTGTTTTAACGTTAAAATTTGTTTTATAGGCGCGTTGAGCGGATCACGTTGATTAAAGATGAATTTTAAATAATAATTAGACAAGGTTGATTACGTTTTGAAATTGATATCGGTAATAGGTTTAATAAAAAAAATTAATAATATGAAATATTATAAAAAATTGTCTTTTAAAATTGAAACTTGAGGTTTGTGTTAAGAGCGTTGTGCACATCACTTAACTAGTCAGTGTTACTTTCATTAGTAGTGACAGACTATTTTTTAAAATATTAACCCTCTGAATTGTATTATAAGAAAATTTTAAAAGTTAGTTATTTTAAGTTTAAAGTAAAGTAAAGAATAGAAATATCTATTGCTAACTTCGCATCAGTCTTCAAATATAAATTGATTTTTGTTATCAACGTCATATTTTCAAATGAAGCTAGCTTTACAAAGATATTTGTAAGTATTTGTAGCTTCAACAAAATTTGGTAGTACACAGTTTAATTCAATTCAGTTATGCACCAAACTGTTACTGTTCTTAAGATATAATAGTTCAATATAGACATTTATATAAATCTAAATCTACACTTTTATGTCGCCATTGACATATTATATTGCCATATCTATCAAGTATATGCGTGATTAAAACTAACTGCATGTTTGCACCACTGAAGAGATTTTCTACTTCATTTTTAAAAAGCATATAGTCAAGTTTTAGAGTCTATAAATTTAAAGAAAATTCTTAAATAAATTTTGGTTAAAGACTTTTCATTATTTAAAATACTTATCTTTTTAGAATTTTTTTATGATGTATTTTTATTATACAGACCCAAACGTTTCGATAACACTTACAGTTATCTTCCTCAGTAGTAATACTATCTTTAAAATTGTTTAAGATGTTGAACCAACTTGTGAAATTTGAAAAAGTGAAAACGCAAACATAAGCCTGCTACTAATATAACAGTTTGATAAACGTATAAAGCCAACAATGGAATACAATTTTAGTAAAGAATAGAACATTAATAAATTAAATATTATCAAACTACCTTGGAAACCAGAAGACCTTCAAACGGTCGAACGATAACAGTGAAAAACGTCATAACCAAAGAACAAATTTAATTAAGTTAGGATGTAAGCATAAAGTTGTGAAAAACTTTAATTTGAAACTGATACAACACTCAAATAGAAACTTAATCTCAATTAAAATAATCCAGTCATATCTAACAAAGAAATAATAATAATAAATGCAAGTGTTATTTAACAGTGAAAGCACAATGTAGTACGTTTTATATCCTTTTTAATTTTAATTTCAACCGCATATATTGAATTATAGTGCTGTAGTAATTTAACATATCATTGGTAAAGCGTTTACTTCAAGATCTAAAAAAAAACACAGCAAAAACCCTAGACACACCAAAAACTAAAATTAAAATTATGCCTTTTTAATAAATAATAAATTATTTAAGCAGCAATATAATAGACCATCTTTTGATTATTAAAAAGTTACAAACCCTTTTGTGATCATATTTTTTCGGATGATGCTGTTGCAGCGCTTTCTAAAAGCCGAAATTTTGCGATAACACCAAGAGTAATATCTTTTCAAGACATAATTTCCAATATTGAGAATTCTATTAAATCGTTACTTTTTGATGCTGCGAGTGAAGTTAGATTTAAAATTGTTAACATATTACTTGAAGCAAAACCTCCAAAGAGCAACCTATCCTTTCGTCAACGCCGTGCTTTATTTGACCTTAAACGTAATGAAAATGTAATAATATTACAATCAGGTAATGCAACTGTTATATTAAATATAAACGACTATAACATTAAAGTAGAACAACTGTTGGAACCACAGATCTATCATGGACAAGATCCCCCAAAAAGGTTTCTTTTAAAACCTAAAAAACATTAAATTGTCACGTATTCATAATCATACGGTTTACCACAAATCTATAAACCTAATGTTCCTTTACGACCTATTGTTAGTGCAATTGCTTCTCCTACATATAATCATGTAAAACATCTTACATTTCTATTACAAACTCATTTAGGTACAGCACTTCATGACGTTAAAAATTCTGCTGACTTTATTGAAAAAACACATAACTAATTGAAGAGAGTGATATAATGGTCAGTTTTGATGTTGTTTCATTTTGTACAAAAGAAACTATTGAGTATATTAAAATGTAAACTTTCACCATTAACACTCATAATAAAATACTTATCTTTTTTGGGATTTTTTAATGGTGTACTTTAAATTATACAATCTAAACGTTTCGATAACACTTATAGTTATCTTCGTCAGTAGTAATGTTTGTTAAAAATTGTTAAAGATGTAGTAAACAATTTTGTCAAATTTGAAAAATTAAAACATGTTTTAATTTTTCAAATTTGACAAAATTGTTTACTACTAAAAAAAGTCACAATGGTACGTCTTAATTTTAATTTTATCTTTAGGTGTGTCTATGTTGTTTGGAATGTTTCTTCCTAGACCTTGAAGTAACTGCTTTACCATTTATATGTTAAATTACCTCAGCACTATAATTTAACATATGTAGTTGAAATTAAAATTAAAAATTATATAAAACGTATTACATTGTGTTTTCACTGTAAAACACTGTTAACAAAGTATTTATTTGTTAGATTTGATTGGATTCTTAATTAATGTCAAGTTTCCATTTGTGAATGCTTTTATCAATTTCAAATGAAAGTTTTCTCACAACTTTACACTTACATCATAACTTGATTATATTTTATTAAATTTGTTCTTTGGTTATGGCATTTTTCATTCTTATCCTTCGACCGTTAGAGGGTGTTCTGTTTTGTCATCTTCCAGACAGTTTTACAATATTTAATTTGTTAATGATCTAGTTATTATTTACTAAAATTGTATTCCATAGTTTACTTTATACGTTTATCAAACTGTTATATTAATAGCAGCCTTATGTTTGCGTTTTCATCTTTTCAAAGTTGTTTCAACATCTTAAACAATTTTGAAAAATGACGAAGATAACTGTGTTATTTAAACGTTTAGATTTGTATAACTTAAATATATAAATACACCATAAAAAAAACAAAAATAAGTATTTTAAATATGTGCAATAATGGTGAAAGTTTACATTTTGACTTTTCATTGTATTTATGTGTAGAAAATTGTCATAACAGTCTTATCTTATCTTATCACCGTAATAAAAAACATTTGTAAATATATGCATTATGTACACTATATACTTAATTCCTATAGTTACCAATCAATTAAAATTTATTGCAATACGTTTATATCCTGGTATGGGTTCTATGTATCTATTTGTAGCTTAAAATAGCTTCCCAACAAATTTAGTTAATGGCAAAATAAATGATATATAGTTTTGAAGATCACAGCGTCCAAAAGCTCTAAAAGATCGTAAACCGTGTCGTAAATTTTGTGTAACCATTGACAATCAATTCTACTAGTGACTACTATGAGTCATCAATTAGAGCTTTAAGCATAACTACTGAGGTGATTACAAATATGGTGTATTATCATTGATCATTCCTAAGTGTATTTTCAATACAATAAATTTAAAGATTTTCATTTTGAAATTAAGATGCACTATGGCATTATACAAGTGCTCTCAAAAGAAGAGCTTACCAGATACATAGAATACAGATATTGTAACCAGCAGAACCAGAAAGAATAGTAATGTTGCTATTTGACGTAACGTTCGAACAACAACGGCAACAAAACTGAAATCACAGATATCCAGGCACCAGTAAATCCCAACTTAAAAACATTCTATAACAGTAAATATAACATAATCGCTTGTTAAAGAACGCATCACAAAAGCAATAACGGTAACAACAAATCCAAAGTTCTTAAAATTTATAGGTATCTATCTCTTCAAGGTAAAAACGTTCACAAAAATCCGGTACCTCAGTAGGTAAACTAAATGATAGGTTACCGACATTTAAATTAGTCTGTAAGTATAGGGTTTAACTATTAAGTAATTAATTAGTTATCAATGATATCTAGTACTTAGTAAAACTATTTTACAATTGAATATATGTCATGAACCTCACATTTTTAGCATCATGTTAAACTTTGTTTGAAAAATTCGGAAAAAAACAAGTAATTTAAAGGTAGTCTATGCTCTTTTCCAACGTAAAGGATGATACAGAAATTGTATAGTAGAAAGTTGGTCACACTTCATATGGGGTGTATTTTATGACGTTTCCAACATCTCAACCTGTTTTGAAATAAAACTTCATTCATATTTTTTTTATTTATGTGTATAAATACATGAATAAAAAATATATATGTCTGTTTCCCATGCATACAAAATTCATTATGAAAACTTTTTATGTCACTATTAAAACTTCATTTATTCAAATGGATTTTATTCGTGAGAGCAATGATTTAAACAATAGCATAAACGCTACCTCATCAAAGATATTTTCTGTAACAATATCACAAGACTTCGTTGGTATATTCGAGAAATTAGGGTTAGTATTGCTTGGAAACATCCGAGCGGAACGCGAGGTGTGTTCCCTTAAAGCAACACTAATTTTGTTCGAAAAGGAGGGAATGCATTTGAATATACCGAGAAAGTCGAGTGGCATTCGATCAGAATATCATTTCTTTCTACTAATAAAAAATAAAATCTAGTCTTAGAAACTGACTTATTTATTGTGTATATAAACTGTACAATTATTATAAATTACCTTAGTTACCGTGTTTAGTTACTGTCATGACTGACATCTCACGGGTAGTTTCATATATTTCATTAAGGGAGCAATGAAATCGAAAACACCAAATCGAATATACCCCGTCGTTAAAGTAAAAAAGCCGTGTTTTCATGAAATAGATTGGTTTAAATTTTGAGAATAAGCAATGGTGATTGGTTATTGTTTCAGAAATTATAATCATTGATATATCTATCGTTTTGTGTCAATTCTGTTAGTTTTGAAGAGTCCAGAAAACTTGTACGAATAAAAATGAAACAAACGAGTTGCTCTTCTGAAGAAACAGTGTTTATTAAAAATTGTTCAAATTATCAGGTGTTATATCACAAATAATTTCGCACAATTTGACATGTTTATTGCTTAGAAGTTGTAGATAAGTGTTAATTAGTTTTGTGGGGACATGTTAAAGATTAAGTGTACAACATCGTTTTCCGTTTTCCGAGGTACCAAGGATAATACGTTAAATGAAGTTAGTAGATCGTTTAAAGACCGGATACAGTTGTGCGTAGAAGGTAATAGAAATCACATTGAACATTTGTTGTAACGTTTTGTTTGTTTTTGTTATAAAGTTTGTTTCTCGTCGTTTTGCTTACGTTCTGTTGTTTGACGACGTTTTGTAACTTTTTTTTGAGTTATGTAGTGTAAAAGATACAGCTGTGCGTGAAAGTTAATGGAAATCACTTTGAACATTTGTTATAACGTTTTGTTTGTTGTTATAACGTTTTATTTCTTGTCGTTTTGCATACGTTAAGTTGTTTGACGACGTTCAGTAACTTTTTTCTGATTTATAGATTAAAAAGTGAATTATTGGAATACACACGGTGTTTTCAAAACCGCATTTCGTTTGTTTCAATTTTATTCGTACAAAATTTCAGGACTCTCCTGGACTGACTGAACAACGATTAGGTAGGATTTATGCTTTTGTTCAAATGCTGACTCTCACGAATAAACATCAACAATTTACGATATTATTTGGGTATTTTCCAGTAAAAAGTTTAATTGTGCCAAAACGCCATATTTTAGGACAACGATAATAACTTCAAATATCAAGTGCATAGAATGCTGTACAATATATACGGAGTGCTCCATATGAAGAAAGTCTTATTACAAAACACGTTGTGATGTTGGGATCGTCGTAAAATACACCATCATGTGGCCAACTTTCTATTACGCAATTATTGTATTATTTTTGACGTTTGAAAAGAGCATAGACTACCTTTGTTAACTTCAAAGAGGTCATTTTTAACCGAAATTTGAACTTGTTTTTTCCGAGTTTTTCCGTTATATTTGAATAACTTGGTACCGCCGCAACTGTGATCAAGTTAAAATAAAGCAATATACGCAGAAATTCATGCTGAGTTCGATCCTACACCTAAACCTGTGGGCTTCCATTTCTAAAAATACAGGTTTCTGTTGCCATGCTTTTGTTGGACACGTGTATTAAAAAATATTTTCGCTATATTATATTTCGCAAATTACACAATGTTTGTATGAAAAATTTTGTGTGTGTGTGTGTGTGTGTGTGTGTTACATATATATATATATATATATATATATATATATATATATATATATATATATATATATATATATATATATATGTATGTATATATATATATATAAACAGGTCTGTTAAATTAGCAAGGTTGCAACATGATAATTCAAATACCGATAAGAAAATTCGACACTGTTGCCAACTTTCTAAGATATCTGAAAATATCTAAAAATTGGCCAAATTTTCAATCGGCTATATCTTTTTTAATAGTCAAAATACGAAAAAATTATAAGAAAGACTTTTGATAGTTATTTTTACACGATGTGAGAAAATGTGAATAAAAAATTGTTTTAGTAATTATTTTTCGAGCTACAACCCAAACAGATATTCTTTTAAATGACAACTATAGGTGGTTATATACTCGTTCGATGGTTTATTTTTTTCTGATTTCAAAAATGTATAGCTTTGTATGTTTAATATTATTAGTTAACTCACAATTTTCAAAAAAAAGGTTATTATAATATTTATTAAACAAATTAAAGTGTGCCGTGAACATTTAAATAACAAAATAAGCTTATATTCTTCTACTGAATTTGTGGAAACAACAAGAAATAATGTACTACATTATCAAAATAAAAAAGTTCTAAATAAATTTAACTTACAACGAAGAGTAGCAAGAAAAAATATAATCAGATAACACAATCATAGAAGTGCTTCAAAATGCCCTCCATTATTTTGAACACACATTTGACATTGTTTTAAAATTTCGTTTTGAACTTTTAATAAACTTTGGGTTCTAATTTGTTGTATAGCAACACGAATTTTATTTTTTAAATCGTCTAGATTACCAGGTTTTACTCGGCACCCTTTGTCTTTAATTGTACCCCACAAGAAAAAGTCCAGGGGGTTAAGTCTGGAGATCGTGGCGGCCAAGCTATTGGACCTCGACTTCCTATCCAATTATTAAAACGTTCCTGTAAATAGTTACACACAAGTAATCCATTGTGTGCTGGTGCCCCGTCGTGTTAAAAATAATTAAAATTTTGAATTACGTTCAACGGAAGGTCGTCCAAAATTTCTTCAAATTCGTTTCGTAAAAAAGTTAGATATCTTTCGGAAGTTAAATTATATTCATAAAAAAACGGCCCAAGGATTTTGGCACTAAACGTTTACTGAAAAAGCATATTGATCTCTCCTCTCAACAGTAATATGAGGATTTTCTTGGGACCATTGGATATGATTTTTTTCTATTGAAGATGCCGTAAATTTTGCTTCATCGGTAAAAAGAATGGTTTTCGAGAATTGATTGTTTGCTCGACTTTCATTAATCAACCATGTAAAAAAAAGGAATCTTTTCTGATAATCTTCAACATACAATGTATTCCCTATATGAACATGATATGGCTTAAAATTATTTTCTTTTAAAATAACGTGGGCTTCATCTTTGGAAGTGTTACACGTTCGCAATTTCACGAAGAGATGTAGAAGGTTTAAATTCGACGTAAGCTAAAACACGTTCTTCTGTTTCTGTGTTAACATTAATTTTAAAATCTTGAGGTTTAGTAAAAGCCCCATATTTTTTTTAATTTGATTCGAGTTTGGGAAATAATCTCACTTCTGGTTGTCTTCTTTCCATATAAGTTTGAAGATATAATTTCGAAGCATCATTAACATCTCTGTTAGACACGTAATAGCAAAAAAGCATATCATTTCTTTCTTCAGAAGAATCAGCCATTAATAAATTAATATTCACTATTTAAGTACGAACTACAACTAGTTACAACAAATAATTCAATATCTACTATTTGGCAGTCAATAAATGAAGAGTTTTGTTTTTAATTGTCACAGCACACCACGGCAAACATTGCATTTATTTAGTAAATACTATAATTACAATTTTTTAAAAATTGTGAGTTAACTAATAATACTAAACATACAAAGCTCTACATTTTTGAAATCAGAATTAGTCCATAACCACCTATAGTTGCTGTTT
This sequence comes from Vesta saturnalis, assembly GCA_036346205.1. Classification (NCBI taxonomy): domain Eukaryota; kingdom Metazoa; phylum Arthropoda; class Insecta; order Coleoptera; family Lampyridae; genus Vesta; species Vesta saturnalis. The sequence continues at coordinate 1,604,327 of JARFJB010001805.1, read as the reverse complement.
CAAAAAATGTATGTTTGAGTTGTAGCTAGAAAAATAATTACTAACAAAATTTTTTATTCGCATTTTCCCATTTTGCGTAAAACTAGCTTTCAAAAGTCTCTCTTACAATTGTTGCGTATTTTGAATATTAAAAAAGAATAGCCGATTGAAGATTTGGACGATTTTTAGTTATTTTCAGATATCTTAGACAGTTGGCAACAATGTAGAATTTTCTTATCGGTATTTGAATTATCATGTAATTCTGCCCAACTTTTCTAATTTAACCGACTCTGTATCTCTTATAATAACAATGGTAGCCACAGAACGTGGGTAGACACCTGTATATATATATATATATATATATATATATATATATATATATATATATATATATATAGATAGATAGGGTGCGGCATTAGTGCGTCGAAGTACGATATATCCGTTATTAACCTGTCGTTACTCGCGCTATAAGTGCCACGCTCACATTATTTAGTTTTGTCGTGTATTTCACTTATTTACAATTGGTCGACCTTGAGCTGTTAGGAATGTCTTGTGCACACTTTTAGAGGATGGAATGAGTAATATCGTTATATATATATATATATATATATATATATATATATATATATATATATATATATATATATATATCCAGATAATAATTAATTTTTGGTACTACACATCTATATAAAACCTTAATAACTTAAACTTTGCATCCATATATTTCGAATCACAAATCTGATGTCCGTATTAAACAAAACAGTACTGCTTTGGCTAAACACTGTAACGAAACAGGTCACATCTTTTAATATGACAAAACCATTATTTTAGGCATTGAACCAATTTTAAAAAAGTGTTTAATTTTGGAAATGTTACATATAAAGATTAATAATAAATTTGAGTGCAATAATAAAAAAGGTTTGGTAAACTTGCCTTCCAACTATGTTAGTCAGTTTTATGTCATATTTGTCAATGTGTTAGTTATTAATTGTTAAGTTTTATAATTGTTTTAATTTTAATTGTATTCCACCGATGAGGAATTCATCCGAATTATATATATATATATATATATATATATTACCAGGGTGAACCAAACATACTTGAAATAATATAAATGGGACACCCTATATATTATTTCAAATTTAGATTAGGCTCATCTCCCCCATACTTCCAATATATGGTTTCATTACGTTATACAGGGTATTTCAAACGTTATGGTCAACTGAACACGACAATCATTCTCATTTCAACGTCCTGTATACCCTTGACAGAACAACCCAACAATAATTTTTTCCAGGCATAACTTTTTGACATTGGTACAGTGTTACGAGAAACTGCTACTTCTTTATTATAGCACCAATTGAATATAGAGCGAGCCAAAACTCGAACACGTGATTTTGTCAATTTTTTCAAATGGATCACCCTGTATTTTATTTTAAAAAGTGAAAATACACTTTATGTTCTTTCATTTTTATTAAGCACTCCCTATAGCTAAAATCGTTAATTTCTGATATATTTTCGGGGATAATATATCTAGTATTATGATAGCTCGAGTTAAAACAGATGAAAATTTCTACAGGTTTTAACGATTATTAATTATACCACGTGTTATATTTGGTAAGAGTATATAATGAACGTTAATAGAAAAAATATTTTTTAAAGTTTACAATTTTAAACGATCTGTCACTTTGATAGTAAATATTACAGTTGCAGGATAATCAATACAATTATTTATTTCTTTGAAACTTTTTGTCACTTTGACAGTAAACTATTTTATTCATTAAAATAATGTGACGGTCAACATGCGGTGATAAAATTATCACCGATTTGATAGCCTATTCAGCGATTTTGTATTTTAACCAATGAAAGTAATTAAAAATGTACCATGTGACATGTGAATTATATTCTCAGTTTAATAACAGAAAGAGATTTAGTTAGCCGTGAACAAATGACAGATAGATATTATTCAGTAATAATTATTAGCTTGTCATTTAACAAACTTCTTTGAGATTGTGTAGTGTTTAATAATCTGTAAACCCTTAAATACTGTTTGAAATTAACTTTCCTGTTGAGGAATTAACAGACATGGTATGGGTACTGGAAAAATGTATGAACAATTGTTTATTAGCACAAAGAATTTACAAAGAGAGATGTCCCGCACGAAGACAACCCGAGAAAATAACGTTGGAAAGGTTAGTAGATCGTTTTAATCGTACGGATTCAGTAGTTTATGAAAAAAAGGAAAGGACAAAACCTGTACTTAACGAGGAAAATTAATTTAACGTGATGGTTGAAGTTACGCATAATCCACATGTTAGTACAAGTGAAATCTCGCGTCAGCATGATATTAGTGACAGGTCCATCCGAAGAATACTGCGTAAAAATAAGATGCATCCATACCATATCCAGTTGCATCAGGAGTTACTCGAAGATGACTATCCCAGAAGAGTTGCTTTTTGTGAATGTGCTCAACAGCAAATCCACAATCACGTGGATTTCATTGATTTTGTCCTCTTTGGAGACGAAGCCACGTTTCATAAAAATGGAACTGTGAATAGACATAATCTCCATTATTATTCGACAAGTAATTCCCATCTTATAGCAACTCATAGTCAAACTAGGTGGTCTTTGAATGTTTGGGGTGGTATAGTTGGAGATCACGTAACTGGACCACATTTTTTCGATGGAACAGTGAATGGTCAGGTTTATTTGGATTTTTTAGAAAATGATTTACCATTACTGTTGGCAAACGTTCCTCTTAACATTCGGCAAAGTATGTGGTTATTACACGATGGAGCTCCGATACATCATACTAGATTAATTCATAATCATCTTAATACCCATTTTCCTGGAAGATGGGTGGGAAGAGGAGGACCCATTGCATGGTCAGCTCGTTCACCAGAGTTAAGTCAAATTGACTTCAAGTGGGGTTATTTGAAAAACCGTGTGTATCAAATACCTCCAACCACACAAGATGATATAAAGAATAGAATAGGATAAGCATTCCAGAGTATTAATGTAGAAATGTTAAGAAATGTCAGTCGAGAATTTGAAGATCGACTGCAATGTTGTATTGATCTTTTCGGTGGACATTTTGAACATTTATTATGAAATTAATTAATTTTATAAGAATTTTGTCTTAGTAACCGATGTTTTTTTAATTTCTCATAATAATTGGTCACACTTTCATTTGTTCACGGCTAACTTGTTATAATAGAAATTTAAAAAAAATCTCTTTCTGTTATTAAATTGAAAGTATCTCAGAAATTAACGATTTTCGCTATAGGGAGTGCGTAATAAAAATGAAAGAACATAACGTGTATTTTCACTTTTTAAAATAAAACACAGGGTGATTCATTTGAAATAATGGACAGAATCATGTGTTCGAGTTTTGGCTCGCTCTATATTCAATTGGTGCAATAATAAAGAAATAGCACTTTCTCGTAACACTGTACCAATGTCAAAAAGTTATGCCTGGAAAAAAATATTGTTAGGTTGTTCTGTCTAGCGTATACAGGACGTTGAAATGAGAATGATTTTCGGGTATAATTGACCCTGTATAACGTAATGAAACCCTATATTGGAAGTATGGGGGAGATAAGCTTAATCTAAATTTGAAATAATGTATAGGGTGTCCCATTTAAAAAAAGTATGTTTGGTTCACCCTGGTAATCTGTAACACCCTGTAAATACGAAAATAATTTTATAATGTGAAGTTGCCTATAATTTTTGTAAATAATTTTTTTTTATATCTCTTGTAACCCGTCGTTACTCGTGCAGCTTATTTTACCGCGATTACTCGCACGTGAGCGTTGCGCTCAAATTCATTTATTATTACTACTATTGTGAATAAAAGTTGTTTTAGCTAAACATTTTTTATATTTATGAAAAAGAAAAGAACAAGGTAATTTAATTAGTATTAAGATATTATTTATAATTTATAATAGAATACATTGATAATAACTAGGATTAAAATTAGTGTTAGTATTACTGCATAAAAAATAGAAAGTCTAATCCGAATCTTCTTGTTCTTCGTTCCAACATTTTGAGCATAAAGTTTTTGTGTGTTCTCCACATATGGGAACTAAACAGTTACTTCTGTTGCGTTTTACAATCGTTTTCCTATTTTTTCTTTTAGAACAAAACGCACATTTAACTCTTGAGCTTGTTGATGAGTCCGAGAGATCTATTTTTGTTTCAATTCCTAATTGTTTTTCAAGTTACATTCGCAGCAATGGTTTTAGTTCTGGTTTTTCAAGCCTTTTGAGCTGGAAAGGTTCTACTAGTTTCATTCCCAGGGATTTTAAAAAATGTCGACTTGTAATTTTTGTCTTGGTATTTTCGAAATAAGTGATTTGTGCATTTACTCCTGCTATGTTCATTAGGGAAAAGAATATTGTAAGTGGCCATCTATGGCTCGTTTTGGCTACAGAGTAGGTGGTTTTTAATTTGTCCACTACATCTACACCAGACTTCGTAGAGTTATAAAAGGTAATGACTTCTGGATTGTATTCCTCGCCCGAAGTTTGGTCAATAATATCCTCGTTGTGCATAGTCGACAGCATAATGACGTTTTTATCTTTTTTATTTTTTTTTTGGTACGTAGGACACTAGCAAAGTATCCTGACCAAATTCAAATAACTACTCTTTATAGGCCTGCTTTTCGTAGCGGTAAATAAAGTAGGAATTTCGCGTTTGTTTTTCCGAAGTGTTCCAACTAATGTTGTCTTAAAATTTTTTAGGAGATCTATTGCTAATGGAACAGAGGTAAAAAAATTGTCACAGGTGACATTTCTACCTGTGTTAGCAATAGGTCGTACTAACCTTTTTACAAGCGCTGTGGAACTGTTATCAGTTTGAAAGAAGCCGTCTGGTTGTTTCCCAACGTAAACTTCCATATTTAGGGTGTACCAGTTCTGAACATCCGTAAGTGAGTAAATATTTATGCCATATTTGTCAGGATTGCTAGGTATATATGCCTAAAACTGCATTTTCTAAAAGATTCTAGCATTTCATCTATTGTAGAATAACAACCTATTTCGTAGTTTGCTATACACCTTTCAACAAATAATTCAAAAATATCTCTAATTGCGGCCAGCTTGTCTTCCTTTTTCTGCACCCTATCACTGATATCATCAAATCTCAAAGCTCTTATCAAAAGTTGAAATCGTGTTTTAGACATAACATTTCTAAATATTTGTGGTCCAGCACCGTTGACGTCCCACAATCATTTAAATTTATGTGAGAAGTCTTCTATGTTCCTGATATATACAATAAACTGAAGACTGCTTTAATTTCGTCTGGGTTAGTATCACCTACATTCCGTGGCCATGAAAAATTATTGCGTATTTTTATCAAATATATATTGGTGCATAATACGATTTTTTCTATTATTTGTTCAGTAAAAAACAGATGCCAGCAGTCCAAAATGGATTTAGCTTGTTTTGCAAGACCTTTTGTATCAGGACGGATTTTTACAATATTTCTATCTAACTTTTTGTCGAATTTTTGCTACTATGTGCATTCCATACTGTACCATCTCTACCTATATATAACACAATACGCGAATTATACATTGAGCATTGTATAAAGTGACCGTTTCACTTACCCGAATAAGTTAGGGTAGGATAATTAGCACTCAAAGGATTAGAACGATTATCCTCATCTGACGAAGCTGAAATTTCCATACCACTTACGTCGTAATTAGATTCAAAATCATTTTCACATTCTTCACTGTCACTTGATTCCAAAATATCTGCTTCTGTCTCTTCACATTCATCAAACCACTGCAACAACTGTTTTTCTTGAAACGAATTCATTGCACAATTTACAAGCAGCTACGAATCCCACACGCGATATATAACACAACACTGTAAGTTTTAAAAATAACACAAAATCTATAAAATTAACTAATTTTAAACTATAACCACAGCTATAACGCCGTCACTCGCACTATGAGCAGCGCGCTGACACCTGATGCACTAACGTTTAGCAACCAATAACTTCAACGATATTACTCATTCCCACCCTCTAAAAGTATGTACAAGGCATTCCTAATGTAAAATAGTGGTAATGGTAATCGTATAAAAAGTGTTTTAAATAATATAATAAAGAAATAAGTGTAAAGATTCTCATAACAGATCGTTAAACTAACTGGAGATACAAACCATTCACCAAAAATAATGCCTTTGACTCAGTCGGTTGATTAACGTAGGGTGGTTCAATCTTTTGATTTGATTAATTACCAATTTATGCTGTGTTAGTTCCACTTAACATCAATAGAAAAAAAACTGCAATGTAACACTAATAAAAATGATCTCGGACGCCAAGTTATTTTTTACTAATGCTCGGAATAACTAAACCGAGGTTTACAATAAAAATTTTATCGAACTGTAAAAAATAAAAAATATATACAGACTATGTTTGTTAACGGTTAAAATGATAGGGTTCAATAAAATATATCTTAAAAATAGCCTTAAATTACTAAAAAATCATTAAACATTAAATACCTGTTCGTAAAATTTTGTACACAAACTTTTTAATAACCTCTGGTATCTAAACGATTACGTAAATGTCATCAAGGTGATGACATCTTTGCACCGATATTGCGCAATATCTTGAAGTAATATTTTACGTTGTAAATCACCAAAATGGAATTTTATTTCTTATAAATCTGTCTTCTTGAAATTGAATAATCTGTTTATTGCATTTTCTTGAAAATTCAAAATAAATAATGGAATCCACATTCAATTCTGCATTAAAAGCAAAACGCCATCATAAAATGAAAGCGTACGTAACAGTAGAATTAATTGGGCAATCAAAAGCGGTAAAATTAAAAGTGTAAAAGTAAAAAAAGAAAGTTCCTGAAAAGAGCAAATGTTTTAATTTTTAATATTACGAGTTAAAATGTATCTTACCATCAAATGAATGGCACATGTCACAGAATTTAGGGAAAAACACAAAAATTGCTTCCTAATCAACACAACCTTCATAAGGAAGTGAAAAAATAGACGCTTTAGAAGTTGGATGATCTTGCCGTGCGCGAAAAATTTGCGCGAAGAATTAAGTCAACGATGACGCATTGCGCGAACATATTGAGCAGAAAAAGTAATTTAAAGTGGGAATATAAACCTTTAAGATGATATGCACTTAAGTTACACCAAAATGCAAATTAAGTTGCCTACCTCATACTTACAAATCATTAATAAATAAATTTTTTCTTATATTTACAACTAAATGAACGAAGACAAATTACGGTATATTTTAATACAACTCAAAATGGGTTGTTACACACCCCCTCCTAAAATTTGGACTCGGAGATCACCAAAGCGGAGTTTCCAAACACTAAGCTAATAAACAAATTTACTAAAATCTAAGGAAAGAAAAAACGTTAAGCTAATTAAAATTCAAGCAAAATGTAAACACTAATACCTAAAATCTAAATAAAATGTAAATAAAAATAAAAAGGGAAAAAACCAAAATGCTAAATAAAGATTAAATAGAACAAAATCCTACCACAGTCACGTTCGGTGAGTTAAAATCGGTAAATCCAAGATACGACTATTTCCAAGGCAAATTAGCTCAGGATGTTTCGTCGTGGATAACAAGAGAGGCCACTCTACGCTTCACGAGATTCAGGTTTCATGTTGTTCCACAGTCGTCGTCCAAGACTAAACACACCCCTAACTAACACGCACGTTTTGTAAATAAATCGAAATAAAGCAAAGGAAAGGATGATGCACTCTTACGAACACAACATAATCCCCCGCTAAAACTACCAAAACGTCATAATCAGGAAGTCACAATCGGGAAGTGAACTAATCGAGGTTGACACGAGGCGAACAGAAGTCATCAAGCATCGCCAAGAATAGTACACTAGACAGATCAGGAATTGTCAAAAGCTAGAATTTCGAAACAATTTCAGGGAAACCAAAATAATTAAATCAAATAAAAAATAAAATATGTACAAGCATTACTAGTTTTCTTATCAACAATTAAGAGTTTGAAAATTTCACGTTAAATAACTATCAGAGGTAAACTCAAAATGGTTATCTTAAATTTTACTATTGCAACAATAGCAAATTGTAAATCCAATAAAAGAAGATAATCTGCCTGAGAACTAATGTCCCAAAAATCGGCAAAACAATCGCACAATGTGATCTAAATATCAATAACCGTGCTAAACAAAAGTAGCAAAAATAAAATAAGTGGTTTCCAAAGCCACAAAAATATAAAATAAAATAATGTGCGAAATAAGCACAAAAATCAAATTACTTTGAAAAATCATCGAAACAATAAAAATGTAAATAAGAAAACCAGGATGTAAGAGTCTCAAAAATACTAGGAATAGAAAAATAATTAAGAACTAATGGGGATTTAAATCTTTAACATGAAAAACACCTAATGGTTCATTATCAATAGAGGTGGCCAATCGGTACGTAGTTGGACCTAACACCTCAACAACTTTTGCTTCAATAAATTTAGGAGCTAACTTTTGACTATAATTCTTAGTAGCATCAGATAAAGTAAAATTCTTTTTCCAAACTAAATCGCCAACGTTTAATTTTAATGGACGACGTCGCATGTAAATTTTGTTTAACATGTTTAAAAATGGGTGAAAGTTCATTTAAATCTTGAACTAATTGTTCACGGTTAATAATAAATAGATCATCCTCTTTAAAATCCTTTAGTCAACCATAAAAATCTCCAGAAATTGGAACTGTCCGACCAAACGCCAAAAAGGAAGGTGAAAATTTAGTAGACTCATAGACAGCGTTATGAATAGCATGGGCAATTTTGTGAATTTCAACATCCCATTCCTTGTGATCATCTTTAATATAAGACCTAATTGCAGTACCTACCACTTTATTAACTCTCTCAACAAAATTTACTTGGGGATGATAACTTGCATTAAACCAAATGGATTGAACTTTGTAAGAACTCATTAAATTTTTAAATTGTGCACTTCTAAAGTGAGGACCGTTGTCCACCATACAAATATGAGGAACACCGTAAACTAGAAATACATAATTTTCAATATATTGACAAATGCCTTTAGCAGTAGCACTGCGCATTGGGTGAATCAAAGTAAATTTCGTAAACCAATCACAAATAACTAATAAAACTGTATTACCACTCTTCGATATAGGAAAAGGACCCACTAAATCAATAGAAATACATTGAATAGGATAAGAAACATTTTTCTCTTTACCCATAAAACCATAATGATTAAATTGCAATTTCTAATGTATTTGGAAATGTCGGACTTCATTTTTGGCCGATAATAAAATTCTTTAATTTTTGAAAAAGTTTTAAAAACACCAAAATGTGATTATGTAGGTTCATCATGAAATGTTTGTAAAATATCTTTCCTTAAAGATTTCGGAACAACTAATTTCCATTCCACTAAATTGAATTCGATGTTTAAATCATTTGAAATAAATTTGTAAAGTTTATTACTTTCAACTCTCCAATCAGGAAATAATTCAGGATTTTTAAAAACGTTGGCTAACATTTTCTTATACCAATCGTCTAAATCTATCGCAGAAAATTCTAAAGAACTAACTTCCAAAGGGGCTCTAGAAAGTGCATCAGGAACAATATTTAATTTACCTTTTCTATGAATAACTTCAAAATCAAATTGTTGAAGTTTAACACTCCATTTGGCTAATCGACCTGAAGGATCTTTTAAATTATTGAGCCAAATCAGTGAATGATGGTCAGTAATAACTTTAAAATGGGTACCTTAAATATAAGGTCTAAACTTTTGAATTCCGAAAATAACAGCTAGTAACTCACGTTCTGTAATTGAATAATTTTGCTCGGCTTTATTTAAAGTACGAGAACCATAAGCAATGACAACTTCATTATCTCCTTCACCTTGAGTTGAAACACATCCAACACTACAATTGGAAGCATCACATTGTAAATAAAATGTTTTTGAAAAATCAGGACTCGCTAAGATAGGAGCATCAACTAATAGAGATTTAATTTTCAAAAATGAATCGTTCGCTTCGGTATTCCATAAAACTTTCTGAGATTCCTTCTTAGCTTTCAATAAATTATTAATCGGAGCTAAAATTGTGGAAAAATCATGAATGAAACGTCTATACCAAGAACACATTCCAATAAAACGTTTAACTTCTGTAAAAGTATTTGGTTTAGGAAATTTAGTAATAGCTTCCACCTTTGAAGGATCAGTGTGAAGACCAATCTTTTCAATAACAAAACCTAAATATGATAATTGAGGTTTACAAAATTCACATTTATCTAAGTTAATTTAATTTGGCATCATTAAGCCTTTTAAAAACTTCTCTTAAAATAGCCATATGTTCCTTACTTGAAAATATAATAATATCGTCCAAATAAACAAAAACTGATTGGGATAAATCATGACCTTAAATTGAATCCTGAAATCGTTGTAAAGTACTGGGTGCGTTGGTAAGTCCCATGGGCATAACAGTATACTCAAATAATCCTCTACGTGGAACAGTAAAAGCAGTCTTTTCGACAACTCTCAGGGTCTAAAGGAATTTGCCAAAAAGCTTTCTTTAAATCAATTGAAGTTAAATAACGAGCATCTCTTAATTTATCCAAAATATCATCATCTTTTTTAGTAATAGAATTTAATTTCTTAACATCAAAACAAACTCTAAATTCGCCTGACTTCTTTCGAACCAAAACTATTGGAGAATTCCAAGGAGAAGAACTGGGTTTAATAATTCCTTGCTCTAACATGTCATCAATTTCTCTGTTCGCATGCTCCAACATAGCAGGAGATAATGGAAAATAACGTTGTTTAATTGGTATTGCATCACCAGTATTAATTGAATGAAAAACTTTATTTGTTTTACCTAATTTCGAATTTGATAAGGTTTTAAAAAGGTCAATAACTTGATTTAATTCAAAAACTTGATCATTATTAAGATCATCAATACTCTTAATCATTGAAAAATTTGTCTCCGCAGAATTTGCTACAAAAGAATTTTCACTAAAATCAGCTTTAATTTCAAATAATTGACAAAAATCTACTCCCAAAGTAATCGCAGTAGTAACAGATTCAGAAACAATAACAGAAATAGCTTTAGTAATACCATTAACAGTCAAAGATAAATCAACACTTCCCAAAATGGATTGTAAAGAACCATCAGCAATAATCAATGATGAAAAAGGTGAATTCCTATTTAATTTTAAATCATATTTATCAATTAAATACAAAGCAGGCTTACCTAGAATTGTTACGGTAGCTCCACTATCTAACAAAGCAACAAAATTTTCATTAAAAATCTTCACATTAATAAAAGGTCTAATATCATTCTTTTTTTCAACTAATTTGGAACAAATTTTTGGAGTTCCCTAAAATTTATTAACTGTAATTAACCATTCTTTAAAAGATGCTTGTCAGCCTCTGAAAAATCATAAGGAATGTGTCGACTAACAGAACACTTCCCATTTACAAGTTTTTTTGAAAATTTACACTTCGGACAATTAGTAAAAGTAACATCGGAATAACCACATTTAAAGCAAAAGATTTTATCATCACCCTTGTCACAGATGTGATAGGTATGATCCAATTGTGTACACTTGAAACATGTTGTTGAAGATTTAGCTGTATTAATTTTTGAATTATTGAAAGCTGAATTTAAATTTTTTGGCTTAGTACCAGTAAAATTGACTTAAGGTTTAATGTTTTGATTCAATGTAGAAGATTTTAGTTTGTATTCAGATTGTCTCTGAAAATCTGAACAAAAATTAAATTTGAATTCAGAATTCTGAGCTTTTACTTGCTGCAATTTTTACATAACTCAACTAGATGGAAAATATTATTAACATTAACAATATATATATATATATATATATATATATATATATATATATATATATATATATATATATATATATATATATATATTTACTCATAAAGTATGAAATTTTTACACTTGTTGTATATCGAATTTGAAAAAAATGACTTAGAAAATTTTTATTTGGCAAAAATGACTTGAATCACAAAATTATCAATTTTTATAATTTTTTGCAGTAACTTTTTCAAATATTTTTCTTTATTTCAATTCTCAATTATTTGGTTTCCATGGTGACCACGAACAAGGAATACTAGATTTAAGTATGTAGCTCATTTTTATCACAAATTTTAAAATTGGGACTTTTTTGATAAGTATGAAACTGTTACGTTTAGGCAAATAAAGTGTTAAACAAACTTACCTTAATTTTTGACGTTAAATCGATCTGAGTAATAAAAAATAAGGCTTTCCATTTGATTTTTTTGAGTAACTTGCATTTTTTGATAGTCAAGTTTAGACATCCATAATTTTATTTTTATGAAAAATACAAATGTAATTTTTTGCAGACTGTTGCAATAAACCTTTGCCTACAACACCTCAAAGTTTTATTCAAATTGTTTGACAGGAACAGAACAATTAACGAGTTATTACTAAGACCGCATCTGTCAATTTTTTTAGAAAATGTTTTTTAAAACGACTGAAATTTCGTATCTAGTTTATTTAACAAACTTACCTTAAAATTCGACATAGAATTCAAAAATTTATTAATATATGGGGTGTTCCATTTAATAAGCGACTTCGGTATAACCGGAAGTGGTACGAACGTGAAAATATTTTAGATGAGTTAGCCCTAACATCATTACCCTGTCACCAAATTTTCAAAATTATAGTAAGTTTGGTTTAGCGGATACTCATAGGATCAGCTCCCAAAGGCGGACCCTGTATATATATATATATATATATATATATATATATATATATATATATATATATATATATATATATATATATATATATATATATATATATATATTCAGATTCTTCAACTGCTTGGTTCGACTCCGTGTTACTCGAATCGAACTCGTCCTGCTGTCCGGCGTTTTGTTTATATCTGGTGGTGTACTTTCATCACTTTCACTTTCACATCGGCTACTTTCTCCTTTTCGGTTTTCTCGGTAGCACTTGCTGTTGTTCTTGTTTTGAACGCTATTGGTGTAGGTAATTCTTGCGAGGGCGAGGGTTTCCTTGTGTGGAGATGTTTGGCGAGCATTACGTGTTGGACAGTCTTTGAAAATCGTCTCGTGTGTTGATGTACTACTGACGAACTGCGAAAGAGATTATGTAGATGTCTTCCTCTCGACAGCCTTTCTGTGGTTCCTCGTGTCGAGCATTGATCATCATATTTCTTTGCCCTATGTATACCTTATCACATGTTCCTCCTTCCTCCAGGTTAATTTATATTTTCGGTGTTGGAAGCACTGAAGATATTTTTCTGTCCGTGTTGAATATTATCTGTATGCTGTGTTTGATTTAGTACCCTGGCGACTTGAGTGAACTGACGATTGGTCTCAATGGTGCGCGAGTCTTATTGTTTTTTGGTAACCCATACAGTTTCGAATAATTTGAAGACTTCTCGCGTGACATCAGTTGGAGGAGACCATTTTAGAACAGTAGAAGACATTAAAAAAACTGTAACCGACCAGCTGAAGGATATTCCAATTTCTGAGTTCCAGCACTCCTAGGAAGAATAGAAACACCGGATGAAGCGTTGTGTGGCTTCCCAAGGGAAGTATTTTAAAGGAGATAGAATCCATATCTGTTCATATTGTAAATAAAAAGTATTATCGAACTAGTCTCACTACTTTATTTAGAGACCTCGTATATTATTCGCATTTAAGTACTAATTCTGAGCGTTACTAAGCGTTTCATTCGAATCTCAAATGCAAGATTACTGAAACTTTAATAATGTTTGTTTTAGCTTAGGAATTAAATGGAAAAGCAGCTAAATTTTAATACTAGAACTAGATGTTTAATTCATTTACAAGTTAAAATAACTTTGTTTACACAATTTTTAAAACATGTGAATAGACATTTATTTGATGCAATCTTTGTTTTAGTCTAAGTACTTAAGAAGTGAATTACTTTTACGAAAAACTAAAATCGTTTAAAAGAGTTAAATCCCAAAAGTAATTATTTACTAATCACTTTACTACACATTTTAATGATACACTTGAACCATTTTAAAAATGTAAGTCAAACACTATATCCGGAACGCAATTAGTATTTTAAGTACTTCATGGTATTGATCGTGGATTTAGTTTAGGAAAGACTGCTTTGCGATAGTTCCTGTTCATTTAATTTCTATGGAGTAAACGTTCAGGTTCTAATATTAATATAGCAAAAGTTAATTCAAGATTTACACATTTTTGAATGGTTCCATAAGTACTGAAATTGGAAATGTCCATCCTATAGAAAGTAAAACAGCTTAGTTTGTGCGTAAAACTAGATTACCCTTCTCTTTGCGTCAGCAATTCTATACTACGTAATCCTAGCATGACAAGAGTTATATCAAAAAATGAATTCATCAATGAAACGTAAAAATGTTACCCTTTTTTAATTTTAAATGATAAAATTCGCAAGTGAAGTGCTTTTCAAAATTACTTTGTTTTTGATTTCGAAACTTTCAGGCTTAGTTTCTCTATTATTCTTTTGTAAACTTTAACTAAAGTTTGTAACATTGACACACCCTAACGAGCCTCTCAAATAATTTTAGGAGTTTTATAAAATATTTATCAGAAAAACTCAATGGCCTTTGATTTAAACGATTTCTTGTAAAAATGAACCTTTAAAAATATAATACAAAGCTTTTATTAAATGGGTTTCAGTTATCTACTTTATTTACATTTTTCACAATAACATACTGCAACTCCAGTTACCAGATACATACTGAATGTCAATACAGTGAAGTTAGGTTTGGTTTTCTAAACAAGTATATTTGTACAAGTCTCAAGTTGTTGCATTTGAAATGTTGATGAAATTGTGGAGCTAGGTCCCAGTTTGCATAAGATTTTATCACTCTAGCATTTCACTAGTCATAATTAAAGCAAACTAGTTCAATTTATACGCCAGTTAAGTTTTATAAATAAACAATTGTTATAAACAAGTAGAACCGGGGCACTTTAACTTTCACTTTTTTACGTCACACTGGGACACCTTCCCCTGCACTTTCTATATACCCACGTGGGGACAGTATTTTTTTTACCTGAGAATAAAAAAGATTTAATCTGTTATTAATTAGGATCAGTTTTTATCAAAGGAGATTGCATAATTATTATTACATTTCTTTTAATCCCATCCTCAGATTGTGATCTAATTTATTTATGCATTGGGGGCTGTATTCTAATAAGGGACCGTAGTATTGTAAGACGGGAATGTGTTTGTGGGATTCTCAATATGTGTTTATTATTATTATACAGTTATACAACTTTATTTATATTAATTGTAAAGTAGCGATCAGTCGTCGACATTGCGTTAATTAGTGTGTTTACAAATATTTTAAAAATTTGCTGCTGCAACAAAACATTAAGGTCTAAATTATATATTAGATGAAATAATAATATTCATTTCTACTCTCATTCAATAGCTCTTTTTTATATATCCACGTGGGGATCGTATTTTGGGCTATTTTGTAAAGCTAATAAACAACTGGATTATTTTTTGATATTAAAGAATCTAATCAAGATGAAGATAACATATACAATTGATTTTTAAATACGTTGTTACATTCATATATATATATATATATATATATATATATATATATACATAATGATAATAAAACAGTTAATTCACTTGTTGTTATACAAAAGTGAATGTACGATTTCGCAATTGGACGTAAACAATAATAATAAACACCGTACACATTTTACGTACATGTATACATCGGGGATTTTAGCTATCACAGGCTAGATTAGTCAGAGAGATTCAATGCAATTGCGAAGCTGTTATAATTAAATTAAATTACTAGCTTAGAATGTCTATCAAACTTTTCTTGTAAACCGTCAACAGCCAAAACCAAATATATATTTGCACAAACAGATGATTTAATATTGTGATGAATGCAGCAATTGCCTGTGTCCTCTTCTTTAAGCTATATTTTGCCTCTATATTATTTTACGTACATAAAAGTTCTGTCTCATCAGAAATACTTCTGTGAAAAAAAACGGTTTTAGATTTTATAATCAGGTTAAGCATGCATTTTGACCGCTTATTAGAGTACTATTTTTAAATTTTCGGGTTTTACCGATAATGGGGTTGTCATACCATCACAGTCTATTTTACATACAAGCAGAAATACCTCCTGCCAAAAAGGAACTTAGATTTATAAACAGGACCCTAGGGAAGATATTAGAGCGCGGTTACAGAAACAAGTAGCGTACACTATACATAAACCAGTAGTGAGAAATTTACTCGAAACAGGTACATTGTTGATAACTTCTTTTTTGAGTTACGACAGGCGGGGTCTTTGCGATATGAGAAATCTAAGTAAATATAATAACTGGAATAATAATATACTGATGGTTACCGACGTTTTAGCAAGATGGCATGGACACGAGCTCTGGGGCTGAAAAACTACATGTTCTATAATCGACGTATTCTCGGTTATTTTTCAAAGATGCGAAAAGGTACATGAAAGTATACAGACGGATAAGGGCAAGGACTTTATTGCGAAAAGTGTCCAGCAATTCGTTAACAAACATCACATCTTACCATATAGTCAAAATTTAGCGATGCGATGCTTTCATATAGGTAAGAATCGCACTAACGGGGTTTCAGTTAATGCGAAAGTCAATAACCTTTACACATTATCACTATCAAGGCTTTATTTTCGGTAAAACCTACGATGCATCGTTTAGGTAACTGCCCCAGGAAGTCATTATCTGATGATTTTCGCTGTATGCCCACAGGTATAGTTAGCACTTTTACTTCTGTCCTTGTAACAGAGTATTTTGCTGAAGTTGTTTCTAAGACTTTAACGCGCGCAATTAGAATGGTGGGATTTATTGGTATACGTCTCGCCAGTGAACTAGCGTTCATAATCCGCGGCTTGTAATTTGATCGTACAAATTTAACCTTTAACTCAACACCACTTATGAGAAACTTTTCCTGATTAAATAAATCCTAGTGCACGTGACCAATCATCTCAATCTATTTGCTGGTCGCTGCAAGTATTTGACGTTTCGAGAAACAGTTATTTGCATGTCTCAAATAGGTAAAATTTCGCGACACGAAGCTTTTGGCGAAGGCTGTTTCGGCGATCCCCACTCCAACCCTCCCCGAACATATCTGAGATTGTAAGACAGGCCTAGGGCGTCACAACTTATTCCCGAGTCTTCGCCCCTTGTGATCTGAACTTGTTCGGGGACCATCGTGTATTGTCGTGGTACCCTTGGCGGAAAATTTGAACTTGTATTATAATAAGGGGCCTAATGCTAACTTGTAAGACAGGTGTAGGGCTGCCCAACTTGCTATCGGGGCTTCGCCCCTTGTCGAGGCCCCATTGGCGGAAAATTTGAATTTGTATTTAAGTCTCTGCAGGTTAAGGCTGGAAATAGGAATTTGTATTGTAATAAGGGGTATAATGCTAACTTGTAATACAGATGTAGGGCTTAGCAACTTACTCTCAGGCCCACGCCCTCGACCAAAGATTTGAATTTGTTTGTGGTGCCATCTATGATGGGAAATTTGAACTTGTATTATAATAAGGGGGCCTAATGCTAACTTATAAGACAGACATAGGGCTTCACAACTTCTTTTCGGGTCTTAGTCGCTGGTCCTTTGCCGGGAAATTTAAATTTGTATTTAAGTGTTTACATTCTGATTACTTATTGTGAGAAGTTTGAACTTGTATTCGAATAAGAGGCCTATTGCTAACTTATAAGACAGACATAGGTCTTTGCAACTTGCTCTCGGGCCTTCACACCCCTGTCTTGGCCCCCATGTCTGGCTGGAAATAGTATTCTAATAAGAGGCCCTAATGTTAACTTACAAGACAAGTATAGGAACTTGTGTTAGGTCTGCGCCCTCCTGTCGTGGCCCTTTGTTGAGAAATTTGAATTTGTGTAGCCATCTAGTTGTGCATGGACTAATGAATATTTTCTGTAATAAAGGTGGTACCACCTAGCGTTATATTTCTAGAGCTAATTAGGGTTTCGTTTGTGGCACTATCTAGTGGTATATTTTAAAACTAGCGAATATTTTCTGTAATAGAGACGGCAGCGCCTAGCGGTATATTTCTAGGACTAATTAGGGTTGTTTGGGGTGCCATCTAGTGGTGTAAAGACTAATGAATGTTTTCTGTAATAGAGGTTGATCGTGTTCGTCTCTTTCTTGTCTCTATCGTCTCTTTCTCAAACATACAAATCAATTAATCAAATAAATTAAGCAGATCAAAGCCAAACACATTACGCTCGATCAAATCAGATAATCAGATCAATCTCAATCAATCAATCAATCAACCAAATCAATCTCAATCAATCAAACCATAACTTACAGCCTGCGAAAACTAGCTTACAGCTCAAAAATACTGATTGGACTAACTTACACTTTACTAAAACCAACCAACCACAATTCAAAAATACCAAACTTAATCATTAGAAATCAGCTCTCAATTCAAAAAAAAAAATATTTGTATGATTTAACGTACAGAGTGCAAAAGAAAGTCAATCTCGCACTTATTGCAGCTAAACCAATGACGATTAAGCAAGAATAAACTAAGAATTCCTTATCATTTTATAAGAAATTTTCCTCCAACGTAACATAGCTTTCTGGAAGCGAGATAGGCATATATTTCTGGAGGGACTATGGTTATTAATAACGTCAATGTAACCAAACAATAAACAATTATAAATAAGGCTTATATCATGTATTTTTTAATTAAAAAGTTGTAGGAAAATGAGAAACAGTATTTGCGTTTGAGGTTAATAAGCAGACAAAATATGAATTTTATAATTTTTGTTTACAAAGGGTCTTTGCAAATAATTAATGTTCCGTCTATGGTTTGTATAGTTGCCGATGAATGTGAGGTTACGACTTAAATAATCCAGTTTTCTACATACTACGCACTGTCTCACGATTATAAAACTTAAGTTATACATATTATCACTATAAACAACAAAAAAAAACGTTGCAGTTATTTAAACCTTCGAGAAAAAAACTGCAATAATAATTAGTAAAATAAGAACTATGGTGGCAGCCGTATTCTGGCAGTTTGTGATTATGTTGGGACATATACAATAGTAAACAAATAGGTCTATTCTTGGTTATTGTAGGCCTTGCACTGGCCGGCGTCTTTGTTAACTGTATTGAATTCACTTAACCTTCCTACTAACCTCTACTGTATGTTACATCCGTTGTCTATGGGTCCACGTGGACCCGGTGCTTAATATTATTCATATTATTAGCTACGGAATATTTCTATAAATTTAGGAAATATATAATTCAACAATGAAATAAGTAAAACAACTATGCTAAGGGTATATAAATCTATTTTGTTTACATAACATTGCATGTGATCATTTAGAATAAATATTATTATTCAGGACAACTTTTGCAAAATGTATTTACATGATCAGGACAAAGAAAACCATTACATGCTTGACATTTTGTACGGGATTTTCTGTCTTTTTTCCATCCAGAGTCCTTACATCGACCACGTTTTAAAGTTTCTTCGGTATCTCCACTTGTGCCAGCTACCGTATGCAAGATTGTTTTAATTTTTCGTGGAATGTTACTGGTCATTCGAACATTTCGACACTTTTGCGTTAAATTATTTCCCAATTCTTGAGAAAGAGGCGTCTTTTATATAATTTATTTGCATTATATTGGGGATTTATGTGCATGTACACTACATATGCATTAATTGCTGCCAAATCTAGAATATTATAAAACAAACAAATAGGCCACCTTCTAGTTCCCCTTTTGCATGTATAAGCTGATGCTAATTTATCGGTAGTATCCACACCTCCTTTTGTTTTGTTGTAGTCCATGACTATGTCTGGCTTCTTGTGCTCCTGAGAAGACACCTTCTCGTCAAGATGAATTGAAGACAAGAGTAACACGGCTTTAGCTATTTTGGTAGTATATGAAACCAAGGTAATATTTTTTTGAAATCCAAAAATAGATGAACAGAATTTTCTGTCCTTATTCGGTTGAAACTCGGATGAAAGACGTAATGTGCCAATCAGTGTTAACTTACGTTTTATTAATTCGGCGGCTAAATGATAATCTGTAAAAAAATTGTCGGTCATGATTTTTCGACCAGAATTTTCAATATCTTTTACAAGTCGCAAAACTACATTTCTGCCCTGATTTTTTTCTCGAGGTTGGTTTTCCGCTTCCCCTGTATACACTTCAGCACAATACACATAAGCAGTTTTGGCATCAGACAAAAGCCATAATTTGATTCCATATTTTCCACGTGGTTTTGTTGGAATGTATTGTTTGAATAGGCATCTACTTCGAAATGGTACTAACTGTTCGTCGGTACGTATGGTACGAACATCTTAGGAAGCTGGCCCACAAATAAATCAAAAAAGCTTCTAATCGGTGCTAACTTGTCATATCTCCGACGAACAGACCTATCTTCTTTATTATCAAATCTCAAAAAGCGACTTATGTTACAAACCTCTTGAGAGGCATTGTAGCTCTGAATATAGGCCTACCATCAGAATCACTCCAAGGTTCCTGTAGAGATTCTCCAGCTCCTTTCTGTACACCAGCCAGTAGTAATAAACCTTCAGTAGAAACGTATAGGTGTATCATATGTCATCATTTTACAATTTTGTACTTACCTATAAAAGCCTCTAACTCTTCTAGTGAAATTTCTTTTATTTTCTATTGGTTTCTAATAAAAGTAAATTGATCATTTGGTCGGTAAGAAATAATCTCATTGTCGATACTGGTATGTCATCAGTGCGTTGGATAGCATATCTTGTGGGACCTGGTGTCGTATTTAGTACATTGACAGACCTAGAAAGTGCCAGAAATTAAAAGCTTTAGTAATTTTATACTAAATCAGTAGAAAATCTGTTCTTATGTATATCCATTTACCTAACACGCGACTGCGCGGTGGACTATTGTACCAAACAGTTCCATCGCGTGCAGTATATTGCAAATCTTCGGTAGTCACATTATCTGTTTCCATTTCATTTTTCGAAACTTCGTGTTCAACAGTGTCTGCCGTAAATACGTTATCTTCTTCTTCAGATATTTCTTCTTCAACAACAAATTCTTCATCACTATCATTGTTCCAAATTTCTCATATCATCATCACATTCAATACACTCTTCTAACAGTTTTAGTAATTCGTCATCTGTAAGTCCTTTTCTGTTCGTCATTTTATGTGCAAAATCTCTATATTTTATCTTATCTTATATCTGTATTACACTTATAAATTATAAATACACTTTGTTTATTTCACAGTAACACTATATAATCCACAATATCACTTATTGAAATTGGTCAGACACAATTCACATCACCGGCTACTGATTGAAGACATAACATCCGTTAACGGACATAACGCATGCAACAATGCGTCTCGTCAAGTCTCGTAAATCTAATAGGTCGTGGTAAAAACACATGATGGGTACAAGCGTACCCAGAAACAATGAATGTGTTTCTCTTAATTTAAACAACTGTCATTATCATTTTTTTAGAAATAAAACCGCTAGTATGTGTATAAATATCAACTTGAGGATAACATAGAAACATTACATTATAACATCAGTTATAACAATTATACAATAATTTAAATCTGGTAAATTGGTCCAGGCGTACCCATAAACAGTAGCAAGGTTAAGCATTAATCAATTCGCTCGATGGATCAAAAATGTTACGCTAATATTTTACTGTGGACTGTATTCGTTTATTGCAATTGCAATCATAATTCGTAAATAGAAATTGTATAAAAACTTTATATACTTAAAAATTGTTACAGTGCAACAAGACACATCTTACTTGTACCATCGCCTACAATACATTGACAAATGTTTAGCATTTACCTACTTAAAACTACGGATTTCTATAACATGCCTTTTAAAAAGGTTTAATATAATTTATATATATATATATATATATATATATATATATATATATATACACGTATGTATATATGTATGTATATGTGTGAGTGAGTGTGAGTGTGAGAGTGAGTGACAGTGAGTGGTGGTGCGTGCGGGTGCTGGGTGCGGTGCGGGTGCGGTGGGTGTGGGTGTGGTTGCGTGGGTGCGGGTGGTGCGGTGGGTGCGGGTGCGGTGGTGGTGCGGTGGTGGTGCGGTGCGGGCGCGGGGCGGCGCGGGCGCGGGCGGCGGGCGGGCGCGGCGCGGGCGCGGGCGCGGGCGCGGGCGCGAGCGCGGCGCGGTGCGGTGCGTGTGCGTGTGCGTGTGCGTGTGCGTGTGCGTGCGTGCGTGGGTGCGTGCGTGCGTGCGTGCGTGTGTGTGTTTGTTTTCAGGTTTCCGGGTGTTGCCTCGCGTTTTTTCTCCTCCATACTCCGTTTGGCTAAATTGACGACGTTTCGGTAGAATCGGATTTACTATTTTCAAGTCACTTTAACTCTGCTTCGCGTGATTCGAAGTAAATTGTTCAATTCGAATTTTTTCTGGACTATGGAATAAACCATCGAGGGCGGTCTTTTACGAGGTCGTCACGCATTTTAAATCTCATAATCTCAATTGCGTTTCTTCACGTAATGTAAACAACAGATTTTTCGCAATTACGTTGCCATATGTCACGAATCTAAAGAAAGGTTTCAGATAAAGTAACAGATATTTTCTGTAGAATTATAATCTCTTATAAAAACTAGGGGTTCTTGTTTAACACTTCAAAGATGCACCTGCTGCACTCTCCGGAGAGTGATGGTTTAGTCTAATTTACTCATTATATTTAAGTTGTTTTAAAAAAAATTTGTCGAGACATTCCTCTCACCGTATCAATCTTTTTGCGATACCGGTTACTTAATCTATTTGTTTGATAGGATACATAAAGCGAAAAATTACTTGAATGATTCAATATCCTGAATTGGGCCTTGGATAGCTATTATAACCAACAACTTAAATACGCAGGAAATCGCGTTTTACTTCAAGAGATTAATTTTAAGCATTCAATAATTTCAAAGGTATGCGAAGCTTTAATAGCCAATGGTTATAATTTATTCAACCAGACTAGACCAAGATTTATTGGAATATCTATTGGCTGACATAAGATACAATAGTCACCTCCAAATCATTTGCTCAAGTACAGTAGATTAATATGCTTGGGACTGTACAGAGTTTTAGTATTGGTAGTATCTGGATTAATGCGACATGATCTGATCGAGTTGCATGATTGTCTCTCCGATTATCTGGAAAAACCATGTTGGTGGTTATATACATTATCAAAACTCTCGAATCAGGATAGACTGGTAAGAGTTATAGTCTTTAGTTTTGCTTTACAACCCTATGGCTAAACATTAAAAATTCAAAATCCCGACACCACGATTTCCCAAGCCGACCGTGTCGAAAACCTAGAATGTACAAAACGCGTACAAGGATTTTTCAACTCTATAACACCGATAACCATCACCAACGTGTTCATAGAACTAATTGGTGAATATCGCCCATCGGACGAAGGCTAATCATGTAAAATGCCACAAATTTAACAAAACTTAATCGTTGACGTAATAACGTGAGTAATTTTGATTCAATTTATTTTTGATTTGTGGCATCTTTTATATAGCCTCGTCCGTTAGAGGGTATTCTGGAATGTAATTTTCAAAGCGGTTTAATAATATTTAACCTACTTAAAATCAAACTAAAGTATGTAGCGTTACTAAAACATTTATTTGTTCAATTGAAACCCATCTTTGGTCAAATTAGCCTTGGAAAAAAATGTAATCATCTAGTTGACGTTTTGTAACGTAAGTAATGTTTGTAACTATCACACAAATCAGTTTGTTTTATCTATATTTCATAGTCATTTTAAATATTGCGACTTATTGAATTTGTTGTAAAAAATCCGTTCAACTTTGATCAACGTGCGGTCATTCAATTTTTGTGTGCCGAGGGTTTGCAACCAAGACAAATCCATTTCCGATTACAGACAGTTTATGAAGAAGCATCTTACGCCTATCGAACTGTAAAGGAATGGTGCCGAAAATTTAGAAATGGTAAAGAGGGAATGAAAGATGCGCCACGACCAGGGCATTATGTACTACACCAACACATACCAATATAGCGCATGTGGACGGTTTGATTAGAGAAAATCGTCGAATTTCAGAGCGATATCACAAATTATTGATGTGAGTGTAGCATCCGTCCATTGTATCTTACAGAAACTGGGATACAGAAAAGTTTGTGCACAATGGGTTCCACGTCTTTTGTCTGAGGATCGGAAATGTTTGCGGATGGATTTGTCTCAGCAACTCCTTATGGAGTACAACTAAAATGGAAATAACTTCCTTTTATCAATAGTCTGGTGACGAAACTTGATGCCATTATTTCGAACCATCCAGTAAGTTGTCATCGATGCAATGGAAACATTCAAAGTCCAAAAGTTTAAGGCACAACCTTCCGCAGGAAAGGTGATGCTAACATTGTTTTTGATAACAAAGGACGATTGCTGACAACAAAACCCTGGATAAGCTTCATCAAACAATAAGACGAAAACGTCCAGGAAAACTGTTCAATGGTGTCATTTTGCTTCATTACAACGTGCAGCCTCATGTTTCAAACGTAGTGAAAGAAAATTTGCGAAGAAAAAATGGAGGGTTTTAGAACAGGCCCTTGATACATTCAAAATAAATTATATATTTAATTTTAATTATAGGTTTAAAGTAATTGCTATACTGTGATGGTTATAACACACCTGCTTGTCCACGAAAAGGAGCTAACCATACCAAAATAGCTGCGTGATCCCTATTGAAATTATTTACATATTTATTATACCGTGTGTCAGACTATGGTCGGCAAGCGGCTCTATCTTAATAATTTTGATTTTATAGCGTAACTTTGGACTCTGCTTCCGTCATCAGGCGTAGTCCTGAGAAGGACTGTTTTCGCACTTGAGTCGATCTCATATGATATGATGACTACTCTCAAATTCGAACTTTGGTACCTTCACTTACAAGTCTGACACCTTTACCGCTGAGCCACTGAGCAACCCAATGTATAATTTTTAGAACTTAAGCTCTTTGCGTATTGGAATCCATATGGGTTTCATTTCCACAGTACCTTGACTTGTTGGATTTTCTGCTAGTGAGATGTATGTGGCTTCTTTGAGTTTCCGGCTAGATGTATTCTCGTCCTTTGCCACTATCTGCATGTTATCCCACTGAATGCGGTGGTCTTTGTTCCAGACATGTTCGGCGATTCTTGATCTTTCTCTTTCGCTTTTGCGGACGTTGTTTTTATGTTCCTGAGTTCTCACTTTGAGTGGTCTATTGCTCTCTCCTATGCATGCTCTGCCGCATTCGCAATAAACTACTGCACAACCGCAAAAATTTATATATATATATATATATATATATATATATATAATGAAAGAAAGGTAAATTTGACTGATTAATAATATTAATAAATATTTAAACAAAGGTTTGTTATTGGGGAAGCAATCAATTAAATTATTAATTAAGGATCAAAAAAGAACACTCTTTTTGATTTGCGTCTAGCTTTCGGAAAGCTTTATTTCGTTTTTCAAGTCAATTATCAGTGAGATTAAAATGAAAGCGTACAATAATACAAAACTTTACAAATTCTTTTAAATATTAATTGCCACTATTTGTCATTTATAATTTAAAAGAATTTGTAAAGTGTTGTATTATTGTACGCTTTCATTTTAATCTCACAAATCAAAACGAGTTTTCTTTTTTGAGCCTTAATTAATTAAGATTTAAAGAATATATATTGGATTACTCAGTGGCTCAGCGGTAAAGGTGTCAGACTTCCAAGTGACGGTACCAAAGTTCGAATATTAGAGTAGTCAAGTGCTTGGGAAAAAATCGTATCACATGAAATCGACAGTCCTTCTCAGCACTAAGCCTGATGACTAATATGAAACCACAGTTACAAAACACTTATAATACCGTACACACAGTTTTAACTTAACACGGGCACGCCATCTTAGTACTGTGTCTTGAATCCTTTACAACAGTTTAGAATTTATTCGACTACAATGTAGATGAAAACAATAACAATAGATAAATATAAAATAATAGCAGCAAAGGCAGCGCACACAATCGAAAAAAAAAGTGTTAAACATTATTATAATTAAAGACTAGCTACTTATTTTGTTATTTTCAGGACAGAAAAGGTATCTTTATATGTTGATAGAAAATCTACAAATACCGTTCAAAAAATAATAAATCTAAACTTTTTGTTCGCATACTGTTACTTTCGTTGTAATAGAGAAATAGCCTTACACCCTAGTAAACAGATCAAGATTGCTGTGGAAAACAAACTTCGATTTTTAATAATGTCAGTTTTGACAAGTTAAAAGTAATTTTCATTAAAAAGAATATTTATGGTTGATTTTTTTACGTTTTTTTAAAATTTTCGTTGCATTTCATAAATTTGTTTCACGTTAATGAAACGTTTTTTTCTGAAAACCATAGCTGTAATTTCATTTAAAACATTCAAAATTTTTAAAACATACATCTAGATTTAAATACACCAGTTATATCGCTGAGTTCAATTTTAAGTGATTTTCATCTAGTACAGGCCTAAGGGTAGTCGCTCGTTGCTTTACACTGCCTTTCCGACCCAGACGTGCAGCTAATTATTTGGAGTGTGCAGTTTTAATAGTAAATTTTCTTTTTAGAGAAACGTATGAGAATATGCAAACAATTGTTCGATTTATAATTATTTGGATTAATCCATGAAATGAAAACAAGTTTGATTGTTCACAGCGATTACATTTTACATCGAAATCCCTGCAAGTGATTAGGCGCGAGTAGTTTTTAAATAAGTAATGGTGCGTTCGGGTATTTTAAAATATGCACCAAAGTACTAACAAGTTTATAGGTGACTACGAAAAATAGTCGTTACGTCACAATGTAACTCTTTGCATAGTTCAGTGAAGGCTAACATAGTATGGAAACTTAAGTTTAAGGCTAGAGTCAGTACGCCACTACTCCTGATTTAAAGCCGTTATTTTTTTCTAATTTATGCCGCTAGTGTGCATACATTTATATAAAATGGTACGATTCAAAAATGGCCTCTATCGAGTCCGTTATTTTTGTATCTCTACAACTGAACGTTTATGTCGAATAATGCAATTTGGTCCTTTACTATAAAGAAACTATTATTACTATCACTTACCAAAGTTTTTTTATTACAGAAGTTTATTAAATTTTAGGATATCTGAGATACCTACCAAACTGTTCTTACTAAGAGTTAGAGTATGTAAATGTCAGTTATTACCTTGGTCCGTTCTTTATTTTTAAATCAACAACTCATAAAATACTGATGGTAACTACTTCTATATTATAATACTTATACACATATCATTATTCATTTAATATAGAAAAGTGATGTTTGAAAAAACGAAAACTAAACATTGATAAACGAATTTGCATCATCTCTTATGCTGGCATTTTCAAGTCACTAAGAACATGTTTTTTGCGTATACAGAAAAAACAATCGTACGTTTTGATTTAGTTTTAGTGTAATATTTTGGTTTGTCTCGGATTTTATTTAATGTAAATCTAATCCAAACTTTCATACCGTTGTTTGCATACATAACAAAACAACTGCCAGAAAAAGCACTCTTCCAGATATGACATCAATAAATTTACAATGGAAATATCCTCCGAGAGAAGAAACTGCATTGAATACAATATTTTATTGATTGTAATTGGAACTTTGTTATTTGTGGTAACTAAGACATTTAAATAAAAAGTTTGAATTAACTACTTAGTTGTTTAATTAAGTAAAACGGCCTTCTCTAGTAGTCCTTCAAAGACACTAGACGACATCTCATATTGTGAAAGTACGTCGTTAAATTCAATACTCAGCCTCCTAACCTTCGTTTCTATGAGAAACTGTTAATACAAGGGTAATTATGTCGAAAATACTTTCTGTGCGTATATGTTAACCTGTGCTGTATGTTTTTTATGTACAACTTTAAAATATTCAAATACTTGATATTCTCCTAATGGAAATGAGAAAGATTTCTAGCACTCATATTCTACGAAAATGTGTAACAAAAGAAAATACATATGCAAAAACGTTTTGAAAACATTCATGGTAATAGATAAACACAAGGAAGGAAGCTCCACAGGAACCGTCGTAGAATTAGACAATATATAACAAAAGAAGAGAAACTGCAATGCATAGCATCAAGGGCGCGGTTTGAAAAGTCAAGTTTAAACTCATTGATTAATTACCATACATAATAGATAGCATTATCCATTTACACAATCATCAGGCTCATCTCACACAGATAAACATGTAAATAAGAAGTTAACTTAATAATTGTGGGTACATTCTACTATTAATGGTTTCAAATCTTATTAGTTTAGAAGATTTATGTAGATAAGTAATCTACAACTTGCATTGTTAGTAGTCTACGCAGAAATCTTTTTTCTGTAAGGAGTTTATTTTTATATTCGCTAAATATTTATTTTACTGTAAGTTCGTAAATGTAATTAAAAACTTTAATGGCAACTATCAAAAAAGGGTTCTAAATCACTAAACCGCAACTCAATAAAAATGATTTAAAGGTTGATTTTTTGCGACATTAATTACATCCGAGTAAGAATAAGGGATGTTTCAAGGAAATACCCAAACTTTAAGCTCGAGTGGTTAATAACTGACATATTTCATTCAATTGCTTAGGTATTGGTTTTTTCTTTTCATATAAGGCTTCATACATGTAATTCTCCACAAAAAACGTAATAAATTAAATGTATCTGCTAAAAAGTTAATGATACAAATAAGATTAGGTTTAAAAATGTCAATTACTCTCATTTACACTTTATACACGTAACTGCAATTTATTACTTTGGTAATTCTTTTTAGAACCGTTTCAAAGCGTCCCTTTCTACTGCTCTACTTAACCCTGATATCAGATCATCGCAAACGTGGTTTTTGATGTCAGAAAATTCAATGGTTGTGCTGTAAAATACGCACGACTCGTTATAGTCCCTATAAAATAAACTTGCTTTGTCAAAATCCATAATTTTGATTATATAGAGTCGTAATTGATACTTTCGAGTTATGTATGCCCTGCAGTGAACTTATGATTATGTTATGGCTATAACTCATACGTTTTAAATACTAATACTTTCTAATTAATATAACGGTGAGCATCTATGCATCCATCACACCCTCAAGCATGATAGTGGTGCCTGATATTTATTATCTTATGTACATAAAATTATATTATAGCAGAAAAAAATATGTGTTGTGCTAATTAGCACCATGTTGTCGAAAATAAATATTCTAATAGTTTAACGGGACATTCTCAGCATGCTGTTCAAGGAGTTTTATATAGTTACATTTTGTAATGCCGGACTTCTTTAAACATACTAACTTACAGTTATTTTAAATGCCATGTCATTTTAAACAAAAAAGGTTTAAAAAAAGAGGTTTCTTTAAAATTGATTTAGTTATGCTTTATTGACAGGTAACTGAAATATTTATATATTTTATGTAACATTCTTGCAATCAATCGCTAGTATTACAATCGGGAGTTTATAATTATAAACTTAATCTCCCCTTTTTGAGATTTATTATGAGTTATCACAAACCAAAACGATTGCAATGCAAGGATATCTGAATAAGCGAGGCTCTAAATTTAAGTTATACAAGGTGTTTTCACTTTACATTCAGTTAAATGGGCAACAATCAAAATGTCGGTAGCCAAATATGGACAGGCGATTGGTTAGATTACACAATTTCAGTTTAGGACTAAATTAAGTGCATAAAACCTACACAGGAGTTCGAGATAGAATCGTACAAAAATATATGTTCAAGCTATTCAACTATGAAATGATAACATAGGGTGATGGTATTCATCACCGGGAACTCCTCGCTACATTATGTAAAGGTTGGCAGGATATGAATGTGTCCTTTGTAGTATATTACATTACCCCAGTCAAATACCTGTTTACTCCAAACAGTTGTCTGTGTACTTCAATCAGATACATGCTCACCCCAAACGGGTACCTGTTTACCCCAAAATGGCACATTTTTTTAAATTTAAGCGATCATAAACTAAGCTTTAATTCACGTCAACCCTGTTCTAACATATTTCCATTGGTGTTGTATGTAGCAGTACACTATTTTAGAAACTGGAGGTTAAATTCCTAGAAATAGTATTAAAATCGCTGAAATAAGCGAAATTTTGATAATAAAGTCATGCATCATATAACCTTAAAATCTGGTTAAAAAGTCGTCACTTTTTGGTTGTAACCTTGTCCAAAATGTATGTCAAAATATCATCCAATCATGGTCGTTTAGTATTATAAATCTATTTTTGGATATCAAGCAAGTTTACAAGTGGGCGTTTTCAACCACATTTTGCAAGTTACTTTACCATCAGTCCACTTTGGCCCGATGTTAAAATTTGACATTTCCAGCTGAATCGACGTTATAGCAGTTCTGAAAATCACAAGTAGAATGCACCTTGGTGTTTATATTGTAAGTAGTGAATGGGTGCTTAAAATAAAATTGTAATTACAAACTTTTATTTTCCTATTTGCACACTACCAACTAAAAAATTTTCTTATAATAAGGAAAACAGAAGCATTAAAACAAATCTAAATCTAAAAACAACCACTATGCACACTGCATTCTGGAACTCGATGGATTTATTTTTAATTTTCATCTGACGATCACCAAATGAAGTATTCACTTCCGATCCACTGTTCTAAACCATTGCAAAAATGACCTAACTGCGCATCCTTCAATTTTTTACAAGACAGTAAACACGGTATTTGAAATTTACGTCTTATATTGTGAACACGCAACTAATATTTTTTGCAAGGTCTAAACTCGCTTCCTCGCTATAGTCAGCCTTAGTATGTACTGATTCATGTTCAGCTTCAAATATTCACGCAGAAAACTTCTGTTTAAGACATTCAACCTCTGATCTAAGATCGGTAGATTTGATCCACCATTCATTCATGGTTAACCGTCGCTTTGTTGATGAGCTATTTGTATAATTATAGTGTGAGCAAGATATTAATCTAACCCACTATAGCGCAGACCAGATTCGCAGTTTGTAATCTATTTTAAGCGTTAATACTTAAATCTGAGTCTTTAGTAGTAACGAGCGTATTTCCAGTTGAATCTGGCCAATAACACCTTCAATATCTTTCATAACACGTTCAACGTTTATATGATGCAATTCATAGAATTCCTTTAAATAATCTGGTATACTTAAGGGTTCTTTCTTTGTATTTCTCCTATGACAGGGTAACACAAAACGTAGAGCAGAATTTCTTTGAAAATACGAAAGTTGAGCTAGTGGGCTTGTAGTACGCATGGAATTCCTTCTTGGAACTAGACGTTGCTGAGAAACACTTACACGTTTCTTATGGACACCTAGACATTTTTCGGAGACAGTTACACATATTTCGTAGATACCAAGACCTTTTCTCGAAAGATCTAGACATTTTTGCAAATACTCGTTTCTTATAAACACCTTGACCTTATCTCGTAGGTCGTTTCTGCAAAACACCTACCCGTTTTTGTGGAAAACACCTAGACTTTACCTCATCTATTCAAGAGGAAGTACAAAATCGAGTGAGTGATGATGTAGTCACATCTAACTATTCGGTAAATAATCCAAATAACAAACAAAAAAGTTGGTGCTCGTAACCAGGACTGATTACATACGACAACGAGGACACGCATGTAATCCTAGCGATACACTTTATTGTCTAGTGGGAGTGTAAACTGAGCGAACAGTAAAAACAACAACTGTCCTGTTCATTCAATCACTCTAATAATTGAAATGAATGAAATTAAATTAAAACGTAGTAAATGATGTGAATAACAGATCTGATTTTTCTTAGAAATTTGGGTTGCTTTGAAGTCCTCGAGATCTATCTCTTTGACCCACACCGAGGTTAATAACATCTAATTCCAAACCACAAAAAAGTGGCTGTAAAATTTTGTATGCGGCACTGGAGGCAAGTTAAAGACTCTGACGTGATCATTTCCTAAAGAGAAAAAAATGTTCAACACCCCCACCCGTATACTTAGACCTATAAATTTAAATTGTAGGTATGGCTTCTTTAAGGAATGTACATAATTTGTGTATAATTTCTATTACTGCTTCTATCTCAGACCCCTGTGTAGATCATACCCATTTCATTTACCCCTAAGCTGAAATTGTGTAGTGCAATCAACCGTCTGTCCATATTCAGATATCGATCATTTGATCATTATTGCTTAAATGTAAAATGAAATCAGTCTGTGTAATTTAAATTTAGAGAATCGCTTATTCAGAAATACTCATTGCAAAAATATATTTTATAACATTTATAATTATTTGCTTTATATATTAACAAAGCATAAGTAAATAAATTTTATGTTATACGTTAAATAATTTTTCATTTTTGAATCATTATTACACAACGTATTTAAGTTTGTGATTTATAACCTAATCTCAAATGGAATATATATATTAACGTACTGACCGTAATCAAAATTTACTAGGGTATACGTGTTTATGTCTAAAATCCTTATATTAAGTTTTAATGGAAATATTTGGAAAAAAAAAATGCAAATGATGCTTTTCGAAGTATTCATGTTCATGAGACTGCAAAAGTGAATTTGAGCAATTGTAAGATTTAATAACGTAGGAAGTATACGCCTACAACAGTATAATTTACATTAATAAATTAAAATGCACTGTAATGTGCAACTTTATTTATATTTCGGTTTTAAGTATTCAACTACCCATCGAAATATTATGTAATTTATGTAGCTTGAGCGTAATTTTTTTTTATAACGTAATTATACATTTTAATGGGTGTTTCTTACGTAAGGCTTTTATCTTTGTTTCGAACTACAGTATAATACTATAAATCTTTAAATATACTCTGTTTTTAACATTTACAGAATACATCAGAATAGATCCCTTACAGATGCATATTAAGTCTGTAATCAGTACTTGTGGGAAATAAAATTTCCAATAATTTTATTTAATGTATAACGGTGAATTCCTTCTACTCCATATTGTTATTAAACTGTTGTGAAAACTACCCACTTAAAATTATAGTACTTTTCATTCAAAAATAAATCTTGTGTATTGAAAAAAGAAATCAGTTTTTCATTTAATTTTTAATCCCTTTGTTTGAATATCAATTGAATAAGAACTGCACAAGATATGTGGGTATTTTCTGTTAGTGATTGAAGGATTAAAGGGTTTAGGGAGTTTAGTGTTTGCTAACAGCCCCATGTCTCAAATTAAGTAAACGATTGAAGAAATAAACATTTGAATCTGTTTCATTATAATAAGTTTTTATAGGTACATAATGGACGTGTTACATATTACAATTGTAATTATATCGATTGCCTTATTTGGTTATGTCATATTTTCTTTTAATTACGTTAATAGCTGACTTATTTTAAAAATCAATGGTAATACTGTTAAATGTTAACGCGTATTAAGCGTTTTTCCGATTAACTGAAAACAGATAAATACGTGTGTAAAAGAAATATTTCCATCATTATAAATATTAAAATTAACGGGAGGTCCCACGTTCTATACAAGTTTAAATAATGAGTATCCTTGTGTATACAATAATAAAAATACTGCAGTAATGTGACTAAGGGTTGAAAAGAAAAAGAAAAACGTACGTTGGGGTAGCAAACAGGTGTTCTGTCGAAACTGCCTTTTCCGAAAGACCCTAACGAATCGTTGAAAATTTCTATACACACGTTTTTAGGGTAAAAACGTCGCAGTTAGTAATTAATTACATTGGAACATACCGCAAATCAAAAGACATATTTGTTTGGCACTTTGAAATTGGAGACCTACATATAAGGTTTGAGTTTGATTCAGGTCGGATCCATCTGATTGTTTAATTACAGATTCTCACTGTAAACTGTTCTGTCTATAAATATTTTATTGTGTGCATTTTAGTAAAACTAAAACCGCGAATTATTTTTTTTCCTTTTTGTGTTGGTTTTTCACAAAATTAAAGTGGTCATGTAAATAAACGTATCGTTAAATATTCGGGTTTTAATAACCGGCCGTGTAAGCAATATATCTGTAAATAACCGTTACAGTCTTAGGTTTAAACAGCGTATCTCAATCCGTTGTATTTGTGACTAAGTGGTTATAAGGATTATATGCAAACGTAAGTAGGTATTTTGATGTCGATTAAAGCTCGCTGCAAACAATTCAACAAACCTATATAACTTATTAAAAATCAATCATTGCCTTGCAATAAGTTTATATTCAATTACGCCAGCACGCTCCTCGATTTGAAATCTGCTACAGTAAAGGGACTCCGCGTCAGACAGTACAGTGTCCCCTCCCTCACTGCTTGTACGAGTTGGAAAAACGTGACACGATAAATCCCAGTTAAATTGTTATAAACCATACCGAGGTTTACAGATACGGGTCCAGATGACCTTAAAACCACTTTGAATTCCATTGTTACTGCTAAACTAACCCGTTCTTATTGTTTCTAAATGTAGAGAGATGTATATAGATGAACGTGTAAGCTGCGGAAAGGATGCTGTCGTTTGTCACTTGCGAGTAGGTTACCGGTCACTTTGTTATAATTTATTTGCACCTGATCCTTGCAAGGCTTTGTTTTAATGATGTTTTTTTGTGTCATTGATTCAGCCAGCTTATTCTGAATTGTTTGTCTACGAACTGATTTTTCTTTATATATGTAATGTATTGTAATTGTACGTGTGTATTTTCATTAACCACACAATTGTGTATGTATAAATACCTTGCCTATTTTTTGTTCTTATCTAAGTGCAGTTAAACTGCATTGCAGTTACCTCATTGTGACCTGTTTAATTTTACTGTTTATCGTATTTTATGTGTACCTTAACCTGCATTATTATTTTCTTATTTACTTTAGTGTTAACTTAAAGGCCGGCATGATTGGTTGTATAAGAGCCACATGTTTTGTATTACAATTTTTTTTCTGATTTATTTATGACATAATTGTGGGTGTTATTTCACTGTTTTTTCTGTGTTTATGTCTAGTTAAACTGCCTTCTATTTTTTTTCTTACTTAATTTTATAATTTTGTACGCACTTTAACCGGATTTAATGGTGTTTTGTTATACATTGAACCCTTTCATTGATTGTTTTTTTTGTTATTTGATTTATTAATGTACTCGGTGGTTCTTTCCCAATTTAGTACTGTAATGAGTTGAACCGTCATTGCGCAAAGCTCGTTAATCCTAACTTGAGTAATTTCATTGTTTACCTGTCCCACATGATGCAACACTTAACCTCATCCAATCCTATTTCATTCACATAACACGACCATGCTACCACTAGACGGTCAATTCGTTTTATCAGATTTGAGGTTTGCGAGTAATTAAATATGACTTGTAAATAAATTCTAATGTTTTAATTATTGCTAGGAAAGTCAATGTAAGGCAAGCAATTAATTTGAGTATGAGTAGCATTATTGTCAGTAAACTCAATATACATCCCTTAGCGATCTTGTTTTTCTTCAATTTGCATTATTGCAACCTTGGGACACCACAGCACTAAGTTGTATAAATTACATAAATTAAAGGTGTAAGGTTAATCGTATGCACTAATTGAGCCATTTTTCGATAAAATAAAAAATGTATGTTTTAACGTACATAAATGTACAATTAATAGAATAAGTAACTTCAGATTAAGTTGTTTAAGTTACATATATTAAGATGAAATTAAAATAAATCTCTATACTGTAAGTAGTACACCGACACTTGACGCCATCTTGGATTTTGACGTCACTTCCGGTCAGGCCCACGTGGGGGACCGTATTTTTCACCCTTATTTTATGGTTTCTTTTCGGAGGCCTTTTTCAACCCCTGCTGGAATACTTATCCCTAATTAAAGCCTTTTTGTTTTTTTACCCGCTCACGTGGAGGACGTACTGTCAACCCTTATTTTCTTATGGTTTCTTTTCGGAGGCCTTTTTCAAATCTAATTTTTTACACACCCACGTGTGAGACCATATTTTCCACCCCTATGGTTTCTTTTCGGAGGCCCTTTTCAGCCCTAATTATTTTTACACGCCCACGTGTATGAAGTGTTTTTTCACCCCTATTTTATAACCGTCCGCGTGTGAGCTGATATTTTCTACCCCTATGGTTTCTTTTCGGAGGCCCTTTTCGCCCCTGATTATTTTTGGTTGTATTAAGAGCCTTTTTGACAGCAATTTTGTACTTGCTCACGTGAGGGGCAGATGTAGGGGTTGGTCTTGGTCTTGGGGCCGGGGGGTTGGACCTGGGTTTGGTATTGGGCTAGGGCTGGACCTGGAGCTGGTCTTGGACTTGGGCTAGGTCTTGGACTTGGGGCTGGGGCTAGGTATTGAACCAGGAATTCGTCTTAGGATGATTTTGATGGTCAGCTTTAGCCCTAATTAAGGTCCTTTTGGCTATATTAAGTGTAGTAACCCTGGAGGTTAGGCAAACGCACACGCATACAATGTTAGAAATTGCATAATTACCCTAATAAGATATTATTATTAAAATTATCGATCCTATTGTTTTAAAATAATCATATGCTATTGGATGATCTTTTACCTATACGAGAAATTTATTTATACATTGTATTTCTAATAAGGAGGTTCTTGTAAGACAGCGCACGAGAGATAAAGGACGTGACGTTTAAACTAATGGAATTACCACATTTAATGGAATTCTTTTGCTATGATAGATATTGCGAGGCATGTAAAAGCTTTAGAAAATACGAAAAAATGTAAATTTCCTTCAACAAGACATGGATAAATTAACGAAGCTTCTATGTAAAAATTAAACGTATTATAAAGTCTAGAGACTGTAGGAAATTAGAGCAATTATTCGAGGGGACACAATTAGATATTAAACCTATAACCACAAGAAATAAATTACGTAACGTATTACATTTCGACGATCTGGATACGTTATGTATATCTTATTATTGGTTAGAAAGAGAATTGGAAGAACAAAGTATAGATTTAAATTATAAAATTAAAATTAAATTGTATGTACTAAAGCATACGCCTATTAGACATAACGAGAGAACAGTAATTTGTGTGTAAAAATGTTACCTATTTTTTGTGTAAAAAATAAGTGTTGTAAAACTTGTTTATTTGATTTTATTTAAATTATATTGGAGGAATGGGTGTAAGTACTCAACAATGTTCGGATAGGATCGGTTATCTTCGGGTGTCGAGGATTGGGGTCGCACTAACTATACCACGGTTAAGGCGATTCGTACCTATATGAAAACATCGCATCGCAAAATTTTACCTGTGTATATAGTTTCCAGCGAGTAAGAATTATTATCATAATGTATTCTCCTATTTATGAACCAACATCAGAGGACATTTTAGGGATTTGTTAGTAAACTACTACAATATAATTGTTCAAGCTGATGATGAAAACGATGAAGTGGATGAGGTGAATGTATCTCACACTAATGATGATGATGATGGTTCACAGAAGAAGAAGAAGACCGATGATTTAGAGGGAAAAGACGAATCTCAAGACCATGATGATAGTGACCAATTACAGTCGAAAAAAGAAGAAGACTGATAACAACGTAATTAAATTAAATAAATAAATGATGTATTGTTTTAAATATATTTTTTAAACGCTGTTTTCTTTCAATTTTTTATTAATAATCTTATTTTCGGAATGGACTTTCGGGTTTGTTTATAATTTGTATATTTAAGAAGCCAGTTTCTATCAATCAATCTTATTGGATTTAATACAAAAACAAAAGCGTTGGAAATTAAACGTGGCTTTCGTCTCTCCCATCCCCGCGTTTCTCTTGTCCCTTTCGTCTCTCACGTCTGTCGTGTCCGCTTGGCTGAAAGTTTGAGCTTGTTTGTGGCGCCATCTAGTGGTGTATGAGCTAACAAACGGTTTTCTGTAATATAGAGTGATCATGGTTCTACGTAGCTGTATATTTTCAAAACTACATACAGTTCCTAGGAACTTGCGCTCGGGTCTTCGCCCCTTGTCGCGGGCCCTTGACATAAAATTCTCAAAAGGTCTGTGTAAATAAAACATATAAGCAAGCAAGGCCGCTTATTCAACGCGTGTTTAAATTGCATGTTAACAAATAACATCCTGATGTATACCAACCAGCTCTTAATTACACATTTATTTTTAAAGTAATGAGTTGAATTATATTTGTTATTGCAATGTGTACTGTACATAGGTGGTTGAGCATTTTCAATAACGACTAGGACGTTCCTTCTTGTTTTATAAAAATCTAAGGTTTTTTAAAAAGACACAACCCATTTTTTTTTTGATAGAAGTCATTTTCAGATACATCTTGAATTTATTTATTTCGCTATTTAAAAGGATATAATTAAAACATTCTTATGTATCTGGTTTCATTGATTGATTGTTTTGAAGGTCGTTCCCTTAAAACGAAATTATGTTTTATCAAAATTGAAAGTGCAATGGTAAATTTTAGGCATCCCTTTTTATATCAAAATGATCATTAATAGAAATGTGATAATGTTAATAACGATCATGGTAATAAAAATTTAAAAACTCTAATAAAAAATAATATGGGAAAATACATGGTCAATTTAAAACCGTATGTTGCACACGTAATTATTACATTCCAAACTCTTAATGAGGTTTTTTTTATAACTGTTAATGAGTGCGTTTCAATAAACAATTTGTGTGTCCGTATGTAAATGAATATTTTTCAAATCGATTTGAAAAAATTACTTTTACTGATAGAGAACCAGTTACATATCAACTATGCATAAGTAAAAAAACGTAGCAAGTGATTTAGTTTGCTTCGACGAGCAACACAAAGCAGTGACTATCATTCGTAAACCAGTCCCTCAAAAATGCTCTTTAAGTACAGAGTTGGTAAGTGTGCTGTTAACCTTTTATTTATTTACTTGTACAGATTTTTAATTACGGTTATAAATTATAACTCACTGAGGATTTTTTAATTATGACATTTACAATAAAAATAAGTGTTCTATAATTAAATTTTACTGTCACTCAAATTCCCCCACGCAAGATCTATCCTTAACACAACTGCTGTCTTACAAGAACCTCCTTATTAGAAATACAATGTATAAATAAATTTCTCGTATAGGTAAAAGATCATCCAATAGCATATGACTATTTTAAAACAATGGGATCGATAATTTTAATAATAATATCTTATTAGGGTAATTATGCAATTTCCAACATTGTATGCGTGTGCGTTTGCCTAACCTCCAGGGGTACTGCTCTTAATATAGCCAAAGGGACCTTAATTAGGGTTAAAACTGACCATCAAAATCATCCTAAGACGAATTCCTGGTCCAAGACCTAGCCCCAGCCCCAAGTCCAAGACCTAGACCAAGTCCTAGACCAGCTCCAGGTCCAACCCTACCCCAAAACCAAACCCAGGTCCAGCCCCCCAGCCCCAAGACCAAGACCAACCCCTACATCTGCCCCTCACGTGAGCAAGTACAAAATTGCTGTCAAAAAGGCTCTTAATACAACCAAAAATAATCAGGGGTGAAAAGGGCCTCCAAAAAGAAACCATAGGGGTAGAAAATACCAGCTCACACGCGGACGGTGATAAAATAGGGGTGAAAAAACACTTCCTACACGTGGGCGTGTAAATATAATTAGGGCTGAAAAAGGCCTCCGAAAAGAAACCATAGGGGTGGAAAATATGGTCTCACACGTGGGTGTGTAAAAAATTAGGGTTAA
The DNA here is from genome assembly GCA_036346205.1 of Vesta saturnalis. Classification (NCBI taxonomy): domain Eukaryota; kingdom Metazoa; phylum Arthropoda; class Insecta; order Coleoptera; family Lampyridae; genus Vesta; species Vesta saturnalis. The sequence goes on along the minus strand of JARFJB010001805.1, from coordinate 1,564,648 downwards.
AAAAGGCCTCCGAAAAGAAACCATAAGAAAATAAGGGTTGACAGTACGTCCTCCATGTGAGCGGGTAAAAAACAAAAAGGCTTTAATTAGGGATAAAAATTCCAGCAGGGGTTGAAAAAGGCCTCCGAAAAGAAACCATAAAATAAGGGTGAAAAATACGGTCCCCCACGTGGGCCTGACCGGAAGTGACGTCAAAATCCAAGATGGCGTCAAGTGTCGGTGTACTACTTACAGTATAGAGATTTATTTTAATTTCATCTTAATATATGTAACTTAAACAATTTAATCTGAAGTTACTTATTCTATTAATTGTACATTGTACAGTGACGTCAAAATCCAAGATGGCGTCAAGTGTCGGTGTACTAGTACTGTAATTACGCAAAACCGATAGAACCTTGTGGTGTTTTAAGTCAGCTCGATGGAGTGATTTACGGGATTTCTTTGCAACCTTTCCATGGCGTGAATATTGTTTTAAGTCGTCTTCTTCTTCGGACATCGCTCTTTCAGTATCTGAAGTCATTCTCATGGGAATGGAGTTATACATTCCGAAAAAACAGTACCGTGTAGGTCATTCACGTTCCCAACCCTGGTTCAATAAGGCTTGTTCTGATGCAATATCCTTAAAAAATAAATGTTACATTAAATGGAAATCTAATAAATCGGTTGACAGTCATGTAGAATACGTTGGTGGTAGAAATATCTGCAAAAGTGTCATCACTAAAACTAAAAAGTTGTTCGAACAACGAAAATGCAATGAACTAGCTACATCTCCTTTAGGCAGTCGTAAATTTTGGTCTTTAGGAAAAGCCATTAGTAAAAACTTTCGAACATCTTCATTTCCCCCCTGACATCTATTGACGGATCGGTAGTTGCTGATCCTGTAGACAAAGCCAACGTTTTTGTGGATTTGTTTGCATCAAACTCTTGTCTCAATGATTCTGGAAAAGATGTGCCCCTAGTCAACTCTTCTTCATACGTTATGAAACCAATTCATTTTGTGATAATCCACCTTCTATGTCAAATCAAGATATTAAAGCTGAAATGGAAAATTCAATCAACAAAGACATTCGACGTATTCTCGAATGGGGAAGCAATAATCTAGTTAAATTTAATGCTAAGAAAACTCAGTGTTGCCTTATGTCCGCCAAAAAAGATCGATCATTTCCTGTTGTAAGTATGAATGGCTCAGTTCTTAAGTTTTCAGACTCTTTACTCAGTTGGGTATGACTGTATCTTCAAATCTCTCATGGGTTGACCATCTTCTGTCAGCTACCAAAACAGCTGCTCGTAAAATAGGCTTTTTGTACAGATCTAAGCAGTACTTTACCTCTCGACAACTCCTTCTGCTGTATAAGGCCCAAATTCGGCCTCATCTGAATATAATTCTCACCTTTGGGTTAGTGCTCAATACGCTCTCGATATCGTTGATCGTATTCAAAAGAGAGCGATTAGCTTATAAATAACCCGTCCTTAACTTCTCACATACAGTCCCTTGAGCATAGAAGGATGGTTTCAGTTCTTTCTTTGTATTATCGTTATTACAACGGCTATTGTGCTGGTGAATTACATTCTTTGATACCACCTCTGGCTATCTTTGCGAGAAATACTGGTTCGCTCATTCACATCATCAGTATGCAGTACAAATCTCCACTTGTCGTACCAAACGGGCGCAATCCACATTTTTCACACGGCTTCTAAACTCTGGAATGATCTCCCTAGTTCCTGTTTTCCCTTACTTATGATATGAGAAAATTTAAGGTAGCTGTTCATAGGCATCTATTGGCAATTCATTATCCCTCTATCCATCCTCCTAAGTGTTCCTGAGTGCTTTAGCACGATAGGCCTTATTTAGCCTGTTCAGGTCCACAATCATAAAAAAAAAAAAAAAATTTAAAGATTATGTATTTCTGAAGATTTGCATAAAAATTAAAACTGTTTAATTTATCATTACACAAGAACAAAGGGTTGATGTTCCTTCCCAAAATAACCTTAGCCTACTATAGGTGGCCTTGAACTCCAGACTTTTAATGGTGAATGGACACTATTTAACCAATAAATTGGTCCCTGTCGTTTGGAAATGAAAATTATATTTAATTCATCTATTTTTTCAAATTGTACTTGGACCTAGGGGGTTGAAATTTCAAGGATTGACCTTTAATGGAAATCATCACGAATCTGAAAACGTACAGATTAAATTTATCACAATAAACCAATTGTAGTGTTACGTAAATGCATTAGTTTCGTTAGTAGAAACACGTTTACATTCTTGTTGGTATATTTTCTACTTAAATTTCTAGTTCAAACACATGCAATAACAATGCATATTTCTGATCAAATTAACAATTGCATTTAACTTAGACAAGATTGTACCTAGTGTAATAAATTTCATTTAATGGTTAGGATTAATTGAGGATATATTGTTTAGGGAAGGATTAATTTGTTTCAACCTAATTACATAACAAAACGTTCACCTTTCTGATAAGTCTTACTTACCTTTGGATAATTTTATTTTTCTTTCTTCTACCCGGAAAGTTTTAAAAGTTCTTAATCTAATACTTTTTACACTATACTGCAAATAAGGTAGTTTTATAACGCTGTTACATACGTATGTATGCCAAATTTTAAGTAAATAATTATTCATTTTCGAAATATTGCAAACTTTTTGGATGAATGTATTCGGTATCAACTCAATTTTGCATTACCCGACCGAAACAAGAAACTGTTTTTAGAAAGAATACTGGTTCTGGTTGCAACAAAATAAAAAAGGAACTTTTGTTAGTAGATGATCAACTCAGTCGCATTATTTTGTGGTTTTATGCTTCTCTGGCATATGTTGGGACAATTATAGGCTACGTTGCATTAAGTGAATGATATAGGAATTGATAAGGTTACGTGTTGCATCAAAGCGGGATAGATAAACAATAAAATTACTCAAATTATAATTAAAAAGCTTTGCGTAATGATGATTCAGCAGTTAAGTTAAGCATGAAGTAAAAAGAAAAATAGTAATGCAGATTAAGTTACACATAAAATAAAACAAATAATTCAATTAAATAGAATAAGATAACTGTAATAATAAAATGCCATTTTAACATACACTTAGGAGAGAACAAAAAAAATAAACAAAAAATGTACACATTTACAATTTTATCGTGAAGAAAACCAGATTTTCACCTAATCCCAAAGATGTATTCGTGCAATTACAATAAATTAGATATATAAAGATATCATTTAGTAGACAAACAATTCTAAACAAGCTGGTTGAATCAAATAAAGTTGAAAAATTATTAAAGCAAGTGTAAGATAAAAATAAAACAGTTACCAGTAAGCAATGACGAGAAAGTTTGAGTGACTGCGCTAAGATCTACGGTACCCCTTTTTCATTCATTTATATATCGCTCTACATTTAAAACCAAGAATAACGAGTTAGTTTTAATAGTTAAAGCCGTGGGTAACCATTTCTAGTTGCGAAATCAGACGTAAAGAGAGATCGAGAATTTTTCAATGACATCTAGGTACGTTTTGTGTAAACCCCGGTATCGTTAGTAAAAATAATTAAACTGACATTTATCATGCCATGTTAAGTCCGCTACGCGGGCGAAAATGTTAGTAAACAATCAATAATGCTAAATCATACGAGAAATGAGGGGAACGCCGTACCTTATAGTACTGCAGCGGTTCTTTGGACAGATTTCAACTTAATAAGTGTGCTTTCGAGATGGTAATTAGACTACTAGCGCATTACTACCCTATGTTGCCCAGAAACAATTCTGTGGAATTTCAATATGTTGTGATAATTAAATAGTAACTTCTTGCAAGGTAATGACCGATGCTGTACAGGTTACACCAATTTGTTGAATTGCTTGTTACCAGATTTAATCTACATTTAAATACCTACTTACGATTGAATATAATCCTTTAATTAATCACACTTAAGGGGTTAAGGTATGCACCAAGATGGTGGCGATTATTTATCGATATAAGTTGTTTACACGCCCGCCTCGCGGATTAAAACGTAAAACGTCGTGATTATATAACGATATGTTTGTTTACAAGACTATTCTATTGTAGTGAGAAACTTACATTAAATTAAAATTAAAAGTTAGAACGAATAAAAAGAAAAGGACAAATTCGCGTTTTCAATTTTTCACTAAACCTGAAACGATAACATATGTCATATCTGGCCTCAACGGTCTATAATTTTATATCTGTACCAAAACAATAGAGCATCTCACACCCGGTACGGCTTAATCAAACCTCTAACTACAACTGTTTCCTCCCAAATCAACCCCCGTTTTCAAAAGGTATTAAATTTAAAAAAATAAGAAATAATAGGTGGGAATATTCCACCTCCTTCCATATTTTCTATTAAAAGAAGTATTAATTTTCAAAGTATTCACTCGCCCGTAGCAAATCTTATATATCATGAATTTTAATGAAACAGACACCTGTCTTTTGATTTTGCCGTACATTCCAGTATAATTAAGTACCAACCGATGAGATTTTATACAATTTCGTGCACATAAAATTTCTAAGCAATGTGTCACGATCTATTCGAATAACGCAGTTTAGAGCCACGTGTAAGAAACTTGTTTTTCTGCCTCAACATGCACAAATTACGATTTATTGACAAAATATTTCTCAGTCCGCTACATACAATTTGACGTTGATTTTAATTTACATTTACATTTTCTGTCTAGGTTCAATAATTTTGGAAAATTAAAAAAAATGTTTGCATCCCTGAGGCCTAGCAAAAATTTTAAAATTTTTTGACCTGTTATCTTTATTAAAATTACTCTTACACAACTTTTCTTTGTACCTCATTTGGAATCTTAAAAAAACGTTTTTCTATTACCTAGGTACTATCGCCACAGTCTATTAATGTTTACTTACTATAATAATTATTTGTTATACCTAGAGGACAATATTTGAGAACTGTTTTTTTTTTAATTTTATGACTAAAATATTTGTTACAGAAATTTGTAGGTAAAATAAATTGATGAACAGTATCGTCACTTTTTATAGCTGGTATATTGTTCACATCATTAAGAGAAGTTATAGTCGTATTGCGAGCTGAAGGGAACCTAAAGTTCTTACAGTGATAACTCTAAAAGGTAAGCTACAGTTATCTTCTAGATTTCTTCTCAGAAAACTTAATAGGAACAAGATAGCCTAACCTCAACGATACTGTATTATTTATAACTCTTTGAACGCAAATTGTATAATCTGACCCCTAAAACAAAGCGTTTTAATTTTCTCTATGTGGATCACGAAACCTAATTGTTTTAACAATATAACGTTACGTGGAATAAATGTTTTATTTTATTTTTGGTTAGTAATTAGTTTTCTTATTTTTCTCTTTGTAGAATAACTTTCCTTAAATTTGTCTAATTAACCAGAGTAAACCATGATTATTTATTAATGTTTTAATGATGAATTAAACTGGATATACTGTAAACAAGTAGTGGCCAGTGTTCATTCGTGTGTGATTACTGTACCAATAATCCCATATTTGGTGTACATTAGAAAGGTGACTGCGTATAATGTAAATGTTATTGGTATGCCTAAATAGTGAATGATATGGTCTACCAAGGAAAGAATAGTATGCTTAAGAAGTGGAAGAATAGTGTCCCTAGTCTTGTTTGCCACACACGGTTCGTCACACATTACTTCTTCTGCCATCATGCCCACTTTACTGATCTTGTTTTCGGTGACTTTAATCTCTCCTTATACCAGAAAAGGCTTCTTTGAGGCCGCCGTTACTGCAGTGACGAAGAGTTGCAGACCGCTGTCAGTCTCAGGGGACAAATAAATGCTTCCTGGAAGAGTAAGACCTACAGTTGTAGACACCTTAAGCAAATTAAATCAGATTTTTCTGTTACAATTTACTTTAAGTACATAAAAATGTTTTTAAACTTAATTATGACCGTACAGGCATATTTGTTTTACGTTATAGTAATGATTTAACAGGAGTTTGATCAACACTGGTTAATTTATTAATAATGGTATATACGTTAGTATACCTTAGCAACAATTATTGACATATTTTGTGTCCTTTTTTACTTGGATCATGAGCTGAGAGTAATAGAATGACACACAATCAGGGAAAATGTTTATTCCAAATAATAAATACATTAAATTACAAATAATAAAAAAAAAATATAAAATTATACAAACTTATTCAGTGCAGTAATGTTAAACATACAAATAAAACAGAGCCCTTTTGATCCTTGGTGTTTACTTTCTTCTACTACTGCAACTCTATTGTCCTTAACGCCGATTAGTTGGTTCGAAAATATAGTAATTTTCTTCTTGGTGATATTTGCTGATCGTGCTATATTCAAGGCACTTTCTGATCTTTCGGCTGGAGTTTTACCAATATTTCGGTTTTTACACAATTTGTTGGTCAATTTTTCTTTGTTCTTATTGGCGGTGTGCTCTTGCAATTTTTTCCTTTTCTGTTCCTTTTTCAAATTGCGTTCTTTTTCTCTCTTCTTTTTCCATTTCTTTTCTTGTCTTCCTCTTTCGCAATACACCAGCTTTTGTAATTTTCTGATGACATTACGAATGGTGCCCGTACTGTTCTTTTCCTTGTGCATTTCCTCTCGGGCGTGGGAGGAAGAATTAATGCGTGACTCACAGAAATGTTTGAGCTAACATTAGCATCAACAGTTTCATGTACTTGTAGAGGCTTCCGGTTCAACAGAAATCCTACTTGCTGACTCTTCCTCTTCAGTTGCTGGCGATGGAACATAAATATCGTTATCATTCTGGGTGAAAAATTGCCAAACCTCCTTTAATTTTTTAAAGTAAATATTAGAATTTTCTGTTTTGTCCGAATCCTTACTTAATTTTTCTTTTATGGCTTCTCATAGGATGCGTAACTAATTGTTGCCGTCACGTCCTCTTTTGTTATACTTTCTTCTGATGCCGCTTCAACTTTCTTTGCAGACAAACCTTGGCCTAAGCACTTCGTAAAATCGGTGGAATTGCAGTCCCAGGGATACAAGCCTGTTGCCTTGGAACCGTTTTTTATACTTTTGGGTTGTAATGAATTTTGAATCACGTCTCTTCAAATAGGGGCGAATTTTTGTTTTATTAAAGATGCCGATGGGTTTTATCTTATTTACTGAAGATCGCCTTCTTCCAGCCCTCTTTTAAAGGCTTAAAAGCTGACTCATCTGCCGGTTGTAGGATTCTAGTAGCATTGGGATACACTGCGCTTGGAATAATTTGTACGGAGCTCACTTACTTCAAAGGTAAGATGGGTACTATGACCGTCTACAAATAAAATAATCGGAAGTCACGTTTATTTCTTGCAATGCCGGATAGAGCGGTTCCGAAATATATTCACAAAACGAGTCGGATTTCATCAAACCCTTGTCGTTTAGGCCATAACCCCATTTTTCTGGAATACCTTTCCCGATTTCTATTGTTCTTCTCTTATTTGGGTAAATGATCATAGGCGGAGTTAAAGATCCATCACCTCCAAAAGTAGACATGACAGTTAATGTTGATTTGGCTTGTCCAACATCAATCTGATATACAGTTTTTGTATCCTTTACATCCAAAACTCTTTTCCCCTTTGGACACAACTGGAAGTTTGTTTCATCCCCGTTGTAAATTATCGTCGGGTTTTTCATCTTCCATATATCTTCCAATGAGGGAAAACCAACTTTTTTCACTACCATTCGAACTCGCTATGTAATACGTTCAGAAGTACTTTCACACAATATAGGATGTCTTCTTGAAAATGCGTTATACCATCCAACACCTGGAGTGTTATTTTTGTACGGATTGTCCCTTGCTGCCTTTCTAAAAATGTTTTAACACTATGCGCCACATCTTCAAAGCGTCGTGGAAATCCCTTTTTTTGACAAGATATAATCAGGAAATCAGGGTGCTTTCCTCCTCTTTAGTTAGGATTGGATTTGCACCATGGCCGGTTTTCACAAATTTATTACCCAATCTGAAGATAATTATTGTTCTTGGAACACCGTATAACTTCCCTGCCTTTTTTGGAGATTCCATTTTTTACCGCTCGAATAGCTTTTTCAATGTCCTGTTCCGAATATTTTTTAGCATTGGAAGACTCTTTAGAAACCTATGGCATATTTCTGGAATAAAAAAAAATAATTGTAGAGGTGTCTCCAACTGGAAGACCAAAATTTCAATTGTTTTTACAGCAGCGTTTCGACAGTTTTAGGCACATTCCTAACTAGGTACATTGCAAATATACGAAATTGACATGCCTATCTATAAGCATGAAGTAATAATATACACGTCCTCTTAAATCAGATTAATAAGCCTACCAATAAAGAGTGCCAATAAAATAAAATAACGAATGATTTATGCCCATTAAGAAGGAGGTTCATTAATGTTTTTTTTTGATAATTTCGAGGGGACTATAGTTATTGACACCCTTATATTTACAGTTATTGACATAGTGGCAACTACTGGCTACTGAAACTTTAGGCAATACTCGGTTTTACATTTCAGTTCCATCGAGGATTCTTTCCATTATAAATACAACTTCCCCACGATTTGTCAAACTCATACATTTTTAGTTGTTGACGCCCTAGATGCCAATAACTGTGAAGGTGTTATTTTTCAAATACATTTATTGACACCCGTCAGTAACTGTAAGTCTTACCCTAAAAATGTTTTATTTCTATATTTGAATTTAAAGAAAACTTACTTTCTGGATGGCCCTTTAACTCGTAAGATCAAATCATGCTTTCAAACAAATTTACAAAAACATATAGTATGTCACTGTATTTTCCTAAAAGTTAAATAACCTTGAAAATATTAAATTAAAATACAGACTTTATGGTCTAAATTTAATCACAATTAGAAAATAATGACACAATAAATTGTATCCGCACATTCATGGAACACAATTTTATCTATAAAATTTTGTGACTTCTTAAGAACTAAACATGAAGCTGTTCCATATAAGATAACGCCAGAAGGTACACCCAAGCGATTCTTTCCTATTCAAAGGTTTTATTTGTTTTCATTTTTATCATTCTCATTTTAAACATTATTGAAAATTTCGCAAATGTACTTTATGTTTATGTAAAATATCATCTATGTGTGGAGTTAACAAAAAATGAAATTGTTTGGCTCTTGTCACTCTTCATTATTAAACTAACCAACTTAGTTATCTAAATGTTGTCGGTATTCTGATACGATTTATGCCTCACACGTATTGCATGGAAATTGAAGGATTAATTCAGAGACAATCGCTTAATGTACGATAAATGCAATAAACAGAATAATAAATAATTCGCTAATTGAAAATGCTCGGTTTTCCTTTAATTTGGTGTCGTATTACTTCCAATATCCAAATGACTCCGCAAATTCCCCCAAGTATGATTAAGTTCCTATAAATTTCAACTATTGCTTTAATATTCTCTCTGAAATTTATGTATTATAAGAAAGCTAGACACGAAGTATCTTTTAGTTGGAAAGTCTCATACTTTTTCATTATTTTTTCACAATACTACCCAATTTGAACTTACTTATAATCTACTTACTTAAAAAATAATAGCAAAAATAAAGTGTTGCTTCGATAATTCAAAAGGAATTATGTGGAGCATTTTATTTTATTTCCTCCACGGGTAAAATAAAAAATATTTGTCTTTCATTAACACCAAAATTATTAATATTTTGTATCGGACGTAGTACATTATTTCTGAATTCTTAGATGAACATATTAAAATGTTACCTAAGCTTTAAAACTCTAACTATATAGGTTTCAAGATACCAAACTGAATTGTATCCTGTTTTAGATTTACATGCCCAAGTAAATTCTCTTTAAAAAATCTGATGTGGCCAGCCATGTTCCGTTAGCAAAGAGTATATAGTGTAAAGAGGGAATAATACTGGTTTATTCATATTCTCGCTTATATGAAATGTATAACGTATAGTTATTTCTGTCTCATATCCACCTTAATAAACAATTGAAAAATCACAAAAATGCGTAAATTAATTAGAAATGCAAAGCACCAAAATTGTATTTTTGTCTATCTAAATTAACTAAATTATAAAAGTCATGCAGTTAAGGTTATAAATTATTTATTTAAATAAATACACGTAATGTCTATACAAAACACGAACATGATCACGAACACGAGCACGAAACCGAACACGAACACGATCACGATCAAGACCACCAAGAGGAACACCAACATGAACCCGAAAACGAGCACGACAACGAACACGATCACAAAAACGAACATGAACTCGAACACGAACACGAATACGAACACGAGCACGAACACGAACAAGAACACGAACACGACCACGAACACGAACACGAACACGAACACGAACACGAACAAGAACACGAACTAGAACATGAACACGAACACGAACACGAACACAAACACGAACACGAACACGGGCACGAAAGCACAAACACGTACGAACACGAAAACGAAAACGAACACCAAGACGAACACGAACACGTACACGAACACGAACACGAACACGTACATGTACACGAACACCAAGACGATCACGAACACGAATACGAACAAGAACGTGGACACGAACACAAACACGATCACGAACATGTATACGAAAACGAACACGAACACGAACACGGACACGAAAACACAAACACGTACGAACACGAAAACGAAAACGAACACCAAAACGAGCACGAACACGAACAAGAACATAAGAACTAGAACACGAACACGAACACGTACACGAACTCGAACACCAAGACGAACACGAACACGAACACGAACACGAACACGAACACGAACACGAACACGAACACGAACACGAAAACGAACACAACAAAAACAAAAATACGAACACGAACACGAGCACGAACACGAGCACGAACACGAACACGGACTCGAACACGAACACGAAAACACGAACACGATCACGAACACGTACACGTACACAAACACGAACAAGAACACGTACATCAAGACGAACACGAACTGCACACGAACACGAACATGTAAACGAACACGAACCCGAACACGTACACGGATACAAAACAAAACACGTATATGAACACGAACACGAACACGATCACAAACATGTACACGAACACGAACACGAACACGAACACGATTACGAGCACGATAACACGAACAAGAACATGATCACGATCACGAACACGGTCACGAAAACGCACACGAACACGATCACGATATCACGCACACGAACATGATCACGAACACGACCACGGGCACGGACACGGACACGAACACAAAAACACGAACACGAACACGAAAACGTACATGTAGACGAAAAAGAACACAAAGACGTACATACACACGAACAAGAACACGAACACCAAGACGAACACGGACACGATCACGACCATGATCACGAGCACGAGCACGAGCACGATCACGAACACGAAAACACGAAAACACGGGCATGGACACGGAGACGGAGACGAACACGAAAACATGAATAAGAACACGAACACGTACATGTAGACGAACAAGAGCACGAAGGCGTACATGCACACGAAAAAGAACAAGAACACCAACACGAACACGAACACGAACACGGACACGAAAACACAAGCACGTACGAACGCGATAACGAAAACGAACACCAAAACGAGCACGAACACGAACACAAAAACACGAACGCGAACACGTACACGAACTCGAACACCAAGACGAACACGAACACGAACAAGAACACGAACACAACAAAAACAAAATACGAACACGAACACGAGCACTAACACAAACACGAGCACGAACACGAACACGAACACGGACACGAACACGAACACGATCACGAACACGTACACGAAAAGACAAGCACGTACGAACGCGATAACGAAAACAAACACCAAAACGAGCACGAACACGAACACAAAAACACGAACGCGAACACGTACACGAACTCGAACACAAAGACGAACACGAACACGAACACGAAAACGAACAAGAACACGAACACAACAAAAACAAAAATACGAACACGAACACGAGCACGAACACGAGCACGAACACGAACACGGACACGAACACGAACACGATCACGAACACGTACACGTACACATACACGAACAAGAATACGTACACAAAGATGAACACGAACACAAACCTGTACACGAACACACGAACACAAACATGAAACGAACACGAACCCGAGCATGAACACGGACACGAAAACAAAAACACGTACATGAACACGAACACGATCACAAACATGTACACGAACACGAACACGATTACGAGCACGAAAACACGAAAAAGAACATGATCACGAACACGATCACGGGCACGGACATGGACACGAACACGAACACAAAACACGAGCACGTACATGTAGACGAACAAGAACACGAAGTCGTACATGCACACGAACAAGAACACGAACACCAAGACGAACACGGACACGATCACGACCATGATCACGAGCACGAGCGCGAACACGATCACGAACAAGAACACGAACACGATCACGATCACGCACACGAAAACACGAACACGAACGTGATCATGAACACGAACACGGGCACGGACACGGACACGGAGACGAGCACGAAAACACGAACAAGAACACGAACACGCACATGTAGACGAACAAGAACACGATGACGTACATGCACACGAACAAAAACACAAACACCCAGACGAACACGAACGCGAACACGAACAAGAAAGTGATCACGAACACAAACACGAACACGAACACGATCACGAACATGGACACGAAAACAAACACGAACACGAACACGGACACGAAAACGAACACGAACACGAACAAGAACACGAACACAACAAAAACAAGAACACGAACTCGCACACGAGCACGACCACGATCACGAAAACGAGCACGAACACGAACACGAAAACAGAAACACGTACACGATCACGAACATGATCACGATCACAGACACGAGCACGAATACGAACACGAAATCACGAACACGAAATCACGAACACGAGCACAAACACGTACACGTACACATACACGAACAAGAACACGTACACTAAGACGAACACGAACACGAACCCGATCACGAACACGAACTCGAAAACGAACACAAAAACGAACAAGAACACGAACACGTACACGACCACGAAGACGAGAACGAACACGAACACAAACACGAACATGAACACGAACACGATAGCGAACCCGAAATCGGACACGAAAACACAAACACGTACGAACACGAAAACGAAAACCAACACCAAGGCGATCACGAACACGAACACGAAAACACGAACTAGAAAACAAACACGAACACGTACACGAACACGAACACCAAGACCAACACGAACACGTACTGAACACAAACACGAACACCAAGACGATCACGAACACGAATACGAAACGACCACGAGCACGAACACGAACAAGAACGTGAACACGAACACAAACACGAACACGAACACGATCGCGAACATGTACACGAAAACGAACACGGACACGAAAACACAAATACGTACGAACACGAAACGAAAACGAACACCAAAACGAGCACGAACACGAACACGAAACACGAACTAGAACACGAACACGAGCACGTACACGAACTCGAACACCAAGACGAACACAAACACGAACACGAACACGAAAACGAACACGAACACGAACACAACAAGAACAGAAATACGAATACGAGCACGAACACGGACACGGACACGAACATGAGAACACGAACACGAACACGATCACGAACACAACAAGAACAAGAACACGAACACGTACACGAACACGGACACCAAAACACAAACACGTACATGCACACGAACACGAACATGTACACGGAAACGAACACAAACACGAACACGGACACGAAAACACAAACACGTACGAACACGAAAACGAAAACAAACAGCAATACCAGCACGAAAACGAACACGAAAACACGAACTAGAACGCGAACACGAACACGTACACGAACTCGAACTCGAACACGAACACGAACACGAACACGAACGTGAGCACAAATACAAACACAAACACGAACACGAACACGAACACGAAAACGAACACAACAAAACAAAATACGAACACGAACACGAGCACGAACACGAGCACGAACACGAACACGGACTCGAACACGAACACGAAAACACGAACACGATCACGAACACGTACACGTACACAAACACGAACAAGAACACGTACATCAAGACGAACACGAACGTGCACACGAACACGAACATGTAAACGAACACGAACCCGAACACGTACACGGATACAAAAACAAAAACACGTATATGAACACGAACACGAACACGATCACAAACATGTACACGAACACGAACACGAACACGAACACGATTACGAGCACGATAACACGAACAAGAACATGATCACGATCACGAACACGGTCACGAAAACGCACACGAACACGATCACGATATCACGCACACGAACATGATCACGAACACGACCACGGGCACGGACACGGACACGAACACAAAAACACGAACACGAACACGAAAACGTACATGTAGACGAAAAAGAACACAAAGACGTACATACACACGAACAAGAACACGAACACCAAGACGAACACGGACACGATCACGACATGATCACGAGCACGAGCACGAGCACGATCACGAACACGAAAACACGAAAACACGGGCATGGACACGAGACGGAGACGAACACAAAAACATGAATAAGAACACGAACATACATGTAGACGAACAAGAGCACGAAGGCGTACATGCACACGAAAAAGAACAAGAACACCAACACGAACACGAACACGAACACGGACACGAAAACACAAGCACGTACGAACGCGATAACGAAAACGAACACCAAAACGAGCACGAACACGAACACAAAAACACGAACGCGAACACGTACACGAACTCGAACACCAAGACGAACACGAACACGAACAAGAACACGAACACAACAAAACAAAAAATACGAACACGAACACGAGCACTAACACAAACACGAGCACGAACACGAGCACGAACACGAACACGGACACGAACACGAACACGATCAGCGACACGTACACGAAAACACAAGCACGTACGAACGCGATAACGAAAACAAACACCAAAACGAGCACGAACACGAACACAAAACACGAACACGTACACGAACTCGAACACAAAGACGAACACGAACACGAACACGAAAACGAACAAGAACACGAACACAACAAAAACAAAAATACGAACACGAACACGAGCACGAACACGAGCACGAACACGAACACGGACACGAACACGAACACGATCACGAACACGTACACGTACACATACACGAACAAGAATACGTACACAAAGATGAACACGAACACAAACCTGTACACGAACACAAACATGTAAACGAACACGAACCCGAGCATGAACACGGACACGAAAACAAAAACACGTACATGAACACGAACACGATCACAAACATGTACACGAACACGAACACGATTACGAGCACGAAAACACGAAAAAGAACATGATCACGAACACGACCACGGGCACGGACATGGACACGAACACGAACACAAAAACACGAGCACGTACATGTAGACGAACAAGAACACGAAGTCGTACATGCACACGAACAAGAACACGAACACCAAGACGAACACGGACTCGATCACGACCATGATCACGAGCACGAGCGCGAACACGATCACGAACAAGAACACGAACACGATCACGATCACGCACACGAAAACACGAACACGAACGTGATCATGAACACGAACACGGGCACGGACACGGACACGGAGACGAGCACGAAAACACGAACAAGAACACGAACACGCACATGTAGACGAACAAGAACACGATGACGTACATGCACACGAACAAAAACACAAACACCCAGACGAACCCGAACGCGAACACGAACAAGAAAGTGATCACGAACACAAACACGAACACGAACACGATCACGAACATGGACACGAAAACAAACACGAACACGGACACGAAAACGAACACGAACACGAACAAGAACACGAACACAACAAAACAAGAACACGAACTCGCACACGAGCACGACCACGATCACGAAAACGAGCACGAACACGAACACGAAAACAGAAACACGTACACGATCACGAACATGACCACGATCACAGACACGAGCACGAATACGAACACGAAATCACGAACACGAAATCACGAACACGAGCACAAACACGTACGCGTACACATACACGAACAAGAACACGTACACTAAGACGAACACGAACACGAACCCGATCACGAACACGAACTCGAAAACGAACACAAAAACGAACAAGAACACGAACACGTACACGACCACGAAGACGAGAACGAACACGAACACAAACACGAACATGAACACGAACACGATAGCGAACCCGAAATCGGACACGAAAACACAAACACGTACGAACACGAAAACGAAAACCAACACCAAGGCGATCACGAACACGAACACGAAAACACGAACTAGAAAACAAACACGAACACGTACACGAACACGAACACCAAGACCAACACGAACACGTACTCGAACACAAACACGAACACCAAGACGATCACGAACACGAATACGAAAACGACCACGAGCACGAACACGAACAAGAACGTGAACACGAACACAAACACGAACACGAACACGATCGCGAACATGTACACGAAAACGAACACGGACACGAAAACACAAATACGTACGAACACGGAAACGAAAACGAACACCAAAACGAGCACGAACACGAACACGAAAACACGAACTAGAACACGAACACGAGCACGTACACGAACTCGAACACCAAGACGAACACAAACACGAACACGAACACGAAAACGAACACGAACACGAACACAACAAGAACAGAAATACGAATACGAGCACGAACACGGACACGGACACGAACATGAGAACACGAACACGAACACGATCACGAACACAACAAGAACAAGAACACGAACACGTACACGAACACGGACACCAAAACACAAACACGTACATGCACACGAACACGAACATGTACACGGAAACGAACACAAACACGAACACGGACACGAAAACACAAACACGTACGAACACGAAAACGAAAACAAACAGCAATACCAGCACGAAAACGAACACGAAAACACGAACTAGAACGCGAACACGAACACGTACACGAACTCGAACTCGAACACGAACACGAACACGAACACGAACGTGAGCACAAATACAAACACAAACACGAACACGAACACGATCACGATAACGAACAAGATCACTAACACGAACACGAACACCAACACGAACACGAACACGAACACGAACTCGAACTCGAACACGAACACGAACACGAACACGAACACGAACACGAACACGAACACGAACCACAAACACGAGCACAAATACAAACACAAACACGAACACGAACACGATCACGAACACGAACACGAAAACACGAATACGAACATGATCACGCACACGAATACGGACACGGACACGATCACGAATACGAACACGAACACGAACCACAAACACGAGCACAAATACAAACACAAACACGAACACGAACACGAAAACACGAATACGAACATGATCACGCACACGAATACGGACACGGACACGATCACGAACACGAAAACACGAACACGAACACGTACATGTACCGGGTGGCCAACTAAGGACGGCCTTCGGCCATATCTCAGGAATGGATTATAGCACAGGTTCGGGAAAAACATTTTTGAGACAAAAGCGGCCTCGAGAAACGCCTGGAAATTATTTTCAGAATTGTATGTCCACCGCTAGAGGGCGTATTTGACAGTTAAAATTATAAAAAGCAAAATTTTTCAAAATTTACTCAATTAAGGGCATATTAAATATTATAATCAGATTGCTCGACAAATTCTGCATATTTTTTGTTTGACAAGTTTTAGTCTATCTCTTCAAATAAGGGGTGGGGGAGAGTGGGAACCTTGTGACGAAAAAACGCCTTTAATTCAGGTTCTGCTTGACCGATTTTAATAAACTTGATGTTGCTTGAAAGCGATTTTGTTAAACAATAGAAAACTTGTAAATTTGAAGCAATCTGATTAATATCATAAATGCTAGAGGGCGTTGTTCAATATTTTTTTAATATTGTGTTTTCTCTTTACAATTTTAAATGAAAGCATAAAAATTTAAGTAGGTCTTTAAAAAGTAGACTAAATTAGTAATAAAACAGTAAAAACTGTAAGTCGATATCTTTTTCCTATCCTGAGATATCGTAAAAAACAGATAAATGGCGGGAATTGTTCTTCCAACGTCTAGTAGGCTAGTTCGCGTTAACGGAAATTATTAAATTTAGCCTGGATGAAAAGATCTTACATTGGTCTGCAGTAATTAAAACTGTTATCATACTAATGTTATGGTTGCCGCTAGATTACCTAAATGTAATGCTGTCGCTACTAACAATGAGAACAAATTATAAAATAACGTAATAAATCTAACATTTTTTTAATTATATAAGAATGTTATATTTGATTTCAAGCGATGTGTTAGTAAATCAAAAGCATAAAATATCAATAAAAACCGATATTTGCCCAGCAACAACAAATACAGTTTAAAATATGAATTACGATTTACTGAAAATTAGTAAAGAGGGCCATGTAAGATATAAAATAAATTCCCTGTTGGAAAGCTATGATTTTCACGCATACGTCAAAAATTATTCATCGTGTTGCATTTAATAGACTTTCTTCATCTCTTCGTACCAAAATGATTCTTACAAATGAAGAAGCATTTGATATGTTGGCAGTTTATTTTGAATGTATGAGAAATGCAACCGTTGCTGCTAGAGTGTATGCACTGCAGTACCCAAACAGACGGCATCACAGCAGAAGAGTTTTTCTCTGACTCTCACACGGTGTGCGTACTACAGGATAGTGAATCTTCCTGCGTACCGCAGACAACGCAGAGGTAGAACGGAGGAAAGTGTTATTGATGTTTTAGCTTATGTAAATGTTAACGCTCATTCAAGCACCAGAGCACGATCGCGAACACGAACACGAAACACAAACACGAACACGAACACGAACACGAACACAAAAACGAACACGAAAACACGAACACAAACATGATCACCAACACGAACGCGGACACGGACACCGACATAAACACGAACACGAACACGGACACGTACATGAACAAGAACACGTACACCAACACGAACACGAGCACGAACACGAACATGAACACGAACAAGTACACGAACACGAACACGAACACGAATACGAACACGAACACGAACACGAACACGAATACGAACACGAACACGATCACGAACACGAACACGAACACGAAGACAAACACGAACACGAACACGAACACGAACATGAATACATGAACACGACCACGAACACGAATACGAACACGAACACGAACACTAACACGAACACGAACACGAACACGAACACGAACACGAACACAAACACTAATACACACATACCCACGCACGCACGTACACACGCATGCACGCACACACGCACGCACACGCACGCACATGCACACGTTCCTATACCTGTCCTACGAGATGGCCTTTGGCATTTCTGTCAATATACGAACAATTGTAGATTAGCTCAATATATGTACAGTGTTAGGTTAGACTAATACACGCAAAATTTTAGGTTATATCAATACACGTACTATAATAGTCTAGATTAATGGACGCGCGGTTTTAGTTTAGGTCAATGTTCCCGCGCGATCATTGACCTGACCTAAACCCGTGCGTTGTTTGTCCTTGTATGTAAAATAATTTCAAGTTTGGTTATAAATATACACTGTGTTTTAAAAGTATTTACCAAAATATCTAGGACGTATTTTTGAATTTAAAGTTGATTTTTGCAAGCTGTAAGTTAAATCAAGCTGCTATTTTTGAACTCAAAATTGGGTTTTGCAAGCTGTAGGTTATGAATTGATTGATAGATTTGAGTGATATTGATTTGTTTGATATTGATTTTATTGAGATTGCTTTCATTGAGATTGGTTTGATTGATTTGATTGATTGACTTAATTGAGATTAATTTGCTGATGATCGACTGTTTTCACACGCGAGGGCCATCACATTTAGGGAGAGTACTAACTCTATCGGTTAGCCTTATCTACAAAGTAAGCGGTCGCTCATGAGAGTAAGGTATATACAGTAGCGAGAATCGTTACCTGAATGTTGTGAATAATTATTAGCTTAGCTTCTTGACTGATTTGATTGAGATTAATTGATTGCTTTGTTTTGATTGAGATTGATCTGTTTGAGATGGGTTTGGTTAATTGATTTAATTGATCAACTGATTTGATTAATTGATATAATAATTATGACACAATTAAAACCAATGGGTGGTGTTGGAATTTAATTATGACTCATAATTAAAAATAAAATTGCGGCGGAATTTAATTGTGGCGTCATAATTATAGCAAAATGGCGGCGCAATTTAATTATGACTCATAAGAAGAAACAAAATGGCCGCTCAATTTAATTATGACTTATAATTAATATAATTGGACTTTGATCTGCCTCACGCTTTCCCCGACTAGGTCACGTGACTACCCCAACCCCTGCCCTTTAGGCTCAGGATCCTAAATACGTCATCAAAGAGTTGAAAATTTCATCAAGGGGTTGAAAATGGCACCGGCAAAGAAGCCGACAAAAAAGGGGGCGGGGCCACGTGGTGAAAGTGGGCGTCGCCTCGTGATGAATGTGGGCGTGGATTTCCCCACTCCATTTTAGTCTATGCTGGCCCTATTCTACTTTTGTTTATATTGACTGCCTTTAGTACCTTTCAAATTACTGTGTTCAAGGTAGGAGTTGATGGACCAAATAAAGTCTTGTTTAGTCTCTGTGTTACACACGTTTTGAACGACTCTCGCGAATAGTAAAAGTTTGTGTTAAAAATTGTTTCTAACAACCTTTGATTACTTTTTTGTAAACTGTATAAACTATCTTGTCAAAAGAGTTGTAAATTAAACGATAAATTAAAAAAATTTAAGTAACAAAATCTTTCATCAGCTTTGGCTCAATCCTGTCTTTATGCAATAGCATATTTTTGTATGGTAAGTAGTAATTTTCAATGTTTGGATAATTGTATTATCAAGGTTTTTCGTAATTAATTAGACAGCTATCCTATTCAACTTGAAACAATGCAGGCATATTAGGGTGTATAGTTATTTTTAGTGCTAATATTTTGATGATTTGGTTGTGACATTTATATTTGTATCCTTAAAAAGAAGTTCCAAACGAATAGTGCTGCATTGCTGAAATTATTTATAGTGCAAAATTATACAATTTTGCATTATATTACCAAAAGTTGGTTTTGTTCATGTCAATAGACTTACTCGGAAATTTATGAATTTTTATATAACGTTGTGCATATAAACTAATGCTTGTTTCTCCGAATTAATGATGATTAGATAAGTATATCAGCTTTAAGTTTGAATTTTTGTTGTTCGATAGATCATTTAAGAGCTTTTTGCTGAATTGAGTTAAGAGTAGGTATTTCGAGTGTTATTAATTTGAAGTAGATGGATGCATTAACTTGTTAAATATCGAATGTTACAGACAAGGCTGATAAAAAATCTCAATATTAGTTTTGGTATTTACATCACTTATCTTAATACTGTTTAGAAACATTAATACAAGAACACTCAACCCTCCTCGCTAAAGCTAGCTGGTACTCCATCTTTACCTGTACAACACGCATACCCGTTCTACATATTACAGTGATAGGTAAGTGTTTTGCCCAACAAACATTTTTAACGTATTTTTCACAGCAAAATACAGCTTAAATTAACCTGAGTTCCGTCCGTAGGAGAGCTGAAATCTTAGTACTAAAACCTTGTGTAGGTTTTCGGAAAGTGTTATTTAATAGATTGGAACACGTAGGGTGGGAGAATAGAAAGAACTTGAAAAAATAGTCTTCGCGATCAATCAGCTATTATTTCAAGTAGCTGTAATTTCATACTTCGCAACTTGCAAGCAATTGTGAAAGGGAAATACTTATGTTCGAAGATCACATGTGAAAAATACGCTTTATTCATTTCCTCAAGTGTGACAGCTTTATCGCTTATAAAAACAAGTGCGGAGTTAACAAGGTACGTGAATTTTTCCAATAGGTCGTCTTTGCAGCTTTACCAAAAAATTTTGTGTTTATTTTATATCTTTTATAAAATACTAACTCGTTAAAGAACGTTTTGCAATTTATCGGAATTAGAAATTCTACAAAGAGAAAATCTGCTACAGCTGCATCGCGAAATTGAAATTTTGCTTTAATGAAATGGATGATGTATATTATTTTCTGTGCATTCCTCTCAAGCCAAGTAAGACGTCATCGCAGTTTAACAAAAATTCATTTTTAATACAGACAAGTATGACCGTGCTTTAAGACTGAAAACTAGGACAAATATTGTATGATGTTAGGCGACATAAACGAATTAAAATAAGCCGTTGTTCGTTTTAAATCTAACAATAAAATACGCAACATAAATAATAAAACCTCTTTAATGTAATTTTATTATTTTGGAATCAATACCGGTCTTTGGCTACTTAACTTCAAACTTGCTAGCAACTCGGTAGCAAGTAGATTGAGCAATGATATTTTATTTTTCGCTCTTATTACGGAATGACTATTGGATATTACTTCACTCTATTTATTAGTGGTATGTTTTAAACCTTAGTTCTATGTTAATTGTACGTTTAAGTGTATGGTTCATTCCGTGTCAAACTAACCGAAACTCTAGCTCTGTTAATCAATTACAATCAGGATTGCACCACGAATGTTGTTTGGTTAAATAATTAGGTGTAAAAAATCTAACGTCATTTGTAATGTGTCTAAGCATATTATTTGGATCATTACAACGTATCTAAAAGAATATTTCTTGAAACGTACAAATCGCGCCATATTCTGCTTAAAAACACTAGAGCAGAGTAGGCAAGAAAAATAAGAATTTCACTTAAAATAAGGTATAAAGATGGATAATATTCTCTCAGATCTAGCAATTACAACTTTGCATATATCTAAAGTCATTTATCACGAAAAAAGAAATGAATTCTGATCCACAACCATCTACCCTATTCTATATTAAACTTTTCTAATGTTACCTTTGTTTAACTGCAACAAATGGTAAAAGAATTTAGAAGTTGCAAAATGCATATTTGAGTTAGTTTAAGTCTTTGGTATTCTAAACACAAGAATTTCTTGTAAACTTTCTGAACTTGGCTAGTTAAATATGAAGAATAGACGTATTTTGCATGCTCCTCGTATCACAACTTAATAATTAATAAGTTTTCTATGTAGCTAGGCAGTAGCCCTTTTAGTGTATAAAATGTGAAATTTTATTATCTTTTATTTCTTTACTAACCATGTACTAATATTATCCCTACGTTTCTTAATATGTTTATTATAATTGTTATTTACATATGTTCCTCTACTAAACAAAGATTAAATATTACATATTTAAGGTTGAATTGATATTAGTGATTTTCATGTACAAATTACTTTAATAGTGCAAAAATAACGCACGAGATGGAACTTTACTTTCAAAGAGTAATTACTAATTTCGCCGTATTAGTAGAGGCTTTTTACATTATGTTCCCTTTGGGAACATAATGTAATAACATACAAAATACCACATTCCTACTGAAGAACATAGCCCTAATTGTTGTTGAAACATTTTGGTTTGTAAAATTCCACAAAATATAAGATTAATCACATGTAATAGAAGTGTTCAACACCACCGGAGAGGACTCAGCTGTGAAATTTCAATTTAAATTCATTGTTTTAATCCTCAAAAATATCAGGAAATAGAAATGTAATGCACCCCGTGGAAACTGATTTGTGTCCTCTAAGGGATTCAAACTATTGCTAAACTGCAAAAATAGTATGCTTTCTCCAATTTAGCTTAAATTCAAAAACATTTTTAAATTTAACGATTTGTAATATTTAAAGTATAAAAATAAAAAGAAAATGGAAGTAGTGTAATATAATTCATTGATAACAAGTTTCCTTTAGGAATATGTTACTTTTTCTACCTTTTTATCCCAGGTCCCTTACATATCCACTGATTAACCATCTTTTCTACAAATCATATTGCTCATCGCCGAACAATTTACTTTATTCTTATTCTTTCCTTCCACAGTGTGTTCTAACCAGTACCCAGTAATTGTGATTTGCCTTATCATGCTTTCAAATGTATTCTTTCCTTAATGCCGAATATATCTTTTCTGTAAGTTATTATCATTACTGATTATTAAAAACTTTTGTTTTTAAAGTAGTTTCACTGTACAAATATTCTATTGGATTTGGGGTTAAAAATGAGGTGTTATCAGTGGCTGTACATTAAATGTAGGGATAGTCCAATCAATGGTATGTTTATTCATATAAATCATTTTTTGCATCCCACTTTCGTTAATTTTGGTCGCTTTATGTTTAGTAGGAAAAAACTGACGAAATGCTACGTTTGGAAAGTTTAAAAAAAGTTCTTTGTATTATTTATTTAAGACGAGAATTTAATGTCGCTAATAATGTTAAAAATATTGGTTTTTACCTTTTAACAATCATATTTTGGGTCGTTTGACTAAACAGATTATGATTGTTATGCTGTTAAGGAGTTTTGACGTCGAAAGGTTGATTGAATTGATATAAAAACTCTATTAAAAAGGTTATATCCTGATTACTGTAGCACAGTAAGAAAAAAAAAGAAATCAAAACTGACATGTGGGTGTTGCCAACGCAACCCCTCCGGTTCGATCCGCATTTCATACACTTCAATAATTGTTTTCTAATTGAGTTTGAGTATCATCTCTAAACAAAAAAAATTTGATGTTGAAAAATTTGGCAGGTGAGCGTAATCTACTATAACAGATCAATTAAAGAAAATTGTCACATATCTAAAACCAATACTCTACAGTGCTGGTTGTAACCATGGAAATTCAGGTTATACATTTTTTCGATGTTATATTCTCCAAAATTACTTACTTAACATTAACCAGAAACTCAAAACCTGACAAAAATGTTTGTACTTTGCTTAAATATGTGGTAATGAGTGGTGTAAATGGTGTAATAAATTTAATAATAAATAAATGTAAGTAATAATGAGATAAAGAAATAAAGAAATAAGTTCTCCAAAACACAAATCGTCAAACTGACTGGAAGTGCTAACCATTCACCACAAATAATGCCTTTGTCCCAGTCGGTAGTTTAATGTAGGGTGGTTCAATATTTTGATTTGCTTAATTACCACTAAATCTGCTCGCTTACTTCCACCGAACATAAATAATAAAAAAATTGTATGTAATACTAATAAAATGATCTCGGACGCCAAGTTATTTTTGATAATGTCGGAACAACTAAACCGAGTTTGTTAACAATAAAAATTTTATCAAAATGTAAAACAATAAAAAAATATACAAATACCTTTATTAACAGGTAATGTTATATGATTAAATAAAATATATCTTAAATCTATCCTTAAATTACTAAAAAAATCATTACATTGTAAAATTTTTGCACACAAATTTTTTAATAACCTCTGGTATCTACATGTTTACAAAACGGTCAACCAAGGTGATGTAATCCTTGCACCATTATTGTGCAATATCTTGAAATAATGTTTTACGTAGTAAACCAACCCATGAAAGGAATTTATCTCTTATAAATTTCTTCTTGAAATTTTGAATCCAATATTTATTGCATTATTTTGAAGTTTTGAATGCAAAAATTGCAATCATAAAATGAAAGCGTACGCAACAGTAAAATTAATTGTGCAATCCAAAGCGGTAATATTAAGTGTAAAAGTTAAAGTAACAGTAAAAAAATAAAAATGCAGTAAAAAAAAGTGCCTGAAAAGAGCAAATGTTTTAATTTTTAATATTACCCGTTAAAAGACATCTTACCATCAAATTAATGGCACTTTCACACAAAATTTAGGGAAAACCCAAAAAAATTTTCTGCTTCTCTTAACGTTCATTAGGAAGTAACCAAAATGGATGCTTTGGAAGTAGATGATGTACTTGTGCGCCAAAGGATTTGCGCAAAGAATTAAGTCACGATGACGTAATGCGCGAATAAAATGATCAGAAAAATAATTTAAAGAAGTAATATCAACCATTAAGAAATATGCACTTAAGAAGATATGCAAATTAAGTTGCCTATCACATACCTATATTTCAATAATTAAAAACTTTTTCTTATATTTAGAATAGAACGAATTAAAGACCTTAAATTAAGATATATTTTAATACAACTCAAAAAAGGGTTGTTACAATATAATACATAGGCTATCATGTATCGAAAACCCGAAGTTGATAGGCAGACAGGAAAATTGAAGCTCCACATGCGTGGGTTGAGCAAAGAAATCGGAAATGTAGCCGATCGACGTTTTGGGTTCCAATTTTAAATTAAATGGTTACAGTTGCTACAATATCCGTAAGAAGTGCTACAGTGTAAACGTAGTTAAGCGAGAAACTGCTCGTGAGAAACCAAGGTGGCGATAAGGAGTTGAACGGTAGAAGACTGCGGGTGTAAGAGCGTTTCAATTGCCCCAGGTAAGGACAGTGAGTCATGGAAAACATAAGCGAGTACATCCAACTCAGAGATAACACCGATTATTGGCGGTTATTACTTTATGGGTCATAATAAAAAAAATAGAAATCTAGTGCGATTCCACCGCGGAAATTGCTGTAACGTAGTACGCTTTTAATATGTCGCCATAATCATTAGCATAGTTTGTTTAGATTTATTACATTATACAATTCTGCGGTTTGTTCAATTATTGCACTTTGTTTGACAACGAAGGTTGCATGTCCAGCGGATTGTTCAGATCGACCACAGAAAGCAAACAACATCCAGGCCGGCATTCTCTAGATTCAGCGACGAGATCACATTTTCAAAGAGCTCTGTCGTAATAGGTGGGGTATGTAAATATATTATGTTCATTCATTTGATCGATTAATTAAACAATGTTGCAATTATCTGTCATTTACACAGATGTAGTAGACTTGTATTTTATATTTTCCTTCTAATGTCACTGAACATAGAACTGCCTCGTTGTATCTGTGCGAATGTACGTGATCTTGACGAAGCGGTTAAGTTTAGAAAAATAATCATTTTGGACCTATTAGATTTTTATGCTAAGATACAAAGATACACAAAACA
Source organism: Vesta saturnalis (assembly GCA_036346205.1). NCBI lineage: Eukaryota > Metazoa > Arthropoda > Insecta > Coleoptera > Lampyridae > Vesta > Vesta saturnalis. The sequence goes on along the minus strand of JARFJB010001805.1, from coordinate 1,537,559 downwards.
TACACATTTACACCTATCGTGTCTTGCATTGTAAATTCAAATCGAATAGATTTGTTAAAAAATTATTTCTGCGTAATTTACTAATTTTGATTACGGAGATAATGCCATTTTTATTACAATATCTAACAACTGTTGACAAGTATGTACATTTCCTCATGTCTTCCACCTTGGCTAACGCGGTGAATAATAAGATTTGAGTTGTATCAAAATTACAGAACTGTCAGAAGCATTTTCCGTATTAACAATACCTACATTATTTCGTTCCGTATTATGCACGATGTTTTGCCTGAAGTACAACAGCGTATGATGGTGTTTATGGCAAATTTTTAAATTTAGTAGCTGTATTCTGTGTCTTATAAGGTGATTTTAATGCATAATTTTGTTTTATTATAATTTTGAAAGATCTTTTATTTGGCGTAAGTTTCAGGTTAATCTAGTGTCCCTTTGTGCAAAAGACGCATTTAGTTGTGCGATCTGTAACTAACTGTGATTTCGTTTTTGTTTTAGTCTTAAATAACTTATTATTTTCCGAAAGAGAATTTAACGTTTCTAATAATTTTGATTGGTTTTTGTTAATCCGAATTCAGCATTATTTTATTAGTATTCAGTTTATGTGAGACAAGTTTGTGTTTATTTGTGTTAGTACTATTGCTATCGACTCAAAAAAATATAATATTCATTAAATTAGTAAACAATATTCATGTATGAATATGTATCTTGTAACAGAAATTCTGGTATTTTAAAATTAAGGTACGCCACTGAATTGAAAATAAATTGCAAATACATTAAATCATTTTGTATAGATATAATGTAAATCTTATATTCAAGTTCAAAATAAGTTGCAAGTTAACATTTAAAACTATTAAATGAATTTTAAAGCGAAGTAGAAATGTATGTGTATATCAAAATAAATTAACATTGAAGTCAGGTTTAAAAAGGATAATGAACTCTTACTGATTAAACTGTAATTTATTTTAGTTTGAAAGGCAAAATTGTTAAGAACTGAAAGAAATTAAACGACGTTTGAAAGATAATATTTTGGTTAATCAGAATTGCATATTAATTTTACACATAACTTTTGCGCCAATTTGAATTTAGCAAAATATCTTTGATGACGTCACTTTTTAATAAAAAATTTATGTAATTGATTGTGAATTATTTGTGATCTAGAAAAAATGTAATTCAGTTGTATTAGAACATGGGAAAATTATAATAATGGAATTTCCTTTTATCCATACCAATTTATTCGAAATATTATTGCATTTTACGCAGTACAGTAGATCATGTGTAGAGAAATTTAATCAAGACCCTCGAAAAAGTTAGTTTTACGAATTTTCATTGGCCAAATTAAATATCCCTCCTGCTAAAATGGCGAAAGGTTATAAATAGCACTACAGAATTAGAGGCTCAGCAGTCTACATTAGCATTAGGCGAGACGGTCACGTCTGAATGTCTAAGTTAACATCAAAAAGGAATTCTGGCGGTTAAAACGAGCGCGGCCATTTTGACAGTTGTCAAATAAAATGTTATAGTAGAAGGAAGCTGACAAAAATAATATATTGTGTTAACGCGGTCATTTTAAAATTTATGATATTGAATTTAAGGTTCATTAAAAAGTGGATTAAGTTAATCCTATTAAACAATTAATAGCTTATTCAGGCTATTATTTACAAAACTTAGCAAAATTAACTACCATAAGAGCATTTCATAATTAAATAATAAACACAGGCGACATGCACAAATCATTAAAATTGTAATGAGTGTGACCATTGGTAAATAATAATACAGACATTAAAAGTTATGTAATGTGTATTTAATTGGAAATGACAAATTAAATAATAACTGTTAATATATGTAAGTTGGTTGCCTGTGTAAGAGTAATCAGCTGTTTGGGAATAACGTTAAAGACGGTAGTGTACCTTGCTTATCGGAAGTAAAATAAATTAGTTTGTCAAGAAACTAATTAAACTTATTGGTACATTATTAACCCACGCCTATATTGAAATTATTGCGAGTGTTTGTGCATATTGTGGTTCGAAGAGATATGCCAGATATTATGTAAGAGATTTATTTTCTTTAAGGAATGATGAAAACAATGATCGTGTGCTAATATTGAAGACAAATTTTATACTGTAATTTTGACTTTACTTGATTATGTAAATAATCTTGTGTGTCGGAATACGATCATGGAATTTATATGTACTTAGTTTTTATTTAGCTATACAGGGATGAAGTATTTAAATTTACATGTATGTCTATGGAAACAAAGAATAAACTTGTTATATTCATATTTTAAGCTTGATTTCGAAAAATTATGTGAGCCAATCACGTTTATCTTAGTGATCGTTATTCACTAAGTACAGATAAGGTAGATGAGGCTATTATAGTGAGTCGGAAATCCAAAGCATTTTCCACTTACATAATGGTGATAGAATGCTTTAACTGTAATTAAATTTATTGTGACATACTCCTATTTGACACTCAGTAATTACAATTGTGTAGTATCATCCATAAATTGACTAATTTAATTTTTTTTACTTTTCTGAGCTGTTAAATGATCATAATGTAACGTTAAAATTTGTCATTATTATTGAATAGAAAAGGGTATGTAACACACTATTATTGGTTTGATGGTTATCACCAATTGACACAGTGTGTAATTAATGCAAAAGTAAACCAATATTTATAACCATAGGTCAGTGATTCATTTTATATTATTAATAAACTAAGGGGTAAAACACAACCTTAAAGGAATCGATAGCTTGAGTGACCCTATTTGTATACTGATTACATTTACAAATAACATTTTATTTTTGCATTTAGTTTTCAATATAGAATATTAATAACGATTATAAATTTAGATTAATGGGTTTATATTTAAAGTGAGTTTACATAAAGTAATGTCGAGGTAGTTCGATTCATAGTTTGAAATATAGACATCTTAAAGTGAATGAGTATTAAATTGGATTTCGATTCACATCTGAGCCTATCAATAAGTGTTATTGAAAATAAGTTTTGAATCTGCTGAGTATAAATTCAGGACCATTGGATTATTGTTATTGATCAAAATTTAACAATTCATATTGTATGTAAATTATAACTAGATGATGTTCGCATAGTAAGGACCTAGCCTGGGAATATAATTTTTATAATTTATTGCACTAATAAATTGCAGTATAGATTACTTATTTCAATCTAATAGCGAGGAAGTTACATCACAAATTTGGCACTCATCGCGTAAGCACGATTTTATCATTTACTGAATCAATACAATTTAGCATTAAAATGAGGGGAGTAAATTAGGCAAATGTTTTATTACAAATTTGTCTTCAAACGTGATAGCAAGAAAATAATTAAACAATGAATTTTTAAGACAATACATCACAGATTCGGCATCTAACCTAGTGGCGAAAGATTTAATTTAAGTTTAATTGACTTTCTTTTAACAAGAAAGTTTCATCACAAATTGTCAGTGAATTTCACGTTACGAATACGGAAAGGTAAAAATAGTCTTAATGTGGTTATTTAGTAAAACAGGTTTATTTTTTAACGTTTTTTTGTAGTATGTCCCATGTTGTTTTATAAGAGGCGGTGGCACCTCTAGGCATTATAAAGGTTCAGTTGCTTCGCCTTTCACTGATAACCCAAGATAATGAATTTTTTGGATTTCTGATATATCGTTATCATTATGAATAATTGAAGTGAATGTGTCTTTAAAATATAAAAATTCATCATACGGTCACTAAACGTTGGTAAAGGAATGTGAGGGGTTTAGTGTGTGAATGTTATGAGTATGCAAGCTTGAGTTTGAGCTTAACAAAATTCTGATTGCGATGTTTTTTTAATAGGTCCTATAAAAAGGACCAATAGTCAAAATGTTCATCCTCAAATATTGGGCGTTCTGTATCATGATCGGTTGACGGGGTTTCGGTATGTACTAACTCTATTTGTGATTGGAGTTCATTAAATTTTCGTGGCTCGAGTTCCTTAAACGACTGGTTAATTGGTATGAACTTTGTCTTGATGTGCATTGCCATAAAAGGTTTTGAGTTTAGTTAGATTATCTTTCATCACACCATGTTCCGGCATATTAACGAACTGTGTGAGATTTACGGTAATAAAGAATTCGTTATAATATTTGTAGTTTCAAGTAATTATTTGGTTATGATTTACGAATATTTCGTATTATAAATGAATGAATAATAACTGACTTGAAACAATATTAAGTCTCGTTTCATCCAAATGTTAGCGTGTTTTAATACACATATGACATGACATTAGAGTAAAGGATAAAAATTACTGATTGCAATAGTAATACAACCTATTACACCTATTTCTAATTTAGGGGCAGTTACCAATTGTCTGAACTGATGTTTCGGAATTCAATGTCAGTCAGACTTACGAGAGGTGAGATAAAAGACTTTGCCGCTATGCTCTTTTATTTGTAGCCGGTGAGGCTGTCGGTTCTTTTCATACAAAACTCAAGATGTTAATTTACTCTGGGCGTCACTCATTCGTACTGAAATTAGCCTACTCTTGAGTCAGAAAGTGCTGAAAATGGAAGCTCAGTCTCTCTCACTATCTGATCCCTACCTTTACTTGACTGGCAACTGACCTCACTCGCTGTGTGCTTAATTTTACTCCAATAACTACATAAATGTTTAATCAAATCAAAACAATAAATTTTATTCACATATATATATATATATATATATATATATATATATATATATATATATATATATATATATATATATCGGCGACAATTATCGCTAGAACATAATTTTTGTAGAAATACCTTGATAAAATATATTTCTATACCTTAACACATTGAATTCTTTTTCGACGCTTTGTATGCACAAAACTCGACTATTTACCTAAATGATGTCTGCAGTTCTCGTTTTCTTAATTAATTAAAATTACCCCTCAATATCCAAAACTTAACGAGATCTTGATTAAATATTGATAAATTTGCTACTCGGTAACAATGTTCAAAAACTTACTTCTGCAAACAACAGTGACAGATTTTTATATAATACTCGTAATTTACTATAAAATGGCTGCTTCGTTTTTAATGGTTTTTGATTTATTTTTGCTTTGCATGAGATTTATTTTAACTAAAATGAATTTTAATTTTGCATTAAAAGATAGCTGCGTGCGCTTTTTAGTTTTATCTATTACGCTCTATCTTATTTTACAAAGAGTGAAATTTTTCGTTGCTTTAAAAAAATTCTGGTGGTGGTATAACATAAATAATTTCAACAATGAAGGTTTCCAAAGTGATATTCGAATTTTGGTGAGTTCATTAACTCTAAAACAACAACTACTAACTATTTGCTATCCAACTGACAACTAACTAAACGTTAAGTGAGTAGCAATTAATTAATGATTCGTAATTGAACATCCTATTTTTATTTGTAGCACACAGACGATGTTACTTAATTCCGATATCCAATGCAATAATGTATTTCCAACGATTATGGTCACTAACCTGTATTCAAAATCCAAGATCGTCCATCCAGATTTACACACCGATGGTTACGATTCTTCGAACTACGACACATTCGTTACTGCAATAATCCTCTACACAATTTCAAATTTCCAATTTACAACAAATGAATTGTGCAGATTACGTTACGTATTTTATATTATGACAATGAAATAATAAACTCCAAAACCTAAAAATGCAAACGACGACTTCACACGAAAATCACAAAATTTCTAACAGAAAATTAATTGTAAAATGTAGAAATAAAAACCAAACCAAAAAGGAAAATTACACCCGCCACCATCCATACACCATAAAGTAAAACCCTATGGGAGAGAATACTATAAGTAAGTTAATTAATATTTAATCTACATAAATTACCTTCGTCGAAGGGTTTTCAGGTGATGTCGCTGCTTCTGGATGATTGTCAAGGTTATAATCCCCATAATGTGGCTGCTAACAGAATATCACATTCAAAATAGCCATAACTAATATTACTGCTTGCCGAGTGATTATAACACTATCCTTAACTAAGATAACTCTTAAATAAGCAGTTATTTGCCATAATTTACTCCCTTAACAAATTTTACAAATCTGCTCAAGATGATCGTAGCAAAAGACAACTTATCACCCAAAGGTGACCAGAAGTTGGCCTATGCAGAAAATTCAAATGAGCCATTATTGTGGCAAAATATTTAATTAGAATGAGATCCCTATATTATCCAACTTATGGATTATAGAAACCCGTATTTTTAATAAAATCTAATGAATATTGCTTTCTTATTTTTTAATAGCTGACATTTACATTTTATACAACATAATGACTATTAAATAATTCCAAATACTAATACGATCAAATCTTTTCCATATATCCTCCGGATTATTTATAAATCAATATGACAGCGTAATAAACCTGTAACCAAAAACAGCATTAGGAACTTGGCGCTATATATTTACTTTCGAAGGACCAAAAGGTTAAAGAAAACAATTCCTGTAAAATGTTTGTTAATTTATTAGCCAATACTAAAATTGTGAATTGCGAGCATCGTCGTAGGCCATGAGAAACGGAACTAACTAAAAATTAGATATTACAACACTATAGTGCGAGTCACACGTCACACCGAGAATGCAGTGTGGCGGGGTATAGGCAATGTATTTGTAATGGGAGGCCGGCACACTGTGTTGCTGGTTGTCCGATGGCTGTGACAGGGTCGGCTCTGAAGTTATTATACAGTGCCGCCAAAAAGTTGGACACAAATGAAAAACTTTTTTATTTTTTGCGAACGATACGTAAGAGTAAACTGCCCTTATTTTTGAAAAAATCGGAAAATTTTAGTTGAAAAAATCACTCAAAATTCTCAAATATGAATTTTCAAGACGATCAAAATATCGTTAAACAATTGTATTAATTAGAAAGTTACTTACAATGCATTTACGTCATTTCAAACCAAGCTTATGCGGGAAGATATCTTAATGAGTTTTTAATGTAACTGAAAAGTAAACAAACAACCCTAAATATAATACTGATGTTCAGTCTTGTTTGTGACTTATTACCGGTAACATGGAATTTAAGAAATTCAAACGCGGACAAATGCTCCATGCGAGTGTAAAAAGTGTAAATATTTTATTTGTTTATAAATGTACAATTAATTCTCTGTTTATTTTTTCTTATATTAACTTTGCCTGAAATAATTCTTTTGTAATTTTGAAATTTATTGTTTATTATTATTAATTATTGAAAACATTTAAACAAAGGCGAAGGTATAAACATCATCAAACTTCCAACAAGTTTTTAGCGAATCTGTGAGAGCGGCGAAATTTGCCTGAGACCGGACTTGAGGTTTAACCGATCCCAGCATAACGACAACTGGCAACGGTGTGCTCCATAAGACTCCACACTGCATTCTCAGTGTGACTTTCACTATAGTTTGTTGTTTCTTAATTATAGAGGGAAAAGTTGTTATTAGTTGGTCAGTGTTACAAGCAGCGGAAATTTTGTGAATATTTAAAAAAAACGACGCAAAGAAAAACCTTAAAGATTAAAAAAAAAAATCTTTATCAAACTAAAAAAGATCTGACAAAAAACTAAATCAAAATCGGTTCTTCCGTTTGGGAGCTGACATGCCACAGACAGATACACAGGTACACGTTAAACTTGTAACACCCGTTTGTTTGCGCCGGGAGTTAAAAATGAACAGGAAAACGTAATTGAGTAATAATTCTTAGAAGATTTAACGTCACCACAAGACGTACAAACATAAATTTAAGCCTAACTGACATTATTACACTTAACGGATAAACTGTTACAACATACTACATACGTATTCCCAGAAAAAATTGTAATCTTAGAATGCTCCAATTTTTATTGTTTATAGAATAAAAAAAAGGCTCAGGAAATGCTGAATTAAGTTTTCAGAATTATCGTAAGTACTGTGTGGTTTCCTAACGCATTGTTATGACTAAGCTTAATAAAATGTACTTTTCTTGAAACTAAACTAATATTGATTTAATGGTAGTTGTAACAGAAATGGTTAATTTAATGTCTGCTTGATCCATTGACAAGTGAGATTTTATGGGACTTTTACTGGAAGTTGATCAACATACAATAGACTGGAGCATAATAATGTAGTGGCTGAGTTGTAGAAATGTATTTGAGCGGTATTTAGAGTAGAAGTTACATTTCTTGCTAATAAGAACCTGGGCAGCCCTCCACAACTCAGTGATTATAAATGAGTCATATTTTACCGATCTCTGTGTTCATATAACTGAACCCAAGTGAGGTCTGGTTACATAAAGGGGTTAAAATGTAAACTGAAAATTTTTTACCCATATATACAGACAGAAACTTTCAAGTACGAATATTTTTCTAGGAATTGAGCGTTCGTGTATAATCTTCAAATTCTGAATTCAATTCTTGATTAGTTATGGCAAACGGTTTAGAAGCCTGGAGCAGATAAAATAAGCAAATATCCGAATGTAGTAATGTACAATAACTTTAGGCCTTCTAATAGATTCACATTCATGATTTGACTATGCAACACAGTTTAAACTCAGATCTTTGTGACTAGAAACCCAAACTTGAGTCTTCGAAAAAAAAAATCTTTTGAGGAATGACAACCACGAACAAGTAATTTTTTATGCTTGGAAGCAAATACCAAACACCAATAAAAAATCGATGTGCCGATAAAGTTAGCAGTGCTTGTCTAAAATTACATTGTAGGCAATGCTAATGTTTAACAAGAACAGTGCGGCAACAAAAAAAATAAGAGTTCTGGTAGTTTTACGTTTACAATAAACGTAAAGATGTCAAAGATTAATTATTTTTTTTAAGATGAAACAAACAAAATTTAAAAATCGTCATACGTCACTTAATCTAAATTTTATTTCAAATACCGTAAGTTGCAAAAATTTAAAATCAATTCCATGCGAGAATTTCATTTTAGACAATGTTTTTGTATAAAACTTTTGTCCCTTTTTAGGGAATTTTTCAAAGAAAAATTAATTACCAACCTTTGTTCGTTCGTCCGTCGTCCGTTCTAAGATATCAAGTTTGCATCACGTCTACTTAGAAAAACTAATACAAAATTTTACAATATCTTTATGTACTTCGTTAGATAATCAGATTGTACCTCCAATTCTGCCAGAGAATCAGCACATTTGAAACCTTGCTTCCTTATTACGTCGCTTCTACAAAAGTAAAAAATTAAAAAAATTGTCACACGTGACTTAATTTAAACTTTATTTCAAATACGGTAAGTTGCAAAATTTAAAATCAATTCTATGCGAGAATTTCATTTTAGATAATTTTTGGACTTTTTGTATAAAGTTTAGTTTTGTTCCCTTTTTAGGTAATTTTTCAAAGAGAAATTAATTACTACCAACCTTTATTCGTTCGTCCGTCCGTCCTAAGATATCAAGTTTGCAATACGTCTACTTGGAAAAACTAATACAAGATCTTCGTGTACTTTGTTGGATAATCAGATTGTATCTCTAATTCTGCCAGAGAATCAGCACATTTCAAACCTTGTTTCCTTGTTACGTCGTTTCCATAAAAGTAAAAGATAATTTCTTCCACAGACTTGTGCTAAACCATTATATAAATGCAGGAGTAAAAAAATTTAAACGTAAGGCCCGTGATCTGCGTGCACTCTTTACATACGTAAATTATGTGTACCATTGAGTAAAAAATCATTCATTACTCAATGTGTGTACGTTGTTTTGGGTGAAGATGAATTCCATTATTCTATACTAAAGCGTTGTAGAATGCAGAAATGAAATATCCTTTTGCCCTCTTTTTCTCCGATTCGTCACAATTATTTTGTGTCAATGTACATTCCTTCGTGATCTACTCAGAAACTCTTCTTGATCTAAATGTTAGACAGTGTTGAATTAAAAAGCAATTTACGTACAGAAATCTATCTTCATGTTAGCGCTCGAAAAAACATCTTGTTAAATTGAAGTACAATGGAATTAGGAATTTCTATTAACTTTTTATGTACTTATAAGTTAGATTTCTCTAATTTTGAAGTAAAAATGTTTCGCGCTACCTTGTTTACGGAATTTACCAGTTTTGAGAGCCACATATTATACAGTGCGTTCGTAAAGTTAGGGATAAATTGAGTTAAAATTCGAATGTGAGTTTTTAGGAAGAAAACGCTCGGACACGTCGATTTTTATTTTCAATTTAGAATTTTTTTACGTAAAAGTGAAATATACAAAGTGTGTCAAGAAAAAGATATGACGTCAACGAAATTTGTTTATTACAGAATTAGAAGGGGTAGATCTTATTACGTAGGACAAGGTACATATGAATGATGTTAGTACGGGGTGTCCCAAACTTGCTGCCACGGACGATACCTCCCTTATTTGATGGAACGGGAGAACAAAATTTTGAAGTGTAGTAGAAAGAACTGAGGCGTATATTTTATTAAAGTGATTGTAGGTTATACACGGTGTTTCATTTATACAGGGTAAACCAAATAGGTTTTTTAAATGGGACACCCTGTGTTATTTCAAATTTGGATTCAGGTTACTTCGATCATTCTTTCAATATAAGGTTTGATTATGTCATACAGGGTAGTTTAGAAGATGTGATCATTTTGAATTTAAATTAAATGTTCGAATTGAGCACCGTGAACAATCAGATAATAGCCAAGGCGATTAACAAATGATTTTTGAACGTAGTCGATGACATCTGCGGTAATGTTTCTAATTTCTTGGGGAATTCGTGGTTTTAAATTTTCAAAATTGGCTGGTCGGGTCGCGTATACTTTACTCTTCAAGTATCCCCATAAGAAGTAATCTAGAGGATTTAAATCTGGCGATCTGGCTGGCCATTCAATTGTCCCTTTTCTACCTGTCCAACGGTTTGGAAAAACTTCATCTAAATAAACGCGAATAGGTACAGCGTAGTGTGGCGGCGCTCCATCTTGTTGAAAAAAAAAAGGTCACGGTTTATAAAATTAGCGTTACCATAACATAATTGTTGCATTTGTTCACAAAATTCACTTCGCCGACCAAAATCATCTTCCGATAGCTCGTGAAGTAAGCGTATGTTCTACTAATCTTCAGTTGTCGTCTTTCGACCAGATTTTCTCATACCCCAAACATGTCCAAATTCCCGAAATTTCGACTCAACTCTGCTTACCATGCTTTGGCTAATGGACGGTTGATCAGAGTGAGTTGCATTAAACAACGCAACCACTTCTGATTGAGTACGCGACCTGTTTCCAAAACCAAGCATGCACAGGATTTCAATTCTTTCACTTTCGTTTAGTCTTCTCATATTTCACAAAATAACTGGAAAGTGGTTACTAGATAAACTCACGATAACAATGCTGTTGCATCAAAAAAACTAAACACAAGTTGCTGACGTGCCAATAATTGAAATAATTTTAACAAAATGTACAATTTAACGTTTTCTTACATTGACAATGAAATCTTCTCATTTTAATGTTTACGACAATTTTTATTAAATTTTGATATTTTCTCATGTAACCATCGTCCATATTTACCTTGTCGGCCGTAAAAAGATGTACCTTTTCTAATTCTGCAATAAAAAATGGGGGTTGATACTTTAAAAATAATGTCGATGGCATCATATCTTTTTCTTGACACAACCTGTATATTTCACTTTTACATAAAAAAATTCTAAATTGCAAATAAAAATCGACGGGTCAGAGCGTTTTCTTCCTAAACTCCTATTCGAATTTTAATTGAATTTATCCGCTACTTTACGAACGCACTGTATTAAGCTCTTCTTACTTTTCGTACGCTTGTAAAAATAAACAGCCTTTTGAACTTTGTTCATCACTTGAATTTTAAATTGTTCCTTCAAATACGTAAGATTGCAAATTATTTTTTTATTGCCTTTATTTTTCATTAAAAAAATGTTTGATAACTTACCTATATATTCTATTCGTTTATACTCAACAAACTACATCCCGTAAAAAAAATAAAAAAGATATTTAATCAGTGTTGTTATCTAAAACCGCTCCCTTAAAAGCTTAACAAGAGTTCGCTTTTCTTTAGACCTTGTTCACATTCATATTTCAAATCGGAAAACTTTTTATTATGTTGATCCTCAACTAAAGAAGGTTTTAAATTTATCGTTTACTGAAATGATATATTTTAAATACATTTATTACACTGCAATAATGCCCAAACCCGCAATCTCTTTAAACTCTCCTATCTCTATTAATTTATCTCAGAAAGGATTGCCTAACGTACAGTTCTTGTACAATCTTTGTCTTTTATGTGGTTTAAAATTAGTTAGTTTTTTGTTGTTCATTATCTTCACAATTTTCTTTCCGAACATTTTGTTTGCATAATTTATGTGCGGTTTTTTTCTTAGTGTTTGCCCGATTTCGGTTTTCAAACGTGATTCTTATAGTCTACACCTTATGAAAATTTTATATTTGATCGATTTTGCTTATGTCGAAAAGGAAATTGGGCAGAAATGATCGATTGTGATGATTTGGTTTTAATCTAAAAACAACCATATAACCACAGCAAGGGATGGGAAGTACATAGAACAGTAATTTTTTCAGTTTTTTGTTTATCCCTATTTTACCATTATGATAAAAATTAATGTAAAATGCTGATACTGAAGTTCATAAAAGAATCATTCTCAATTTAAGAATCTTTATTTTTTAATCATGCCTTAGAGGACTACTAATTTATTTGAGTTTATATCCCTCGAATAGCATTTATAATAATAATAACAATAATAATACCAAAAGTGTTGTAAGGAAATCCCGTGGCGATATTCAGCAGAGTATACAAAACAAAAAATATTTCCATCTGTACCACGACGCAGTAAATTTTACCATAAACTGTTAAATTATACATTATAAGTCACCAAGAAGAGGAAAAATTAGTAAGCAAAAATAAATTAAATTAAACGTGTCACGTGTGGTTAAAATCTACCGTAGATTCTTTTTTTTTTAACTTTAGGATATTTAAGATATATGTAGGAGTTGCAGGAGGAAATTCTGTGCTTTATCGTTTCAGAATATTGAAAATGTGGATGTATTCGAGTATAAATTTTGCAAGCACTAATTTAGTTACAAATCTTTACTTTGTTTGACGATATCTGGATTTATTACAAATTGGAGACTCCTGTTTGTGAACGGGGTATAGATTTGTTTGTTAATGGATTGAAGTTTTTAAATTGCGATTAGGTTCCACGCGTTGACGGTTGTAAAATAGTAAATAATGGATAATAGTATTTTTAAGTGTCGTTAATTATACTTTAGTTGAGTTAAAATTACATCATTGATTGGGGTATTATGTTAACCACTTTTACTACCTGATATGAATAAGAATTTTAAAAAAAATTCGAGGCGGTGAGCAGGGACGGTGACAGACCTCTATGGCGAAATTCAAATGATGCATGTCAGTACGAAAAGTGATTTTATGGTAGAGGTAAGCAGGTAGATGAGAAAGAATAACTTTGTGTTATAAGCAATCACTGTGTAACTGTCTTCTTTTACCCATATTCAATCAACCTATATCCACTAGCTTATGCGAAATTCTAGATCGGCCTCGAATGCCGTATATTAGTCTCAGACATGGTTTTTGAAGGTTTTCGATCCGCTGTACATCAGCACAAGAGAGAAAAGGACCATATAGCACGTCGCAGAAATTACATTGAGAAAGGATTATAGATTCAACCAAATTTTTTTGCATGGACGTCAAATAGGCTTTTATTAATTTAAATACACTTCAAGGTACTGTAACCACGCTATAACAGCATATTTACGCGAGCCGAAAAATTAAGGTTATTGTCGAGAATAATACAAAGGTTTATGGTTTTGTTTACAATAGGGATGGATTCACCTCCGATATGCAGTTGTAAGTTTCCTAGTTTATGACGATTAACGTCAGAGGCAAAAAGCATAGCTTTACACTTTAAATACAAAGAATGGTCTTTGGAAACCTCAAAGATATGTTGCAAATCCGTATTTAGAGAAAGAATCGTTTCAGTGACAGCGTCAGGGTGAAAGGAAAGATAGATTTGTGCATCGTCCGCATATGAATGAATACTACATGAGGTGATACAAGACGGAATAGTACATTATAATAACAAAAATAAAGTGGTGATGTAATTTGTACATTGATTAAACGCCAAATGTAATCTCTAAATACAAATTTTAAACAAATTGAAATACTAACCTTTCACCACTAATTATATGCCGTCTCGTCCACAATCGGTAGAATAAATATAGGGAGGGTTCTACTATATTGACTTGTTAACACACATGAAATGCGGCTTGTTTCTCACCTGCTTAATTATTTTCCTTTCTCTAATTAATAAAAAAACAATGTAAAAAATTATAAAAAAATATATAATTAAATGAATTCTCGAGCGCCATGTTATCTTTGTCATAGGAATAACAAAACCTAAATAATGAACAATAAAACTTTCTATAAATATCAAAATTAACAATGTGCAATTAAGTTTATTTACCCAATATATGGATGGTTAAGGAGAGAAAGAAAAGGTTTTAAAGCTAAGCTTAAAAATAAAAATTCACCACATAAATACCTCAGTATAATGATTTTCTTATAGACAGCTTCCAGTGTTTAATTATGGATACGGAACGGTCAACCAGTATGAAAGCGTTTCCACATCTTCCTTGCGTATTCTTGTAACAACGCGATCAACTATGTATTTGTAGAAATTTTCAATCCACTAAACTTATTGTATTCTTGATGTTTTATTTTATTAAAATCGCATTTTAAGATGATATTATTTGAATGAGAAACTTGCGTAAATAAGTAACTTAAGAGCCATTTGAGATTAAAAATATAGTGACTTATAAAAGTACCATATCAAAGTAAGTAAAATATAAGTATGAGTAAGTAAGTAAGTAAATAAGTGCCTTAAGTGAGTATAAGGGAATAATATAAGTACTATAATGAGTGTGCGTGAGTGCCTGGAAAGAGCAAATGCTTTAAATATAATGAATTAAAAAATAACTTACCACCAAAATCTGGTGGCACCAAATATAAAAATTAAGGAAAAACCATTATAACAATGTCTTCTGCTTTAACATTCAACAGCAAGTGAAGAAAAAATAGCTTTCGAATTGCTTCTGTAAGTGCCCCTCAAGAAGTTGTCACGCATTGCGCGAAATACAATTATCAGTCCAATTTTTAAAGAAAGGAACTATAACTATTTATGTAATATTACACCCAAAATATATGTTCTATGAAATGCAATTTAAGTTGCCTTTCTCAATTTTACATGTAAATAATTAAAACTCCTCTAATTTTACGCCAAACAAATTAATGATCTTAGATTAACGTATTTTTAATACAACCACAAAAAGGTTGTTACACACCCTCCTAAAATTTGGACTCGGAGATCACCAAAGCGGAGATTCCAAACACTAAGCTAATAAATGAAATTATTAAAATTTAAAAAATACAAAATGTTAAGCTAATTAAAATATAAGCAATATTTAAAAAATAACAAGAAAATGTACGAAAAAGTACGGAAAATGTGGTGATGTCGGTCAGGAAAGACCCTCGCAACACCAAAAGCTAATGACGCGCTACCATCCGCACACGCCACTAGTCGAGAATCAAGGACCCGAAACCTTAAATAAAGTAAAAAACTTTAACTGGTGGGGTTAGTGAAGCAAACCACCATCAGAAGAGCAAAATGAGTATCCGGTAAAAAAAATTTGATTTTAAGGTAAAAAACGAACGGAAACCGTAACCTACCATGACCTGAAGGGACAGTGGGCAGAGAACCTGGAAACGGTCATCGTGCAACTTTATAAAAAATCAAGGCTAAACGCCACTCTACTCGAGAGTAAAAAGAAAAAAAAATCCTTCCGGACTAACAATAAATAATCGCGAGACTTGAGGTCGAGAGAGAGCGGTTCAATTACCCTACCCCGGTGGTCTCAAACCAAGCCTCCTAGGTATATAACACAACTACCACTGTCACGTTCGATAAGTGAGTCAAAATCGGTAAATCCAAGATACGACTATTTTCATGGCAAATTAGCTCAGGATGCTTCATCGTGGAGAACAAGAGAGGCCACTCTACCCTTCACGAGATTCAGGTTTCATGTTGTTCCACAGTCGTCGTCCAAGACTCAACATACCCTAACTAACACGCACATTTTATAAATAAATCGAAATCTAGGTGAGATAGCAAAGAGAAAGATGATGCACTCTTACGAACACAACAACCCCCTCCTAAAACTACCAAAACGTCATAATCAGGAAGTGAACTAATCGAGGTTGACACGAGGCGAACCGAAGTCCTCAAGCACCGTCCAAGAATAGTAACACAACACAAATCAGGAAAAAACAAAATAACTAAATCAATCAAAAAATAAGAATGTATAGAAGCATTACTAGTTTTCTTATCCATGGTTATGAGTTTACACGTCAAATTAACGATCAGAGGTAAACTCAAAATAGTTATCTTCAATTTTACTATTGTAACAATAGCAAATTGTAAATCCAATAAAGGAAGATAATCTGCCTGAGAACTAATGTCCCACAAATCCGCAATTCAATCGCACAATGGGATCTAAATATCAACCATCGTGCTAAACAAATGTAGCAAAAATCATGCTAACACATGTAAAAAATAGTAAGTGGTTTGCAAAGCCACAACAATACAAAATAAAATAATGTGCGAAATAAGCACAAAATAAAATTATTTTGAAAAATTATCAAAATAATTAAAAAATATAAATAAGAAAACCAGAATGTAAAAATACTAAAATAGAAAAATACTTAAAAAGAATACGAAAAAATAAGGACTAATATGGTTTTAAATCCTTAACATGAAAAACACCTAAGGGTTTATTATCAATAGGGGTGGCCAATCGGTACGTAGTTGGACCTACCACCTCAATAACTTTTGCTTCAATAAATTTTGGAGCTAACTTTTGACTATAATTTTAGTCGCATCAGATAAAGTAAAATTTTTTTCCAAACCAAATCGCCAACGTTTAATTTCAACGGACGACGTCGCAAATTGTAAGATTTTGAATTTCTTTCGTAAGCTGCATGTAAATTTTGTTTAACATGTTTAAAAATGGGTGAAAGTTCATTTAAATCTTGAACTAATTGTTCACGGTTAGTAATAAATAAATCATCCTCTTTGAAATCCTTTAGTCGACCATAAAGACCAAACGCCAAAAAGGAAGGTGAAAATTTCGTAGACTCATGAACAGCGTTACGAATAGCATGCGCAATTTTGTGAATTTCAACATCCCAATCCTTGTGATCATCTTGAATATAAGATCTAATTGCAGTACCTACTACTTTATTAACTCTCTCAACAAAATTTACTTGTGGATGATAACTTGCATTAAACCAAACGGATTGAACTTTGTAAGAACTCATTAAATTTTTAAATTGTGAACTTTTAAATTGAGGACCATTGTCCACCATACAAATTTGAGGAACACCGTATACTAGAAATACATAATTCTCAATATATTGACAAATACTTTTAGCAGTAGCACTGCGCATAGGGTGAATCAAAGTAAATTTAGTAAACCAATCACAAATAACTAATAAAACTGTGTTTCCACTCTTCGATCTAGGAAAAGGACCCACTAAATCAATAGAAATACATTGAAAAGGATAAGAAACATTTTCTCTTTACCCATAAAACCATAATGATTAAATTGTGAAGACTTGCTTCGGTTACAAACATTGCAATTCCTAATATATTTGAAATAGCTGACTTCATTTTTGGCCAGTAATAAAATTCTTTAATTTTGAAAAGTTTTAAAACCCCAAAATGTGATGATGTAGGATCATCATGAAATTTTCGTAAAATATCTTTCCTTAAAGATTTCGGAACAACTAATTTCCATTCCACTAAATTCGATTCGATGTTTAAATCATTAGAAATAAATTTGTAGAGTTTATCATCTTCAACTCTCCAATCAGGAAATAATTCAGGATTTTTAGAAACGTTGGCTAACATTTTCTTATACCAATCGTCTAAATCGACAACAGAAAATTCTAAAGAACTAACTTCCAAAGGTGCTCTAGAAAGTGCATCAGGAACTACATTTAATTTACCTTTACGATGAATAACTTCAAAATCAAATTGTTGAAGTTTAACACTCCATCTGGCTAATCTACCAGAAGGATCTTTTAAATTATTGAGCCAAATCAATGAATGATGATCAGTAATAACTTTAAAATGGGTACCTTCAATATAAGGTCTAAACTTTTGAATACCAAAAATAACCGCAAGTAACTCACGTTCTGTAATAGAATAATTTTGCTCGGCTTTGTTTAAAGTACGAGAACCATAGGCAATAACAACTTCCTCCTCTCCTACTCCTTGTGTTAATACACATCCAACTCCACAATTAGATGCATCACATTGTAAATAAAATGTTTTAGAAAAATCAGGGCTCGCTAAAATAGGAGCATCAATTAATAAAGATTTAATTTTTAAAAAAGAATCATTCGCTTCGTCATTCCATAAAACTTTCTGAGATTTCTTCTTACCTTTCAATAAATTATTAATCGGAGCTAAAATTGTGGAAAAATCATGAATGAAACGTCTATACCAAGAACACATTCCAATAAAACGTTTAACTTCTGTAAAAGTATGTGGTTGAGGAAATTGAGTAATAGCTTCCACCTTTGAAGGATCGGTGTGAAGACCATTCTTATCAATAACAAAGCCTAAATATGATAAACGAGGTTTACAAAATTCACATTTATCTAAATTAATATTTAAATTGGCATCCTTAAGCCTTTTAAAAACTTCCGTTAAAATATCAACATGTTCCTTGAAAGTGCTTGAAAAAACAATAATACCGTCTAAACAAACAAAAACTGATTGAGATAAATCATGTCCTAAAATGGAATCCATAAATCGTTGTAATGTACTGGGTGCGTTTGTAAGTCCCATGGGCATAACAGTATACTCAAATAGTCCTCTACGTAAAAGCAGTTTTTTCACAACTCTCAACGTCTAAAGGAATTTGCCAAAAAGCTTTCTTTAAATCAATTGAACTTAAATAACGAGCATCTCTTAATTTATCCAAAATATCGTTTAAAAGGTAAAGGGTAAGCATCTTTTTGTAACAGAATTTAATTTCTTAGCATCAAAACAACTCTAAAATCACCTGACTTCTTCTTAACTAAAACCATTGGAGAATTCCAAGGAAGAACTGGGTTTAATAATTCCTTGCTCTAACATATCATCAATTTCTCTGTTCGCATGCTCCAACATAGCAGGAGATAATGGAAAATAACGTTGTTTAATTGGTACTGCATCACCAGTATTAATTGAATGAAAAACTTTATTTGTCTTACCTAACTTTGAAGTTGATAAGGTTTTAAAAGGTCAATAACTTGATTTAATTCAAAAACTTGATCATTATTAAGATCATCAATACTCTTAATCATAGAAAAGTTGTTCCGCAGAGTTTGCAACAAAGAATTTTCACCAAAATCAGCTTTAATTTCAAATAAACGACAAAAATCTGCCCCAAAGTAATTGCAGTAGTAATAAATTTAGAAACAATAACAGAAATAGTTTTAGTAATACCATTAATAGTCAAAGATAAATCAACACTCCCAAAATGGATTGTGAAGAACCATCAGCAATAACCAATGATGAAAAAGGCGAATTCTATTTAATTTTAAATCATATTTATCAATCAAATACAAAGCAGGCTTACCTAAAATTGTTACGGTAGCTCCACTATCTAATAAAGCAATAAAATTCTCATTAAAAATCCTAACATTAATAAAAGGTCTAACATCATCATTCTCAACAAATTTAGAACAATTTTTCGAAGTTCCAAAAGATTCCTTAATAGTAATCAACCATTCGTTAAAAACATGCTTGTCAGCCTCTGAAAATCATAAGAAATGTGTCAACTAACGGAACACTTTCCTTTACAAGTTTTTGAAAATTTACACCTCGGACAATTAGAAAAAGTAACATTGGAATAACCACATCTAAAACAAAAGATTCTATCATCACCCTTATCACAGGTGTGATAGGTATGACCAAACTGTCTACATTTAAAGCATGTTGTTGAAGACTTAGCTGTATTAATTTTTGTTGCAGTAAAAGTAGAATTCATATTTTTTGGTTTAATACCTGAAAAATGGACCTTAGGTTTAATATTTTGTTTCACTGCCGAAGAAGGCTTATAATCAGATTGTCTTTGTGAATCTGAATAAGAATTAAATTTGAATTTAGAATTCTGAACTTTCACTTGTAATTTTTTACACAAATCTAACAAGGGCTAATTGAGTAGCGAACCAAGGTTGTAAATTTTTCATTATAATCTTTAATTGTTTACCTTCCGAAGGAGGAATCTCTAATTGAGAAAATAAATTAACCATTTCAGAAATAAAAAGGGTTGGAATTTCACCAAAAGCCTGTTTACGATTTTTAATATCCTCTAACAAAGCCATGTCCTTCCGGTAAAAAGTCACCCTTTAATTTAGTAATAAGATCATCCCAAGTATGTAGAAACGGTTCAATTGCCCTATACCAAACTAAACCTTTCCCTGCAAATAAATCAACACCTGATAAAAGCATCTCCTTCCTAGAAATATTTCGAGCAATCATTAGCTCCTCACATCTTTGAATAAAAGTAAAAACTTCTTTCTCACTACCATTAAACATTAAATTTAATTTATATACAGGAACAGAACCTTTAGAAATTTGTAAGTTATCTATTAACTTGGAAAAATCTTCTGTAGGTATATTAACTGAAGTATTAACAGGGTCATTAGGTGACATCGAAATATTAGAAGTATCTAAATTTGAAACATCATTATTTAATTCAATATTTTCATTTATAGATTCAATTAATTCTAACGATTCGTTACATAAGGTCAACAATGGATCATGTAAATATTTCATTATCAAAAGTAATATAATTTAAGCGTTTCAAAATATGAATTAGACGTGTGTGTAGCCTAAGATATTCCGATTTCGAGGGCTTATGTTTAAAAAGTTTAATTGAAGACTGAATATGATTTAACTTTTCCTTCAATAATTCCAATTCTACTGTTTGATTTATTTCGTACTTCGGGTATGAATCAAATAAATTTGGATTGATCTTTTCTGCATTTAATATTCGTCTTAAAAGTGTACGCTTCTCTACTACAGTCAACTCTTCCGCTCCATTTACATTACGAAATTTTAATTCGATTAATAACTCATCACTATATAAAACATCAACTAAATAATTCACAGTTGACATGTAAAAATAAATATTATATAACTCAATCAATAAATTTCATTATATAAACACATAAAAGACCAAGCGTAACCTAAATCGTAACACTCCTTAAAATTCTGACAAAATAAACAAACACAAGTGAAAATAACTAGCATTGAAACAACAGCAAATCCCTTTTTCTGGCCCCACAGTAATATTATTAACACAAATGTAAATATCAAATATAAAGTGATTAAAATAACAAAGTAATAAATTATTTCAAGTCCCTGCTCGCCGGCGCCAGTATAATAACAATAATAATAATAAAGTGGTGATGTAATTTTTACATTGATTAAACGCCAAATGTAATCTCTAAATACAAATTTTAAACAAATTGAAATACTAACCTTTCACCACTAATTATATGCCGTCTCGTCCACAATCGGTAGAATAAATATAGGGAGGGTTCTACTATATTGACTTGTTAACACACATGAAATGCGGCTTGTTTCTCACCTGCTTAATTATTTTCCTTTCTCTAATTAATAAAAAAACAATGTAAAAAATTATAAAAAATATATAATTAAATGAATTCTCGAGCGCCATGTTATCTTTGTCATAGGAATAACAAAACCTAAATAATGAACAATAAAAACTTTCT
This sequence comes from Vesta saturnalis, assembly GCA_036346205.1. Lineage (NCBI taxonomy): Eukaryota > Metazoa > Arthropoda > Insecta > Coleoptera > Lampyridae > Vesta > Vesta saturnalis. Next base: position 1,515,715 of record JARFJB010001805.1, on the reverse strand, counting down.
ATAAATATCAAAAATTAACAATGTGCAATTAAGTTTATTTACCCAATATATGGATGGTTAAGGAGAGGAAAGAAAAGGTTTTAAAGCTAAGCTTAAAAAATAAAAAATTCACCACATAAATACCTCAGTATAATGATTTTCTTATAGACAGCTTCCAGTGTTTAATTATGGATACGGAACGGTCAACCAGTATGAAAGCGTTTCTACATCTTCCTTGCGTATTCTTGTAACAACGCGATCAACTATGTATTTGTAGAAATTTTCAATCCACTAAACTTATTGTATTCTTGATGTTTTATTTTATTAAAATCGCATTTTAAGGTGATATTATTTGAATGAGAAACTTGCGTAAATAAGTAACTTAAGAGCCATTTGAGATTAAAAATATAGTGACTTATAAAAGTACCATATCAAAGTAAGTAAAATATAAGTATGAGTAAGTAAGTAAGTAAATAAGTGCCTTAAGTGAGTATAAGGGAGTAATATAAGTACTATAATGAGTGTGCGTGAGTGCTTGGAAAGAGCATATGCTTTAGCTTTAAATATAATGAATTAAAAAATAACTTACCACCAAAATCTGATGGCACCAAATATAAAAATTAAGTAAAAACCATTATAACAATGTCTTCTGCTTTAACATTCAACAGCAAGTGAAGAAAAAAATAGCGGCTTTCCGAATTGCTTCTGTAAGTGCCCCCCCTCAAGAAGTTGTCACGCATTGCGCGAATACAATGATCGGAGTCCAATTTTTAAAAGAAAGGGAACTATAACTATTTATGTAATATTACACCCAAAATATATGTTCTATGAAATGCAATTGAAGTTGCATTTTTCAATTTTACACGTAAATAATTAAAAACTCCTCCAATTTTACGCCAAATAAATTAATGATCTTAAATTAACGTATTTTTTAATACAACCACAAAAAAAGGTTGTTACAACATGTATAAAGTGTGAACAGAAGAGGACTTAGTATGCTACCTTGGGGTCGCCTGATTTAGGAGATGAAGTACTGTCACCAACAACTACCCTTTAAGTTCGATCGACCGACCGACCGACCGACCGACCGACCGACCGACTATCTTTTTGGCTAGGAATTCCATTACCTTTTGCACTTGGATATTTTTGCAAATTTCGATAAAATAATTTCTCGTTTCCACTAAATATGTTATTATTCATGTTCCGTTTAGCTGATGCTCGATATCAACGAAGCCTTTTAGCTGTAACCGTACGTTTTTGTTTAAGAGTATAAAACACTTGATGTATAGTTTGATTTTGCGAATCATAAACAGTATGTGTTGAATTCCTACTCATTATTTTATTTATATTGTTAATTAACTTCTTCCTCTGTGACCATTTTGAAAAGCAGTCATTTGTACAATTTCTTTTTTTAATTTCTCCACTTTAGTGGTAAGTCTTTTTTCCCATGGTCTTATTCTCCGTTTGATCCGGAATAATTCTTGTATCTAGCACATTTATTACAATAGTAAGCCTTTTGGAAATGTTCTGCTTTGGAATTTATGATCGTTTTGTAGGATTAATATTTTTAAACTCGTTAAGAATTCTTTCAAATAGCAGTTTTACCTCGGTAAATTTAGGTCAGGTATTAGGTCATTATGATAATGTTAATGCTCATTATTTGCTATTTCAATATTCGTATCATTAACAGTTTCTCGCTCTTGTGCAGGTTGTAGATCATAGTTTTGTAAATATGAGTCATTAATTTCTTGATGTTGTGTAGTGTGCAGTAATGGGCATTACAAATCTAAGTTATCTTCAGATATTCCTATACATAGAACTTCTACTACTTCACTTTTTGGTGTGTCCAACATGGGTCATTAATTTCTTGCTGTTGTGTAGTGTGCAGTTATGGGCATTGCAAATCTAAGTTATTTTCAGATATTCCTATACTTAGAACTTCTGCAACTTCCCTTTTTAGTGTATCCAACTGTAGTTGAGGAATAAACCTTCGGTTTATTAGTACTCTTTTCCGGTCTGCAAGTCTTTGTTCTGTTACTCTGGTATAATCAGTAAATCTACTTAAAAACATTTCCCTAAAACTATGCCTAATTAATGGTATGGCTTCTATTATTATTATTATTTATTTCTTCTTCTTTGTCTCACTTTTTTCAAAGGGATAATTTAAAGTCGTCTTAGTCTGAGTTTAAGTTGCACGTTTTAAGGATAACAGATTTTGTACGGTTGTGTGAATAGTTGGTTTAAGACCCTGTTGTTTGAGATGTTCGTCAAAAGTTTGTGGAGTGATACCAGTGGTTGAATTCATGAATGGTATGCCAACCACCTGTTTCTGTTTCCATAGTCTTTGGACTTCTATGGCTAATTTTGTGTATTTCTATCTTTTCGTTGTACTTGGTTTGAATGTTGGAGTCATTTGGTACATATATAACTATGAGGTAGGTGATCTGTTCTTTTTTCTTTTGGAAAACGATGTCTGATCTATTGCATGTTATTGTCTTATCAGTGCTATTCCTATGTCCCAATATGATTTGCATTCACTGGTGTCAATGATCGTAGTTGGGGAGTATTTGTAGTATGGTGTCTCGTCTGTGGTGAATTTATGTTGTTGAATAATTTTTCTTGCCATGTTGTGTCTTTCAGACACTTTTTAAAATTTTGCATCCACGGGTGATGTGGTCTATGGTCTCTTTAGATTGATGACACGAATCTGTGTGAATGTTTGGATCTTTTATGACATGTTTTTTATAGTTTTGAATGGCTATAACCTGATCTTGTATTGCCAGGAGGAATCCTTGTATGTCTGCAAAGAGACTCTGGATGATTGATTGTAGATAGATCAAGGGGTGAGTAGTTTTTGTCAGCTTTGCATACTGTTTGGTGGAGTGATAACTGCTAGTGGAATAATTTAACTGTTGGATCTGTTTAGTGTGTAGTATTTGGACATCTATCATGTCTCTTCCTCCTTCACTCCTGCTTATTGTAACTCTTTCTTTACAGGAGTTGGGATAGAGTTTTCTGTGTTTTCTGAGCTTTGATCTAGTGAGGATGTTTGTATTTTCTAAATCCGTATGAGTCCATTTAATTATTCTAAAGGAATATGTGAGTATTGGGATTGCGAAAGTGTTTGAAGAGGTTTCGGGAATAGAGTGGAGTTTTTAATGTAGCTTACAGTCTTTGTTTGTTCTGGTTCTTTCTATGTTTCATCCTCTGTCATGTTGAGTTGAGTGCGTTTGACAGCGGATTTAGACACATGCAGAACCATAAAGCGCTTAGGGCATCGCCCTGAAAGATCCCTCGGCGGATGTATAGTTCATCTCACTGTAAAATTTATGTGTTTGTAGTTATGCTGATTTTCATTCTCCAGGTTTTTCATGATTTATGTTAGAAATTGTTTAAGATGGATGTTCTATCTTATAAATGTCTAAGGTTTTTATTAGCCAACTATGTGATACGCAATCGAAAGCCTTTTTATAATCTATATAGCAGGCATGTAAATTTTTGCATTCCTTCTCAGTCTGTTTTAATACGACCGAGTCAATTGTTAACTGTTCCTTACATCCTTGGCTGGATTTCCTCCAGCCTTTTTGTTCTTCTGTAAGTATGTTATGTAGTGTTAAGTGTCTATTTTTCTACGTATAGTCATATAGTAGCGGTTATTATCTTGTATAGTGTAGGAAGGCATGTTATTGGTCTGTAGTTGGCGGTATTCCTTGTATCAGTGTTTTTTGGTTTGGCATATGTGTTCCCAAGTGTTAAGAATTTTGGGAATGAGTTTGGGTGGAGGGTGATTATGTTTATTTCTCTGGTGGGTGCTTCGTGTGAGGGTGTGAACTGTTTGTACCAAAAATTTTGTATTTTATCTGCTCCTAGGCATTTACAGTTGTGAGTGTGTTTGGTAATAGCTTCTGATAGTTCTTATAGTGTGATATAATGATCCGTTTGTGTCCATAGGTGGTGTATCTTTTTGTTTCTGTTTCTATCCAGCTGTTATCGTTGTTGTGTTGTAGAGGTGTTGACCGTATGTTTGACTCTGTCAGTTCTTGTTTGGTGGGTATTTCTTTTATGTGGTTGTTTTCCTTTAACATTATAGACATAAAATTTCTGTTCATTTCTTTGAAAGTCTAGGTTCACGTGTTTTCTTTCATTATATTCTTTGTATCTACGTAGTATGCTGGCGTATACCGTAAGTTTTTGTTTCAGGGTGTCAAGAATTTCCGGTTCTGTCTATTTTAAGTTGTTTCTTATTATTCTTAATACATGTTCTTTAAGTTTTTTGATGTGTTACCATTCATGTGTTATCCTATATCCTTTCTTAGGTTTGTTATTTTATTTTATATTCTAATTTGCCATTGCGGTTTATGTTTTTTCCTACGTTTCGTTGTTTACTGTGGGATGTTTTGGTTGTTGAATTGAATTACAGTGATTGCTGCAGTGTAGATGATTGCTTCTAGTGTGCTATTGTGTGTTATGTAGTTAGGAATTAGTTTGTTCATTATGTTAATGATTTGGAAGGTATTAGGCTTGAATATGATTCTTGGGATGGGGTTTCTTATGTTTGAGTTTGTTCCTCGCCCATAAGCTATGCTAATTTCCATTTGAAGTCTGAGGGATTATTCAAGTTGTGAGTGTTCGTTTGCTGTTGGTCGTATGGATAGTTCATGTGGTTGACTTAGTGGTTGATTTTGACTGTTATTGTCTAACGTATGTTCGGGAGTGTGTTGTGTAAATGTGGGTGTATTTTCAGTTTCCGGTATTTTTTCCATAGCGATTTCCACCCTTATGTGTTCGTTACTATTATTGAGCTTTTGAGCTATTTGTCTTTTTAATAGTTCTAGTTCCATTGCTTATTATTCTTCAAGATTACTCTTTTCTGATCTACTAGACGTTGTTCTGTTGCAATTCCTGACGAATGCGGATATTTTTCGAGGAAAAGTGTATGTAGTGTAAATCTGTATCATGTTGAAATAGTTTCAAGTTTTCTGGCTTTGCAATAACAACGCATGACAGTGAGGTTCATTTCGTCATTCCATGTCATCCGTTGTCGTGTAATTCCAGCTTTTGTGGTTGCTGAAAATCCAGGAAAAACACATTGAGCTGGTGTATTTGTAGGTGCAGCACCTGCGGCGGGTGGCGTGTGGGTTCTTAGTTGACGGCCTTGTAATTCTTGTAGTTTCTTTTTGTGTTACAGGGGCTTGCTTTCTTTGTACCCTGCTGGTATTTCCTTTTTCATTTCCGCTTTGGGTATTTGTGCGACGGAGCGTCGTGGGTTATTTTTGTTTTGAGTTAATGTATTCATCGTATTCCCACGAGCGCCTGGGGAAATATTCAGTCCACCAACGTAGAGCCCCGGAATACGTTATTATTATTGCTATTATTATTCAGAATTTGACATTCTCAGCAGAGTTGCTGGAATTCATCCACCTCCGGGTACCGAACCAAGGAAGTTTTTTTTAAATAATATTTTCAACAAAATTTTATTAAGTTATGAACAGTTTTGAATAATTCAAAAAGTAGTGTTGATTATTGTAGATTTAAACATCGTCTTACAATGTTACATGTATTGAGTAGTACCGATTTTTGTAACTTGGTTGTCAAATAAGTAGGTAAATCAAGCATTTTTAAATTACTACGTAAAGATTTATGAACAACTCCTGTTGTAGAAATTACTATCGGAATAATTTTAATAATTTCCTAATCCCATTGTTGTTTCACTTCATGTGCAAGATCCAGGCACTTATTAAGCTTGGTTGCAAATGTAGTTTGTAGATTATTTGAGTTTGGTATCGCTATTTCAATAAAGTAGGTCTTCCTCTTTGCCTTTTCTACTAGAACTATGTCAGGTCTGTTAGATGAAATAGTTCTGTCAGTTAGTATTGTTCTATCCCAATATAATTTATGTGTGTTATTTTCTAACACTCGTACAGGATGATAGTTATAATAAGGGATTTTGAAATCAAGTGTGCGATGAAGATTGTAAACAATACGTTGGTGTATAATTTTATCTTATCTACACAATGATAGCGATGTAAATATTCATTATGAGCTAACATCGTACAACCAGCTGTAATGTGTTGCATTGTCTCCGGGACGTTTAAGCTTCTACCATATCTATCGTCTGATATGGTTGAATCTTTGATTACATGCTTCAAGTAATTCTTTGTTGCAATTGCATGGTAATCTATTTCCGGAGACTGAAGAATTTATGTGCTCTATTCAAGACCTTGTTTGTTCAAAACTGGATCTATTTCAGATGTCGACATATTTAGTGGGGTATAATTGTTGTCTGCCTTTGTTACAGCTTTAAATAGAAGAGACTATGTTCTTAGCATTTAACTGGGTTTTCATAATATTTTCTAGTTTAGATTTAAATTTAACAAGAGTTTGGTGTTTAACTTCATTGCTTTGTGTCCGAATGGACTGTTGAACACCAAGGTATTTATGCATTTCCCCTTCTTTCATTGATTCAATGATTTCCCCAGTCTGGGTTTTAAAGCCTTGTGTATTATGAGTACCTCTAATCAAAGTCTGCGTTTTACATTTATCTATTCCTAAATCCATTTTAATATCACATTCTGTTGCATTTAGCAAATAAGAGGGTTTAATGCCAGGCAAAACCATAAAGGGCTCAAAGAATCTCCTTGAAAAATGCCTTTCAAAATTTTTATAGATGAAGAAGTAACCATTTCTTTTTCTCCTGCAAAGTTAAGTTGAGTTATCCAATGCGACATTAAATGTTTGAGCAAAGGTATAATAGAAATTAATTTTATATATGTAAAGGATCTTAATAAGCCAAGTATGAGGAACGGAATCGTATGCTTTTTTGTAATCTAATGGTTATTTGCCATTTTCTGTGTACTTATATTTATACTTGTTTTTTTTCTACATTTTATCAAATAAATTAATAGCTTTTAAATTAAATTAATTAAATCAAGCTTTTTATTTTAACTTTATTTATTTTAAAATCATTCTTTATCCCTTTATTCATGTTCCATTAACTCATCACATTCCTCAAATATATGTATTATTGTTAATGGTTTGTTGCATTTCATACATGTGGGTTCTTGTGTTTTCGCCAAAATATGTGAGTGTGTTGCATTTGTGTGTCCTATCCTTACTCTAGTAAGATTAATACTAAGTTTTCTTGTCATGAGTGGGTATAGTTTTCTCTTGTGAACTGTAGGTTTATGTAGTTTTGCGAATATTCTTTCTTTTTCCCCACTCCTGTTTCCAGCTATTCCACACATTATTTTTTATTTCATGCATCTCCTCATTCATTGTTAGGATCAATCTTGTAAGTATATATTGTAGTCTGGTGTTCATTGTTTCATTTTGTGGGTTTCTTGTATTTTGCTTGAACATCATTTTGTTAAAGTAGTGTGTAGGATTACTTTAATTTTTTTTGCATATTTTAACATGATCCACGTTCGTCTGTAATTTAGCGATAACATTCCTGCTTCAACGTGTAGGCTACTGGTAGGGCTTGTAGGATATGCGACTATTGCGTATCGTATGCACAAATTTTGCATTGTATCTAGCATTTTAAGGTTGTTCTTGCCGCTGAGCTATATGCCATACAACTATAATCAAAGAAAAACAGTATTAGCGTCTTATACACACGCAAAAGTACCTCTCTGCCTGAACACCACTTGGAATGTGGCAAGCATTTGAGTACGTTTAACGCCTTACGCGCTTTTGCAGTGATATATTCAATGTGCGCTTTCCATGTTAGGGTCTCGTCAAATATTACTCCTAAAAATTTGTATTGCGATACAAACTGTATTTGTTGTTGTTTTAAGAATTTATTCGGGCGATAATGCGGATGTCTCAATTTACAAAAATGTACGCATACCGTTTTAGTTTGCGATATTCTCAATCCTACCTGCTCTGCTTCATGTACAATATCGTTAACAGCTGATTGGAGTGCAGCGTTCTGTGATTTGTTTCCTTCGGAAGACGCGAATATAACCAAATCGTCCACATACATACATCTACCTATGGTGGAATAGAGTGATCTTCTTAGTTCGTTGACTGAGATTAGGAATTGGGTGACGCTAATAGGTGACCCTTGTGATATTCCTATCTCTAAGCAATGTTTGCTTGACAAAGTGTCTCCGATCTTTACACGAAAATACCGTTCTGTAAGGAATTCTTTAATGAAATTCGTCATGTTGCCTCTTATACCATATGCATGTATTTTCTCTAGAATTCCATACCTCCACACTATATCATAAGCCTTCTCGAGGTCAAAGAATATTGCGGTAGTGTGCTTTCTCATACTAAGGGATTCTTCTATGGCGGATACTACATATGAAATGTTGTCTCTCGTTGAGTATCCTTTGCGGAAGCCCGATTGATAGGTATTTAAAAGTTCATGTCTTTCTAGATATTTCATAAGCCTCTCGTTTACCATTCTTTCTAATATTTTCCCAAGGCTACTGGTTAAAGATATTGGGAGATAATTTGATTATTTTAAAGGGTCCTTTCCTGATTTAAGTATGGGAAAAATATTTGAGGTTTTCCAATTTGTTGGATATATCTCTTCGAGCCATATACGATTGTATAATACTAATAGGTCTTTTAATCTTGCTTCAGGTAAATTTTTAATCATTGCATACGCAACTTGATCTAATCCTGGAGAAGTCTCTTTAGTTTTACTGAGGGCGTAGATTAGTTCGTCCATAGTAAATGGTTCATTATATTGATCTGTACTTTCTTCGGCAAAGTCTAGCGCTACTTCTCTCACAATTAAAGTTCTTCTGAATTCTTCATTATAATTCGTTAAGCTACTAGTATCTTGAAAATATTCAGCGAATATTTCTGATAGTTGATCAGGGTCAGTAATTATATTATTTTGATCCTCTAACCTTATAGGAGCTCTATGCTTAAATTTACCTGATACAGCTTTGACTTTATTCCACACTTCGGAAATTGGTGTCTTTATTGTGATCTTTTACGTATATTGAGCCCAAGACTTTCTTTTTGAATTTAGTACTTTACGTAGCACAACTGCTCTACGTTTTTTGTACTCAATTAGATTTTTCATTACTGGGTTTTTTGAGAATATGTTTAGTGCCCGTTTACGGTTGTGGATCGCTTCTTTTACTTCAGGATTCCACCAGGGTACTGGTGGCTTATTTACTTTGTTGCTGTTTTTAGGTAATGATTTCTTTGCAGCTTCTATTACCATGTTGGTAAAGTCATTCGTTAAACAATTTATGTTTTGCTGCATTTCGATTTCCTTAATACTACCTTTAAACTGATCCCAATTCGCCTTGTTCAGACGCCATTTGTCAGTTAAAGTCCATTTTAACTTATTTCCTAATGTGGTTATCAGTAATGGAAAATGGTCGCTCCCATGGAGATCAGCTATTTGGTACCATTCAAATTTTACTAGTACTTCTGGAGATTGCACAAAAACTGTTCGACCTTGAATTAAAGTAAGTGGGCTTACCACCATTCAGAATTGCTATTTTTTCTGTGTCAAAAAAGTATTCTAGTGTTTTTCCATGATTATCATATTTTGTGGAACCCCATAAGGGACTATGGGCGTTAAAGTCTCCTAAAAGTAGGAATGGTGTGGGAAGCTGTGCTATTACTTGTTGTACCTCAGATAATTCCCAGTTACGATCTGGTAAATAGATGCTGCATATAGTGGCCTTAACTGGGTAACAGATATTTACAGCAATAACCTGCAATTGGGTATTTAAGTTAATTTGCTTAAATACCGAATTGTTATGAAGTAGTATGGCTACACCCCCTTTTGCTCTAATATAATGGTGAATGTCCTTCCTAACAATTCGATAACCTTTCAGTTGAAACTCATCACTAGTTTTAAAATGGGTTTCCTGAAGCGCAATCGCTATTGGATTGTATTCTGCAATTAATAATTTTAATTCGTCCGTACTTTTTGTACATCCATTGCAATTCCACTGGATAATATGCTATATGGTTAGGTTTAAATAAATAAATTCAAAATAAATATACCAATAAATAAATAACTAGAAGAAAAAAAAACAACGGACGTATAAACATGGAAAGACTAACAAATAAATATATCACAGTTTTATATCACAGAATTAATATCAATATAATATCACAGACTATAGGGTAGGATTACGGGGTTTACACTTTTGCCAACCCTTCTTCTTTTTCTGTTTAAGAAAATCTAGTCTTTGTTCTGCAATAATTTCCTCGTCAATCGAGGAATTAATTGAAGATACTGACGTTCTCTTCCTTTTATTGTTATTGTTATTATTATTATTATTATTATTATTATTATTATTATTATTATTATTATTATTATTATTCTGTTTATTTCTCCATAAGGGTAATTATAGTTTGTATAACGGCATTAATGCAAAGAATATACAACACAGAAAAAAATGATACAATTCATAACTAATTCTACAATTATTTGTTTTCTTCAATTCAATTCAAAATTAATGCTTATAAATTTTAGTTGATATTTAAGACTTTCCTTATAATATTGCAGGTAGAAAGGATTACAGCTTTTTGCATCGTTTGATAAAGGTTTCTTGGCATTTGCAATTTCTCTAACTCCCTGAAAAGGTTTCGTGGTATTTCTCCTGCACAACCAATTAAAAGCGGAACTATATTTACTTTGTGAACTTGCCATACCTGCTTTATCTCTGCCGCCAGTGCCATATATTTAACTATTTTGTCGTTGTATTTGGTACTAATATTTGTTGGTAATGGAACAGATATATCAATTATGTAGCAGATGTTGGTCTTTTTGTCCAAGTAAGTGGTCTATTTTCAGGAACTGTATGATCTGTAAGTATTGGTCTGTCCCAGTATAGGCCAGCGTCTACAGTCTCGTAAATTGTAGGAGGAACATATTTACAATATGGTTTTTTGTTTTGTATAGCTCCAATTTTGTACGCCAACCATGCATATATAATTTTGCCTACATTATTGTACCGTTGCATGTACTCTCTTCCTGCTAATATCTTACATGCTCCCATTAGGTGGTCTATACTTTCTGGTTTCAAGTGACACATTCTACATTTATCACAAGTGTTAGTGAAACCTAGTACAATTTTTTTGTAGTTTAATGCCGCAATGACCTGATCCTGGATACTAAGTATGAAACCTTCCGTCTCAGGGAATACATATCCTCCTTGAAGCCAACTATAAGTTGCGCTACGATCTATATAGTCATTATTGATGTTTTTTATATATTTCCCATGCAACGGCATTCTGTTCCATCTTTCAATTTCACCATTGTCGTCTATTACTACTCCTGGTATGAAGTTTCGGTCTCTTAAATTCAGAGGTGTAAGCCGATTATCTTTATTAACAACCGATATATGGAGTGACGATGTTCTATTTTGAAATAAAAAATAGTTTCTAAGATCTACCGTAATTTTGTGGTGTAATCTTATAAAATCTAGTATTCCACGACCTCCTCTACATCTTGGTAAGTGAAAACGGATAATACTTTTGTGAACTAATCTTTATGTTAAGGTATTCTGAATTTCTGTTTTCGTCCAATTTACTATGCCAAATGAGTAGCTTATTACCGGAATAACAAATGAATTAATAGCCAGTGTTAAATTTTTAGACGAGAGACCAGTCTTAAGTAAGCGTTTTATTCTATCAATGCATGTATCACTTAAGGTTTCTCTCATTTGTTTATTCTGTGCTATGCAGGCTTGCAACATTCCAAGATATTTGTATATCTCCTCATTGTTCATTTCTTTAATGTTATGTTGTTAATTTTCTGGGTTTAATATGTACGGTTTTTGTTTCGTCCATTTTCCATTCTTCATACCATTTATCCTACATTTATCGGCACCAAATTCCATGCAAATATTGTAACTAAATTGTTCAGTATATTGTAGAAGGGGCTTTAGTTTTTGCTCCGAACTCGCATATAACTTAATATCATCCATGTATGCTAGGTGACTTATTGTAGTTCTTTCAGTAAGTTGATATCCTAGTTGATCAGTATTAAGTAATGTAGATATAGGGTTCAGAGCTAAATAAAACCACAAGGGACTCAAAGAGTCGCCTTGGAAAATACCTCGACGAATCTTTATTTGTGGTATAGGTCTACCATTTAATATTATGTCAGTTGGCCATTTGCTTATAAGGAACTCTAAAGTATTGTTAATCTGTGGTGTAGTATTTCTAATAACCAGGAATGGGGAACACTATCAAATGCTTTTTTATAATCAATGTACGCCCAATGTAAATTTTTATTATTTTTACGGGCATCAAGTGTTATAACCATGTCTATAATTATCTGCTCTTTACAACCCTTAGTATTTTTGGTACATCCCTTCTGTTCCTTAGCACGTATAGAATTCGACTCAATATGTTCATAAATTTTATTTGTTAAGACAGCTGTAAATAGTTTATAAATATTTGGTAAGACTGTTATTGGTCTTTATTTACTTGGGTCTTGGCTTGGTGGATTTGTCTTTGGAACGAGATAGGTAATTCCTTGTGTGAAAAATTCAGGTGAATCTTCTTGATTTTCTATTAACATGTTAAACGCTTGTGCAATACTGTCATGTAAAAAAGTTATTTTTTCAACCACCCGGAGTTTTCCAGTTTTGCGCATGTTTCAACGTTTGAGTTATATCTTCATCAGTTATGGGGTCATTATTCATGGTTTTTAAATTTTGTAAGCATTTTTTTTTTCATTAGTACAATGTGAGTTTGCTTTGTGACGTTGTTCATTTTCCCAGATATTACTCCAGTATTGAGTTGTTTCCTGATCATTGGGTTCTTCTATATTTTCTTTATTTGTAAAAGGATTTTCTGTTATATATCTATAAAATCTTCTTGGACTTTTTTCAAACAGTTTGTTATGTAACCTTCTGATTTCAGATTTTTTGTATCTTCGTAATTTATTACTCTTCACGGCAAGTTTCTGTTTAAGCAAATCAAGAATTTCATTTAAAGAGGAATTAAATTCGTTATGATTCTTTGCAAGAATGTAATTTGCTTTACGTTGTAGTTTAATACTATGTTGCTTGTTATTATTAGACATTTGTGTAAGAATAGGTATACCTTTTCTCAAATTTTCAACTTACTGTTTTAGTCTATGCTCCCAAGATTTTTCTAAATTATTATTATTATTATTATTATTTTTTTTTTTTGTTTGATTAGGTGCATCGACAGCTAGGTCATTAGCACCCTTAACGACTGTTATCTATTTTGTATATAACTTCTAAGAACATTAAGCTGCACTATTCAAATTTTCTGCAATAAGCCAGTCTCTTTCAGGAAATTGATTAGATTGCGGATATTAGGTGTATTATTGTTTGAACATTGGGCGATACAGTCACTTAGTTTATTCTGAATTCTCTGCCTAGTGAAACTGCTACATTTTAATAACATATGAGACACGGTGAGTAATTCATTGCATTTCGTGCAGAGAGGGGCATCTGCTCCTAATAGCAAGTAAGAGGAAGTAAGGTTGGTGTGTCCAATTCGTAATCTTGAAATTGCTACCTGCTCTCTTCTTGTGATGAATTCTGGATATCTCCATATTTTATGGTTTGTTTTAATTTTTGAAAAGGGAGAATTATTGCTTACCCAGTTATCAAATGCGCGATTGACAATTTTCTTTCTTATTGACGCTTTAACGTCTTCAGGACGAACTTGATAGATGTCAATGTCTTTATTAGATGCCGCTGCCTTATCTGCAAGCTCGTTCCCTAATATTCCGCAGTGCGATGGACTGAATTAGTTAACGATACAATGCTAGCCAGTATCTTTATTATTAAAGTGTCCCTTGAGAAGGCATTTTCTAGAGCTCTTATTGAGCTTAAGGAATCATTGCAGATTAGAAACTTACTTTCTCTACTTAATTCACAATAATAGAGTGCTTGCAATATAGCATACAGTTCGGCAGTATAAACACTAGAATGATTCGAAATAGACCAGCTGTATGCTATATTCTTCACGCAAATAGCACTTCCGACTCCAGTTTTGCATTTCGACCCATCAGTGTATATAACGTTGTAACCTTCGTGGACTAGTCCTAGATTCATCACGTATACAATTATCTTCGTGTATGTTTGGTTGAGTAATTATCCATGGGGGAACTTCACATTCTTCATATGGCAATACTTGGAATGGATAATCGAGCCCAAGGTTTTGGCATATTTCAGTAGTTCTCACGCCCGCAGGGCGCATGGCAGAACTTCTATTCGTAAACTGCTCAATATCATGGTTACAGAAGGAATTATGATTAGGATGGATTGGTTGGGCATTTGTTCTAAGGGAATAGTTAAGGAGAGTTAAGCTAAGGATATCTTGGAAAGGGATACTATTATTTTCGAAGAAAATGTCTTCTAATTTCGATGTGCGGAAAGCTCCATTACACAGTCTTAGTCGTGTACAGTGTATTCTGCTCAGTTTCTGGATGTGCGATTTTCGGGCACTACATAGAACTACTCCACCGTAACTGAGTTTGGAAAGGACCAAAGACCGATATATTCTATAAAGGGTATCCTTCTTAGCACCCCATGCTATGTGAGATAGGTATTTAATGGTGTTAATGATCACTTTCATTCTTGCAGACAGTTGTTCGATGTGCTTCTTCCAGTGCAGTTTTCTATAAAAAAAAACACACCTAAAAACATACGTCGTCCTTAATTTCTAAGGTGAAATCCCCAATCCTAAACCTAGGGTGATCGTGTTTGGATCTCAAAAGACAGAAATGAACCACATGTGACTTTGTTGAAGAAAAGGTAAAGCCCATTTCATTTGCTGTCTTCACCAATCTATCGATTTCTTCTTGCTGTTAGTGGGCCTGACTTATATATAAGTAAGTCGTCCACGTAGACAGTTTTACCAGCATCTTGAGACAGGCACTCTACCAACCTATTCATAACAATTGTGAATAAAGTAACACTGAGTATGGAACCTTGTGGGATTCCATTCGTTTGTATTCGCTCTTGAGAAAGGCAATTGTTTACTCGAACCCGAAATTTTCGAATTGCCAAAAAGTTCTTTATGAACTGTAATAACCTTCCTTGAATTTTCATACGTTCCAGTTCAAGTATGATTTGGTGTCTATTCGACCGGTCGAAGGCCTTTTCAATATCAAAAAATATCGCGTACGTGTGTTGTCTTTCAGCAAAGCTGTGTAGAATGGCAGACTCTAGTTGTACTAGACAGTCAGTCGTGGACCTACATTTCCTTGCACCCATTTGACGTTTAGACAATAGACCATTTCGTTCTAAAAACCAGATCAAGCGTATATTCACCATTTTTTCCAGTAACTTGCAGATGCAAGACGTCACAGAAATAGGTCTATAATTGTCCACAAGATGAGGATTCTTGTTCAGTTTTAGACATGGGATAATAATGGACTTTTGCCACATCTCTGGAAATCGGCCATCTCTCCACACCTTATTAAAAATCGCCAAGATGTGGAGTTTTCCTTCATTGGGTAACTGTTTTATAAATTCATAGTGGATAGAATCAGGGCCAGGAGCAGAGTGTCTAGCTGTTGATAATACATTATCAAACTCTAAAGCTGTAAAAGGTTGATTATACGAAAAGTCTTCCAATGAGGCCTCAACAATTGATTCACTCTCAAGATGAATGACATTGGTATCAAAGAAATTGTGTTCAAATTGCGTAGCAAAACTATCTGCAATTTCTTGTGAATTATGTATTACTTGACCATTGGAAATTATATTGTTAATTGAGAAGCTCTGCGAAGTTGAATTCATTGATCGAATTTTGTTCCATATTTCGGAATTGCGAGTTTGATACGATATGTTTTTAACATACTCCTGCCAAGATTGTTGTTTTGCAATTTTAATCGATCTCCTTGCTTTAGCTCGTAGTTTTTTAAATGTGATTGCATTATTTATGGATGGTTCGGATTTAAAAATACGTAAAGCTTGTTTACGGTCACGAATAGCATTTTTGATATCCTCATTCCACCATGAAACGCACCTTTTCCGTAGTTTACCACTTGTTTTAGGAACGTTAGCTTCACATGCCTGCAAAATTTTTAAACAAACGTCTTTAACTGCTTTGTCTACCACGTCTACATTTGGGTTGAAGTCAGTTAAGTTGTTCCTAAACATATTCCAGTCAGCTTTCTTTAATCAATCATCTTCTAGGTAAAGTGGTTGATGACCGAGATGCTAGAAATGTAATTTGTATGGGAGCACGATTCGAAAATATTTCGTGTTGCAATACTCTCCATCCAATTTTCGGGGCCAAGACAGGAGAACAGAACGATAAATCTATTGCCGAAAAGGTGTTGCTTCTTGCATTGAAATAGGTGCCTTCGCCTGTGTTTAAAAGGATCAGACTAGTTTCATCTATAACTTCTTCAAGCACTCGCCCTCGGATATCTGAGTGTGAGGAATCCCACAAACAGTTATGCGCATTGAAATCACCAAGTATCACAAATCGACAGGGTAATTGTTTGACGAGGTCAATGATCTGCTGCTTAGCCCATAAAGAATCCGGGAGATATATACAGCAGATGGCGATTTGCAAAGGATAATTAACTCTAATAGCGATTGCTTGTAAAGAGGTCGATAGTACTATTGGAGAATGACAAATGTCGTTCTTTATGAGAATGGCAGTGCCACCATGAGCCCGTAATCCTGGTACAGAATCCCTTCTATAAGTTTTATACCCTTTTAGCGCAAATTTTTCTTCGGATTTGAACCTTGTTTCTTGCAAGCAAATTCAGAAAAGTTTCTCTTTACATATTAATAAATTTAGCTCAGCTAAATGACTTCTACATCCGTTAATGTTTAATTGGATTATTTTATCCATGACAGAATTAATTATTAGAAAATAAATAAATAAATATACATATACTTGTAAAGAGACAGTGACAAATAACTTGTATACGAACAACGTTTACAGTATTTACGACTAGATAAAATTTGACAAAACAAAACAAGTATATAAAATAAAATGATAAGATAAAATATCACAGATCAATTTATCACAGAAATATCACAGTTTTACATAAACGATAAGATGAAATACGACAGATCAATATATCACAAGAATATCACAGTTTTATGTCATCTCCTAGAACCCTCCAGCAAAGCTGGGGACTCTGCACTTTCTTTATTCACCGCACCGGTATTTTTTTTTTGCGTGGAACACCTTTTGGCCAACCCTCTTCTTTCTTTTTTTGCTTTCTAAGGCTAGGGTCAATAAATGTTTCATCAATTTCTTCATCTGATGTTGGAGATTGAGGAGCAATTCTTCTCCTGCCTTCGGAAAAGTTTTCGGTGTCCATTTCACTACCAACATCGGAAGTGATACGAGACACATCATTTATATATTCTTTCAGAGAATTTTTTAAACTGTTGATTTGGGTTTGAATAGTATTTTGCAATACCGGTAGAATCACTTTCGATACTTACTTGACTATATCTTTATTATTCTCTTTGGGTTTCGTAATTTGAGCGAAAGTACTAGATGATGTGACCACTGATGTTTGGGCCATGGTTTTGGCCTCAACGAAACTTACATTATGTATAATTCTTATTTCTTGTATTTTCGTCTCTGATTTATAAACAGGACATTCCCTTGATCTGGAAGAATGCTTTTTTTGCAGTTTATGCATATTGGGTCCACCCTACAAGTAGTACCTTCATGAGTTGGATCACCACACATACACATTGGATTGTTTTTGTAGTTTGACGAGGTGTGGCCAAACTGTTGGCATCTAAAGCAACGCATGGGATCCGGAACGAAAGGGCGAACTTTTAAATTATACATTGCTGCTTTAATGACTTTCGGTAGGTCATGTCTTTCAAAGGTTAACAATAACATGGGGGTATCTACCAATATTCCATTTTTCCTACTTTTCAGTCGCTTTATCTCTACCACGCCTTCTGCTTTTAAACCTTCTTGAATTTCTGGAACGGATGCGTTCAAAAGGTCTCTACAGTAAACAATTCCTTTACGGCAATTTAAAAACTTATGAGGTGTAACCTCTACATCCAATTCACCAATCTTTTTCAGTTTTAGTAACGTTTCAGTTTGCTTTTTTGAAACTGTTTCTATCAACAGTCCTTCTTTTAATTTACTAACTCTTTTAGTTTCACCGGCTATGCTATAAATACTCTTACTAATCATAAAAGGGCTGACTCTTTCAAAATTACCTTCTGGCAACAATTTAATGGCCAGGAACCGAGGGTAACTCGTCTCACTGACCAAATTTATATTTTTCCTTAAAGCAGGAAAATTGTCTCCGTTTAAAGAGGGAGACGACTCTTGAGAACAAGAAATAGAATTCACAGTGTTCCCACGAGAACAGGAAGAAGAATGGTCAACCACAGCAGAGCACCTATACCATGGCAAGGCTAAATACTGTGGGGGGCACCAAGCCCCCACAGGCGTTTCAACGCTAAGGACCAGGCCTCCCCCTGGCCACGCTTAGGCATCCCTTCGCGCAATCCCTTCAGGACTTAAAACTGCCAAACGACCTTGGGATTGGGGGATTTTTTATAGAGGTTACCTTCCTCGTAGTCCAGGCAAATAAGACAAGACCACCGACCGCTAGCTGTACGACGTTCCCTAGCCACGCCCTGCTAGAGTCTCTGAAGTACAGTTCGCGGTTGCGGTATTAGGATACGGCTAGCGCTCAGCCGTCCCCAGCAGGGACATCCCGGGCTTGCCACACCCGTATACGCTTTTGATGGATCATGTCCTGGGAAGAGAAGAAATAAAAGGGAAAGGTCCCTCAGCTTACGCTGGGAGCCTGAAGAGAGCAAGGGTTAGAGTGAGGGTACTCCGATAGAAAAGAGTTATAGTAAGGGAAGCCACCCCAGACTAGTGTGAACTTCCAGCTAAGGGAACGCAGGCTTGCCGTCCCTGTCCTTGTTAGTTACAATGCCCCACGTAAACTGGTCCGTGACGTCGTATTATTTAGAGCTAGCAGTGGCGGGTTGACGCCACGAGCTCATATTTAGGTGTTGGCCTTGCATCACTTACGATCATTTGCAAGGTCGTTCCCCTATTCGCCACCTGGGGACGCGCCTAGTGGGTAGTTCAACCCCTACGATTATTATTATTATTATTATTTTTATTAGCTATAATTTAATGAAACAGAATGAAATATTTATTTTAAGATGTTACAAATTTATGCGAGAATGCTGTCGTTGTACCAAACAGGAAACCTAGAAAGTGTTAACAGACATACAAAAAAAAGGAACACTATTGTTATTATGCTGCGTTCATTTAAGCTATGTTGAAAATCTTTAAACTGTAATTAAATAAAAAATGACAAAGTTATATCGAAATGGATACATTTCATTTCGGTCATTAATTTTAACATATATAAAGAATTCATTATATATATATATATATATATATATATATATAATACTAGTTTGTTGAGGAGGCAGTCAATTTATGTAGGTTTAATTAGGCCAGGGTTAAGCAGACTCTTTGATATGTGTTTTACATTAACCGTATATTAGATCTGGTGTAGTTTTAAATTAACGACAAGTCATTTAATGGAATTGTATTTGGAAGTTGTACATTGGTTCAGTTACATCTACTTTAATTTGGTTGTTTTATGGTTTTTTAATCTTAGTATATTTTAATATATAAAATAACTTTTAATTGCTGATCTCTGTGTAGGCGAAAAATTTTAATGCTGCTTTATTTATTAGTCTCACGACATTTGTCTTGAAAATGAGAATAAACCTTCTCGAAAGCTCGACACATATCAAAGAGTCTGCTTAACCCTGGCCTAATTAAACCTACATAAATTGACTGCCTCCTCAACAAACTAGTATTATTAATTACTATCAGTCATTAGTACCTTCTCTTTGTATATATATATATATATATATATATATATATATATATATATATATATACAGTGCGTTCAATATAATCGGACGCACTCAATAACTCTTTTGTATTGCGTTTCACAAGAAAGTGTTTAAATAGTTTTTTATTCATTTACAAATACTCTATTAAGTGCTTGGTTTAGATAATTTTGTAAGCTTCCGGTTTGACCGGAAGCGCACATATTTTTTTAAATTACGCTGTATATATATTTTTGCATTTTTGCATTGCCTATTTTTTTCTCAATACATACGTATAAAATTCTTATAGGGTTTTATAAAAAAAATTAGAGAAAAATGCCATCGAAAGTTTTTCAATTTTATTATATGATTAGAAAAATTAAACAAAATCAGTTATAATTAGCGAATAAATTGTACAAAGTTGCCACCATTCTGTTCTAGACATGCTTCTAATCGTCGCCTGAGTTCATGGTTAGTTGCTTTTTTGATTTGCTGCGTAGTTAAATTAACACATGCAGCTGTAATTTTATTCTTTAAGTCTATAACATTTAAAGGTGGATCGGTATACACCACTGTTTTTAAATGACCCCACAAGAAAAAGTCTAACGGTGTAAAATCCGGTGATCTCGCAGGCCATTCTACCGGGCCGTTAGTTCCTATCCATCGTTCATTGAACGTTTGGTTAAGATATTCTTTTACTATCAACGCGTTGTGAGCTGGAGCTCCATCTTGCTGGAAATACAATTGTTGTCGCAGAAGCAGAGGAAACTCACCGAACATTGTTGGTAGCACGTTATCTAAAAATTCAAGATACCTATTGGCGTTTAGATTACCATCATAGAAATAAGGCCCTAGTAATTGGTTTCCAATTAAACCGCACCAAACATTAGTACCCCATACGGTTTGATGGTTCGTTTCCATTGACCAATGAGGATTTTCGTCAGACCAATAACGATTGTTTTGTTTATTAATAACTCCATTATTTGTAAACTTGGATTCATCTGTCCATAAAATATGATCTAAAAATAATGGATTGTGATCACATTGCTCAACTATCCATGCAATCAAAGTTAATCTCCGATCAGAGTCTTGAGGCCCCAAGTGTTGAACCAAATCGACTTTATACAGCAGCATTTTGAATTTTTTTAATGTCCTGTGAATTGAGCCAACTGATACACCTACTTCTTGCGCTACATGTCTAATAGATGACCGTGGATTTACTCTAAAATAACCCAATATTTGTACTTCAATATCTTCGGTCAAAACATTTCTTTGTTGTTCTAAATTCTGATAATTTACTCCTGGTAATGTTCCACGCATTCTAAGCGATTGTTCAATTTTTCGTATGTAACTTTCGGAAGGATGGTATCTATTGGGATATCTTTCTGCGTATAATTCTACCGCTCGTCGAGAATTACGTTTACATTCACCGAAAATTAACAACAGGTCAACTTTTTCACTGTTATTCATTTTAAACAATTATTTCGATTGAAATCAAATTAAACTTTTATCTGATTGTCAATTGCAATAAACGAAAAAACAATTGCGATGCGATTTTGTTGACGTACGCTGCCTACGGTTTTGTTTGATTCTTCTAATCGTACAATAAAATTGAAAAACTTTCGATGGCATTTTTCTCTAATTTTTTTTTATAAAATCCTATTAGAATTTTATACGTATGTATTGAGAAAAAAATAAGCAATTCAAAAATGCAAAAAACTATTTAAACACTTTCTTGTGAAACGCAATACAAAAGAGTTATTGAGTGCGTCCGATTATATTGAACGCACTGTATATATACAGGGTGGTCCTTTTAAAGTGTTACAAAGCGATATTGAGAAATGGCTGAATGAAAATAAATGAATAAATGGGTCGTTGTTAACTTTTGACAGAGTATAACGTTTTAACCCTTTCCACTTTTAGGTGGGGTAACTTTAAATGTTAATGAAAGGTGCAGTTTTCTCCAGATTCGTAATCTCCAGAAAAACTACGTTATAATCATCAATGAATAATTAATGCCAATGTCAATGTCACTACGCTAAATTTAACAAAATCAAAAATAAAATCAACTAAAGAAAAAACTGATATTAGGTACATTATTTTATTATAATACATAGATTATTGGGCTCAAGAAAATCCACACTGGATGCGAACAGTCGCTAATCAACACCCTTGGTCGATAAATACCTGGTGTGGGATATTTGGCGATGTTGTTATTGGACCTCATTTTTTCGATGGTAATCTTAATGGACAGCGATACTGCGATTTCCTTCGAAATGACTTGCAAAGATTGACGCCAAATATTCCAGAGCAACAACGTGATGCAATTTGGTTCCAGCAAGACGGCGCACCACCACATTTCTGTCGAGAAGCACGTGCTATATTGAATGACACTTGCCCTAACAGATGGATTGGACGTGGGGGACCAGTAAATTGGCCTGCAAGATCGCCAGACTTAACCCTCTTGATTTTTTCTTGTGGGTTTCGTCAAAGAAAAGTCATGGTGACTGCTCCAACTACAGCCGAAGACATGAGAGAAAGAATTACGCGTGCAGTTCGTGAAATCACCCCAGATATGTTATTCAGAGTGCGGAATTCTTTTCGAAAGAGGGTTGATAAATGTTTAGAACAAAATGGTCGTCATTTTGAACACCTATTATAATAAAATAATGTACCTAATATCAGTTTTTTCTTTAGTTGATTTTAGTTTTAATTTTGTTAAATTTAGCGTAGTGACATTGACATTGGCATTAAATTATTCATTGATTATAACGTAGTTTTTTCTGGAGATTACGAATCTGGAAAGAAAACTGCGCCTTTCCATTTAACATTTTAAAGTTAGCCCTAAAAAGTGGAAAGGGTTAAAATATTACTTACTCTGTCAAAAAGTGTCCCCCAACGACCCATTGTATCCCTAGATATTTCATTTATTTTCATTCCTTTAAAAGGACCACCCTGTATATTTAATTTAGAATAAGGATGGTAACCAGCTGTTAAGCCATAATGACTTAGCTGGACCCTTAACTGATGTACATATTTTGAAAATAAATCATTCATTCATTCGTCATTATCATTATTACTATTATTATTACTATTATTATTATTATTATTTAGGCAGTGATTTGGTGCCGCCGGTGTTACAATTTAAATGTATGTTTATCTTTTTTGGGATTTCTAATGGTGTATTTTTATGTTATACAATCTAAACATTTCGATAATACCTACTTACAGTTATCTTCGTCAGTAGTAATATCTATTAAAATTGTTAAAGATGTTGAAACAATTTTGTGAAAGTTGAAAAATTAAAACATAAACAATTTTAATAAATATTATACTGACGAAGATAACTGTAAGTGTTATCGAAACGGTTATATTGTATAATATAAAAATATTCCATTAAAAAAAAACCAAAAAAGATAAGTATTTTATTATGTGTAATAATGGTGAAAGTTTACATTTTCATATTAAATGTATGTTGTTACTAAATTCATTATAAAATTTCAGTGGGCATCGCAGAGATATGCAAGTTAACATTAAAGGTTTTGTACCAAATCATTGAGTAAAAAATCATTTACTTAATGACCAAATCTTATTGAAAAAAGTAAAGAAAAGAAGATATCTTGTTCTACACAGCCTATTGCATTTCATCTATAGAACGATTTTATCTTACTTCATTTTTGCCTTACGTAGAAATGTATGCATGAGAAAGTTGATAGCTTTTACAGTTTTTGCTCCGATTTCTAAGCATGCATTTTACGTTTCTCTCGTATTGAAAAGTTGTTAAGAACAACTATGTGTGAGTACTTTTACGTTTCTGTTGGCTTCAACTTTGTTTTATTCTATAGAGTAAGAACGAAATGAATACCACAATGAAGAGTATTTATTATCAGTTTGAATGTATGAAAAGCTATCAAATGTTACATGTGTAGGTGGATTCCGCAATGCGTGTACCATTACTTGGTTTAAATCAACTACATAATTCTGAAAATTCAAATATTCTTTGAAGTGCGTAATGAGCACAATGTTTATAAAATCACAGATTAAAGCAAATTTATCCTTTGATATTTTAATTAGTTAAGAAATTGGTTTCACAAATAATTTTATTTTCGATATTACCCCTCTATCAAACTTTGTTCTTTGTTTAGAAATAATTACATCGAAACAACTTCTACTAAGTTTCATAAAAGAGAATTCGGTTGTGTTTTAAGTCTGTCATAAAGCTCTCAGATATGATATTCATTTTCCTATTCCAATCTCATTCAATTCTAGAATTGCTGATTCATAGTCATGGTAATAAGTTGTTGTCTTCCTTCTTAATTTAGAAGGACAAAATTACAGTAAAGCAAAACGCATTTTCTTTCCAACTTTACATTTTAGCTTATAGTGTAATAAATCATTTATCACGTTTGTAAATTTTCTCGAAAATTTAGAAGTTTGTTTTATACTACAGATGAAATCGTATCTCTTGGTTTTGTGTACTGTAAGAATTTATGGTTGTCACTTTTTGTCATTTGCGTTGCGCACGTCGAGTTTCATTTAATAAAACTTTATGATGGATTTGAATTTAAAAAAAATTCTTAACAAGGTACTTTGTAAAGGCGTAATTTAAGGCCTATATCAGTTTTTGTTAGTTGGACGTAATATTTTAGGGCTGCCACCTTATTCACAGTTGATATCAATTACATATTTTGTTCTTTTACAACTTTCAGTGCTTAAGATCGGCATGACTGCGTACCATGATAGGGTTTTGCATTCCCTTCATTTTTTTTGTCGTGGTTCACTTAGAATATTAAAAAATATTGCAAAATGTATGAGACTGATGAATTATTAGAGGATTTCAAATGCTTGGGATTAAGTGGGTACTCTATTTTTAAACCCTATACGTTTGAAACTTGCATCGTTCAATCTGCTTTGATGTATATGTTATTTAGAACATTTGACAGATATAAGTAGGTTGATTCCTAGTAAATCAATACCGGGTGAAAGAGAACAGGAAAAAGAGTTTTCAAGTATTATGTTGATTTCAACCTGTGCAAATTGTTAGATTTTTAATCTCATCAAAATGCATGCATGAAAAGCCTGTAAAGAAATTCATTCAGTATGGTGGGTGTTCTTTTTTATTACCTGCCTTTTAACTGTCTTGTACGATTGATGGATGTTATCCGGTTGATTTTAAATTTACCCGATTGAAAAACTTTTAATGTCGGCATTAAAAAAATCGCTTGTAGATCTGGGTATATTATATATTCTTAAACCGTTTGAAATAACCAATAAAATAAATATACTTAATTTCTGCTAGGTATTGTCATAGAAGCGTACTAACTATAAACTAACTAGTTTATACGCGCTTCCGTCTCTAATCTCTGCTAATTAGCTGGGAATGTTGATGCCAAAGCTTTAAAACATTAATTTGGTTATTTTTAAATACGCAATATAAAACATAATAAAACAGTCTAGAGTACCCCACTAAAGTTACAAAGATAAGAAATTTATTCATTATCTCTAACTTCGGTAGCAACGCCTACGTGCCAGCACACCTACATCCACGTTGCACGTACCATTTTACTATGTATAAACAGCTTCTTTAGAATTGCGGTAGTAATAAACATGCTCATCGTTTTTTTTTACTTGAAGTATTAGGATTTATTCTTTTTAGTTTGTTTCATATACGTTTGAAGTTAAATATGCGCTACTTGTTATGCACGTAAAATTATACAGACGCGCATACTTCTGGGCTTGTCGACAAGTACTCTTTAGCTACTGCACTTATTGACAAACAATATATTTAATTCATGAATAGCAGTAGCGATTGATTTGAATTTTATATCAACAACGTACTTCAGATTTTGATGTTGCACAGTATTTTAGTTGAAAAACACTGAAAACCGAACAAAATCTCGTTTAACCTTATATCACAATTGAAAACATGAAATCGTGTGGGTTCGTGTTTGGTATATATGTGAATAGTTTAAGCTTTCTATGTAATTGGTACCTAAGCTTGTTATTATCTCATATATAACACTTGTGTGTTTTGACTACATCTTATTCATCTAGAAACTAACTGTTGTTAGATTTAAAGTTAAAGAAAATAAACTTTCAATCACCCTTTAGTTTGTATTTAAAAATATTGAAACTGATCCAGCACTAATACAAGTAAATATGCTAGAATTATAAGAAATAAAAAATTCCTCTCGAAGTCCAACTTAAACGAAGAGAAATTGTTGTTTCAATAAAAAAGGTAAGTTTATCAGGTCGTAAGAGAGGCAGAGATATATCCATAGCTATAATCAGTCAAGCAAGTCGAGCGTCACTCATTTTTTGAATAGGTTCATTAATTAAAATACAACAAAAAATGAGAGAGTTGTACTTTAATACCACATGTAATCTTAGTAACTAACACAACAGCTCTATTTATTTGTATATTTAACAAAACAAAATAATGTCAGCTGCTTAATTTCAGTATAAAACCAAATTAAATGGTACTTAACTGTTCGCAGAGCTTTACGATAGTAAACTAATTCTTAATCGATAACTAAACTATACATATAATATATCTTTACGTAAATTATTTCAAAATGAAGGATGATTGAAACTGTACAACTTTAATGTAATAACACAGTTTAGTTTGATCTATGTCAACAAAATATGACTGAGGTAAGGTTATGCACTCAAATATTGTTATCTTAAGAAACATTAACAAGTCAACTGTTTCCTTTTCATTACAACAGTATTAAAACTTGTATTTATAGATAGAGAAATTTTAATACCGTCCCATTAAAGTGATGACTGATACATCATTACGTCAATGTAAATCATTTTCTGAATGTTATAAAGCAATTAACGCAGTTAATTTAGCTACAGTTGGTTCACTACTGAACTTTTCAAAAATTAATGAACCTTTGACTGGTCATTAATTTTGACCCATTTTAAACTTAGTGTTTATGCGGAATATAATATGTTTAAACTTTTATGTCTTCAAAATTTATTTAACGATCTCTTGTTCGTTACGCTGGACCCAGATAAATTTAATGAGCTCCTTTAAACAAATCCTAATGTACTTTTTAAGGTATAAAGCAAATAATACGAATTTTGTGTTTAAAATTGAGCAGTAATTTACGGAGTGGGCAATTATCCTGTTTTCTACGAACATTCATGATTTTTAACATCTCGTCTAAGGCTATTTAACGAAAAATTTCAATCCTAATGTCACCTTATACCATACATTATCAATTTTAAGAATTATTTTAGGGACGTCATGGAAACGGAAAATAATGGACGAATTTAGACAATTAGCTTCTAAAACAAATAGTATATCTTTGTTTTAAGGTTCACCTAAATCCTACACATACTGAAGATACCGTCATAAACTTAAATTTATCACCCACGTCAGGAAATTAGTATGAATACTTTTACTATTTGGAAGTTAAAGTTTTTTACAACTCTACACCTACCTTATGTGATTAAATTTTGTTTCAAAGCGGTTTAATAGTATATAATTTATTAAAGATCTAACTATTTATTGTTACTACAATAGAATAGTTTTCACTAGTAGACTTTCAAATACATGCACCTAATTGTTACAGCAGGCTTATTTATTGCGTTTTCATAATTTCAAATTTGTCTGACATTTTAATTAATTTTTAAATCTGTCATTACTTCTGACGACAATTACTGTACCAGTTATCAAACCGTATACATTTTGTATAATTTATCTTAAAAATATACAAAAAGGATAAGCATTTGTAATTATTACTTTAAATCGTGAAAGTGTACATTTTGATGGTTTGCTAGATATTTCTGAACTTTCCAATTATATAATTCTTAAAACTTTGCAGTTAGCGATATTGATAAAGTATATATATATATATATATATATATATATATATATATATATATATATATATATATATATATATATATATATATATATATATATATATTCGACAATGTATCTTTCATGAGATATATTGATGTTTCTGAAAATAATGAAATAATGAGATTGCATTATATTCTTTTGCTCTTCGTCAAGTACATAAACAAGTTACTAAGTTTTCAGAAAAATCGCTTATTGTTGCTTAATTTAATACAGTGTTAATTCAAACTGCAAAAAAATTAGTTTATCAAATGTACTTTTTTTTAGTATTTCATAGTCAAAAATGCTTCACTTCCATAATGCGTTTTTCTCTCTAGAATGTATGCGTTTATTAAATAATTTTTTATTTAATGTGTTAATCAAAATTATTTCACATTCAATAAGATTTATCTACAAAATATGATTCACCTATGGGCAGTCCAATTTCACCAATTTTAGCTAATATCTTCATGGATAATTTAGCAGATCAAATTTTTCAATGAAACGTTTCTGATAAGATTGTTTTTGGTTTCGTTATGTTGATGATATTTTAGCATGTTTTGATAGTTTATTAGATATAATTGATGAGTTTTTAATGAATATTAGCAATTTACATCCTAACATAAAATTTACACTAGAGAAAGAACAAATTGGAACTAATCATTTTCTATATTTAAACATAAAAATTAATACACAGAACAAGTTTGAGTTCTCCATATTCAGAAAACTTAAAAATACAGACATTTCAATTCCAAACGATTCATGTCAACATAAAACATATAAGTCAGCTTGGTGTAGATCTTTAGAGCAGTGTTATTACCATTAAACCAAACAAATGTCAATAAAGAAATATCAATTATAAAACAAATTGCACAAGCAAAGGGTTACATTTCGAATATAATCGACACTTTCGTTAAAAATCAAAAGTAAAAATCATTCATCAAAAAGGTTTACCCAGTTAACCCAGAACTGATAGAAAATAAATCTATATCGATTTCATATTGTGGAAAAATATCAGAAAAAGTAGCACACATATTTCAAAAGAACAAAAAGTACAAAGTAGCTTCAAAACTAATACCAATGTTATTAAATATTTATTTAATGCGAAAGACTCAACTTATAAATTGAACTGCACATTCTGTAATTCTGTTTATATTGGACAAACACTAAGAAACTTTGACATTAGATACAAATCACACATTAGATGTTACAATATATATATATATATATATATATATATATATATATATATATATGATATATATATATATATATATATATATATATATATATATATATATATATATATATACAGACAAATCAAATTATGCCAAACATTTAACTGTACACAATCACCTTATGACTTCACAAAACAACATTAAATTTTTACATTTTTGTAATAAAAAGATGCTCTGAAGATCTGAAATTTAAACAGAAAGTACCTTTAATGAACTAACAGGTTGATTTTATAGGCTCACCTTTAACATATATTTTAAATATAGAATTTTATTTTATATCAAGTTTCCTGTTTTATCTTAATGATTTGTTATCATAACTACACGTGTTGAAACGCGTTGAGAAATAAGTAATTCAATCACAATTTACCAATTTTTATTCATTTTTACATTTAGATAAGTTAAAACAATTTTTAATTTCTCATTTTGTCTAAAAATAATTATACAACGTAATCTCAACTTAACACATTTAAGTTAAGTAATTTATATAATTTTGAGAATTGTATACACATTCTGCTCATCATTTTGATCTTTATGTAATTTTAAAGAAGTTAAGACCTTTTCTTAATTTTAATATTTTCTAATAATAAAAATATAATTTATATTACTCAAACATTTACCTACTCCAAGTTGACAGAACCAAATGATTTCCAAAAAAAGAACATTTTATACAAATATCATAACATTTAACTCTAATCCTTGATTTCTATATTGATAGCGTAACGTAAACAAAACAAAAGTAGAACATTACCATAAAAGGCAAACGTCACAATTACAGCTTCAAACTCAGCATGTATATTATGTATGAGACGGGGCTTGCCCATAACTTGCCCATAACGTGATAATATGTGTGTGAATAGGTTTAAGAAATTAAAAATAGAAGTGGAAGCTTTTTAATAATGGAAAAATTAAAAAATCGCAGGGAGCGAGATCCCGGAGGCTATGCAGGATGAACAAGAACGTCGAATTTTAGGCTGTCGATTACCAGCAGCGTGGCATTTCAAGTGTGTGCAAAAGAACTTGACCGCAGCCACCAACACGTTGAACATGGTTTGCCTAATGCTCTCAGTGATTTCACCGTCAAAGATACGTTGGTTTAAGCGCATGTACACAGATAGAATACGGGATGACATTTCAATCACACTAACTAACCACGCCTCGTATATAAACTAGATTTTTATTTTAATAAAAACAGATTGAATTGTCTGTCTATTTCCAAATCTTTTAAATTGATAGATGAGACTATCAACAAGGGATCAGGTCTACAAAATTAAATAATGCTGTAGAAGATCTTTTATTCTTAACACAAGCGTCCAAATATTTGAGCCTAAGAAATATTATAGGCACTAACTTTACGAAATTTACGAAACAACTGTATATTTTATCAGAAAGTCTGATGTCAGTACGTGATTTTTTTATGCCTGTCTCATGTTGGATTCCCAAAGAGCATATAAGGTTAAGAGAGAATGTACACCACGGTGCTAGTACGTACTCCCCGTCATACATTAACATTTGACACCTGGGGTTCTGCTATTTTACGCAAACGCTATAGCGGAAGCTTATTATTTTTCTCTGGATGTTCTTACTTCGTCCATGATTCTTGTTAGGGTTCTAACTTTTGATAGAATTCAAATAAGATACTGAAATTGTCACATATCTTCTATAAACATCGAACTACTGGGCAAAAAGGTCTTTAAGCCAGCTCGCCAGTATTTTATACACTAATCTTGTTGTGGGCGCGAGGTTCCCTCGATGAATTGGCGAAAACCAATTCAAATAATACAAATTTCCCCGGAAATTAACAAATCTTCCTTCATTCGAATAAGGACAAGAAAAATATATTCGTGTTTCTTTTTTTTAGTTTTTTCGTTATTTTCAATTTATTTTGTATTCATTTTTTTATTTAAAATTTCGTTTCTTTATTGATTCATACTGCAAGCCATAACGTTCAAATGGATGCTCTCAAAATAATTTCTTATAAAGACTGCGACTCTATGTGAACATACGCGCGCGCGCGCGTGCGTGTGTGTGTGTGTGTTTGTGTTTGTGTGTTTGTGTGTTTGTGTGTGTGTGTGTGTGTGTGTGTGTGTGTGTGTGTGTGCGTGCGTGCGTGCGTGCGTGCGTGCGTGCGTGCGTGCGTGCGTGCGTGCGTGCGTGCGTGCGTGCGTGCGTGCGTGCGTGCGTGCGTGCGTGCGTGCGTGCGTGCGTGCGTGCGTGCGTGCGTGCGTGCGTGCGTGCGTGCGTGCGTGGTGCGTGCGTGCGTGCGTGCGTGCGTGCGTGCGTGCGTGCGTGCGTGCGTGCGTGCTTGCGTGCGTGCGTGCGTGCGTGCGTGCGTGTGTGTGTGTGTGTGTGTGTGTGTGTGTGTATGTAGGTGCGTGCGTCTGTACGCGCGTTTACTTAATATATATTTTTTTGTGTATTTGTATGTTTGAGGGTTTACGTGCCTACTTTTTTGTAAGTTTACTTATTTGCGTGTTTGTATAATTCAGTGTTTACGTAATTACTTATTTTCCGTTTTTTTGTTTGCATATGCTTGAATGTGTTATCGTCTTGCTAGTTATTTGCCTTTTTTAGTTTCTTTGGATATATTTTCTTGCTTGTTCGGGGTTGGATGTTAGCAGAGGCTTGTTCTTTGAGTAAAATGCTAGTTTCTGGGTTGTTTTGACTTAATTTTAAATTACGTTTTGTAATTCTTCAAGTTAGTCGGCCATTGGTGTCTTTGCCTAACAAAGAATTTGTGATTTTCCACTAACTATAATTTATAGAAGTTGAATAATGTTCTAAAGTTTGTTAGAAAGTATTGCTAGTGTATTGTGAAATTCTAGTGAAAGTTTTAACCTTGATGGTGAGACGGTGATGTGTGACAAATGAAAGTGGTTACCTAATGCTAGTGAAAAAAAAACCTTGACGTTTCGGGTAGGAGTGACAAGTGATCGTGTTTACGTAGTCCTACTGAAATGTTTCAGATTGTACTTCGTATTTAACCAAAACACCAAAAGTAAACAATCTAGTTAAAAATTAAATGTTGTAAACAGCGTTGCAAGTTCACATTGCTTCAATGCTAAGATGCTAAACCAAGATGGTAGAAAAATTCTGGACCCTTTGAGATATGCAACTCACCGAAGGTGACCTGGAGTGTTTTTGGTGAGGACCAATTTGAAGAGATCACGTGGAAAAGGTCAAGCAATCAATCAAGATCAAAACAGCCCACTTTGTGAGCAAGGTGTGGGACCAATCAGAAGTGAGGAGCAAAATTCTGGACAAAAGGATATGGACCGCTTTGAAATATGCAACACATAGAAGATGATAACTAGCCCAAAAAGATTATCGAAAATACTACTTCCACACTGGAATGACGATCGTATTTCTTATTATTATTATTTAATGGAAATAAACAATTAAAGTTTTTCTAAAAACATTGTACGACAGAAATGATCCTGAAAATAGATTAATTCTTGTTAACGTCCACTTACGAAATTAATACAAATCAACTAAAACTTAAGCACATATATCAGTCACATAGTATTACAAGTAATTTACAGCTAGATATTTCAATGGTTTCTATTATAATAAGTGCGCCTACTTCAAACACAAAACAAAAAATAAATTTAGAAATAAATAATTAATCAAGCGAAGTACCTTCAACAGCTAAAATAATTTCCTTCGTCATAGAATTTAGCAAATGTTCAGCCTATTGCCAAAAAAAAGGCGATAAGACCGATCCCTCAAACTACGAACGAGTTGCCATCACTTCCATTTTGACTAAAACCATGGAAAAATCCACCAATCACCAATTGCTTTCTTTCCTTGAGACTAACAAACTCCTTAGTGACCACCAATGTGGTTTTAGACAGAGTCGTTCAACAGGTGATTTTATTTCATATGTGACCAAAGTTTGGAAGAGTACATTAGAACAATCCAGTGAAACAGTTGTATCCGTCTTAGATATCTCAAAGACATTTGACCAAGATTAACATAAGTGTTTACTCAGATCGTTTGGATTAAATGATACGCTCATCAACTGGGTTTCTAGTTTCTTTGATAAAAGACGTATACGTGTCGTAGTTGATGCATTTTTCAAAAGAAGTTAAAATTAACGCGGGTGTGCTAAAGGGATCAGTAACAGCGCCTACACTTTTTCAGCTATACATGAATGATGTTATTTCTTCAACAACTAACCCAATCCATTGATTTGAGGACTACGGCACTCTTCGTTTCAGTTCATATCAGTCTACTCATAATCTACATTCTATCTCAAATAACGAGATTAAAACCGAAATGGCAATTTCATTCAAATAAGACATTCAACCTATTCTTGAATGGGGAAGTAATAATCTAGTTAAATTTAATGTTAAAAAATCTCAGTGTTGCCTCGTGCCCGCCAAAAAAGATCGATCATTTCCTGTTGTAAGTATGGATGACTCAGATCTTTAGTTTTCAGACTCTATTAATATGTTGAAAATGACGGTATCTTCAAACCTATCATGGGTTGACCATTTTCTGTCAGCTACCAAAACAGCTGCTCGTAAAATAGGCTTTTTGTACAGATCTAAGCGGTACTTTACCTCCCAACAACTCTTTCTGCTGTATAAGACCCAAATTCGACCTCATCTAGAGTATAATTCTCATCTCTGGGTTCGTGCTCCCCAATATGCTCTCGATAGCGATGATCGTGTTCAAAAAAGAGCGATTAGGCTTATAAATGACCAGTCCTTCACTTCTAACATACAGTCCCTTTAGCATAGAAGAATCGTTTCAGTTATTTCTTTGTATTATTGGTATTGCAATGGTTATTGTGCTGCTAAATTACCTTCTTTGATACCTTCTCGGGTCACCTTTGCTAGGAATACTCGGTTTGCGTATTCATATCATCAGTATGCAGTGCAAATCTCCTCTTGTTGTACCAAACGGGCGCAATCGTCATTCTTCTACACGGATTCTAAACTCTGAACGCTGCCTAGTTCCTGTTTTCCTCTCCCTTATGATATAAAAAAAATGTAAGTTAGCCGTTCATAGGCATCTCTTGGCAATTCAATATCCCGCTATCCATCCTCGTGAGTACTTTAGCACTGTAAGCCAAAGTTAGGCCATTCAGGTCCACAATTATTAAAAAAAAAATCTCGTTCAAAAATTTAATATAGTGATTATGGATGGCAAATAGCCCGCGGCCCTTTAAAATTTTGAAAATAGTTGATAGGGAGTGTCAATACGTCGTCAATACAGAATTGTCTAAGCGGATTAGTAGTAAACACTAGGAGGAACGCACCCTATTAGAAAATTATTGTTTATGTATGAATTTTGTTAAGAAAAAAGGATGTTCATGTGGTTTTTGCTTATCATACATCAAATTGTCTAAGGCCTAGTTTTTCAGTACCAGAGAATGCCAAAGATAAAATATGCTTCGGACCACGTAGATTCTGTTCAAACTCGCCACCAATCAAGGTAAACGGTTGTTTGTTTTTGAGAGTTGCACCGTGTAAGCGAGTACGAAGAGAGTCTTTACCAGAAGCTGATCTAACACTGAAAGTAATTATATATTATTTCTGCTTTGTCAAAACTGCGGAGTGCAGTGTGATCTGAAAACACGCTACAACAAAATGTAAGTTACTTTTTATTAGCATTGCTAGTTAACATACTTTGTTTGTTGTTATACTTTTCTTAACGTCGTAAATGGTAGTAAATTTTGAAAAGACAAAATATAACGAAAACGACAAAGAAATATCAAAATACAATGGAGTAAATGTGTGTACTATGTATTATTGTGCCTGCTGGGTATATTTTGTCCGCAAATTTTGTGCACTGATACCTTATATATTCTATTTGGTTATTGTTGAATAGAAGTCAAAATCGAGACAGAGACCAAAAGTTGTGAAGAAAAATAATCCTAACAACAAACGAAAATTTCTTAATAAATTCACGCCTACCGATACAATTCAAACTGTTCAGATCCTTGTCGCGATATAGTAGTCTCTACCAGTTATGGATTAGTCCAACCACCGGTCAAAATTTGTAATGTCTAGATTTTAGCAAAATCCGAAACAGGCTGTTTTAAATATGAAAATGTTAACTTTCACGAATATCACACATAACTAAAATAGTTATTTATTTATTTTTATATAAATTTGAACGTTTGGATAATAATTACAGTAATCGTCCTCATAATCGTAATAGCTTTAAGAATTAATATATAAGATATGAGAACAAAAATGTAACGTGCGTTTAATATATCATTTTGATATACGTATAAAGCCAACTATGGAATCTAATTTTATTTTAGGATCTTAGCATCTTTAATAAATTAAATAATATTAAACTGTCGTGAAGATGATAAATCAGAACACCCTCTAACGGGCAAAGGTTAACAAAGAAAAAGGTCATAATCAAAGAACAAATTTACCAATATTTAATCAAGTTATGATGAAGTGTAAAGTTGTGAAAAATTGTAATTTGAAATTGTTAAAATCATTCACAAATAAAAACTTGAAAAAGTTTTCGGTTATTAATAATTGTAGTTGTTATTGTACACTGAAAACACAATGTGTACGTTTAATATGATTTTAATGTTAACTACGTATGTTAAATTTTTCTCGTTCTGTGGTGCCTTAACATATTTGATTGGTAAAGCATTTACTTCAATGTCTAGAACATTCTATCTGGAATATTTTGTTGGGCTGCATTTTAGACATATTGTATTAGAGAAGCTTTGTTTTGCGGTTTATAACCATTCGGGGTTAATGACACCTAAATGTATCTTTATGTACCACTTTCATTGGAAAACCAAACGCATTACATTAAAGGACAAAAACGTCATTGTGAACCAAATATGTTCGAAAACGCCAATTTCATTGGTAAAATGCATTGCCTCGATGGACAAGAACGAAAATTTATAGTTTTAGGGCATTGGCCGTCATCTTAAGCAAACAATGTCTAAAAAAATTGGTTTATACGCCAATTTTATTCGGGGAACGACCAAATACATTGCCTCGAAGCGAAAAAATCAAAATTTTTGGTTTTAGGGCGTTGGTCATTGGTCATAATTTTGGGCCAGATATGCTCAAAAACTTTATTCACACACTAATTTTTTTGGAAAAACGGTGAAACACATTGCCTTGATAGGCGAGAAGGTTTAGAGTACCGGTCATTGTGAGCCTGCAATATTGCAGGCTCACATTCCATTAATATAAGTAATTTGACTGTAATCTCATTATATTTAGAATTTACATCAGTTCTACATACATAAAGACAAAGTTTACATCGATTGGGGCTTGAACCTTGGTGGCGCAGTTGGTTAGCGCGGTACTCTAGCAAAGTACAGGTCGTAGGTTCGAATCCTACTCGAGGTAAACTTTTTATTTATGTATTTAATAAAATTAATAATAATTTTTAATTACATATTTACCTTTGAACTTATTCGTTCATAACAAAAACTTATAATAATTTGTTAAAATTGTCTAGAATTTAATAATAATAATAATAATAATAATAATAATAATAATAATAATAATAATAATAATAACAATATACTTTATTTTCTAAAAAACCGATTCCAGTATGTTTCTAATAATGTACACTGTGTCATAAAATGCGATACTCTTCAAATCATTTTTATTTAAATATACATTAGCAACCGCCAATAAGAATTCTAATTTGTTAATAATAATTAATAGGTAATTAACAACTTAATATAGATAGATAAAGCAGTTTAAGATAAATTTAAATAAATAAACTAATATATACTAAATTTTTATATTAGAGATAACTTTAAATATAATTAAATTGGAATAATTTTTAATGCACAATAACATAAGAAAGTTAATAGGTTCTTAACAACTTGATAAAAATTAAGCAGTTTAAAAGAAATTGACTTACAAACCTCGTGAAATCGACGCCATACCTTCGAACTGTGCTGCAAGGGGCTGTGTTTTGCATGTTGTTCGGAATGACACGAATAGGTAAAAGGGTGGCGTAATGATGATTTCAAAAATCGTTTAATTATAATAATTATTAAACATAATTTATGAGGTCTCTCTAAAACACCAACATTTTCGTAAATTTAAATTGGGGAAAATGATAGTGTCTAATCCAAACCTTTTATTACAATGAGTTATGATTTTTGTATACAATTTTGGGACGGTATTAAATTTTGAAAAATTATTTGTGTATATTTCTAATTTATAATCAACTTTTTTCAAAATTTTATAAATGCTTTCAGAAACTGAAATAAGACCACCTCTGTGTTTTAAATCTACCTACTATTTATAATAATTAACTTGGGAGAAGTCTTCAACACTTTTGCCATATTTTCTCGTGATTAAGTTTTCTACGCAAATTTTTGCAACTAATTTCGCTTGTAATTTTTTTTACAGTACATCCTCCAATGTAGTATAGTATATTACCTTTCAAATAACCGAGTTGTGTCTCTACAAACAGTATATCTATTCTGTGTGGTACATTATCATCATAGTCGGACATATTTTTACCTAAATTACATCTTCATGTATCAAAGATAATTTGTTTCTTTTGTGCCATTTAAAATCGTAAATAGATTGAATAAGATCTGAGTCATCTAATGCTAAACAATTACCGCTTCATTGCGGTTTTGAATTGCATTACGTTAGGGTTATTGTTATAGCCATACCTCCTCCCTATTCGGGCGAACAATAATTCAAAGTTATGTTGAGAAAATTTAGAGGTAAGTAAATACCTATAAGATGTAAATTTTGGTAGCAATTCCCGGCCTATACAGAAAATAGATTTTCCTGCAGTAGCCAAACCTATTATAAAAGTTTTCCTTTCAGATAAGTATAATGGCCTACCATTATAATTTATACTAAATAAATAGTCAGTTAAAGCAGAGATTACATTTTCTGAAAATGAAATGTTACCAAGATACAGAGGATTTTTGTAACCTTTGTCAAACGCATTTCTTGTATTTAAAAAATCAAAAATTCTACCAATTGCTTTTATGAATCTTATAGTTCCTTCACAATTTCGAATGGTATCTATCTGCAAATTTTGAAAAAATTTAATTTCGTCTGCTGGTGAGGAACTTAAGGTCTGAGCTGCTAGCTTGACTTTCATTTTTTCTTCTCCCAGTTAATATGACTGGCCATTAACTTATTACCGAACTTCAATGTTATTTTATTTTGAAAATCATGTACATTTTCAATGATGTTCCATTGAATAAATTCATTATCCGGACTCTCAAAGTTTTTATGTGTTCCCAAATCATTCCTGGCTAGTTTCAACATATGACGGTACAAAATGTACATTATACCCTTTATAAGGATGCGGAAAACAGTTTTGTATGTTATTATAATTACATGTAAATAAATTACAACCTAATCGATTCAGGGTTGTAAAATTTTTTATAGTACCATCACATCCGACACCCTATACTCTGACATCTACATCAACAGTCAAAGTAAGTGCTGTTTTAATTAGTTCTAGCCGAGCTGTTGCATTAGTATTGCGCTCAAAAAAATACCCAATCGGACACTCCAATTTCCTATTGAGTGACACCAACATAAACACTAGAGCTTCGGTAGCTGGGATTTCATGCCTTTCTATTTGTAGTTCATTTCCAAAGTCGCAGTATCCAACAAATTTTCTCGCATTCGAATTCCAAATTATTTGTTTTCGAATACATGCCATCTAACACTACATTACATTGTTTATCTTCTACCGAAACACGTAGTAATGCTTAAAATACTTTCTTAAAAAACCCAGGTTCTGGATTTACACCTGAAGTCTTTCTTAT
Organism: Vesta saturnalis; assembly: GCA_036346205.1. Taxonomy (NCBI): domain Eukaryota; kingdom Metazoa; phylum Arthropoda; class Insecta; order Coleoptera; family Lampyridae; genus Vesta; species Vesta saturnalis. Next base: position 1,477,096 of record JARFJB010001805.1, on the reverse strand, counting down.
AGCACTTGGATGTGGTAAATTGAGAACAGATCTAAAACACGAATTACTCACGATTATCATAAATCACACATAAGAATCAATAAGCATGCATTATTATTATTTAGTGACATGACAAAGTTAGATTGCTCAGTAAGCTTGAATTTGAAAATAACATGAACGTATAGATTTGTTTATCATTATTATTGTTTTATTGTTAGTATAGGTCCCTACATGCCTAATAAACTTGTATGCTTTGGGAGAGTAACAATTTACCGTCAGAGCAAACTTTTTTATTTTTTCGGAATATCGCCGACTTCTCGATTTTCTTCTCGTATTTTTTAATTCATTGCAAAGCAACTCCAATGAAACAGCATCAAAGTTATGTTTTAACAGTTCTGCTGATTCAGTTTGCAGCAACCCTTTTTTCTAGAACCGCTATGCAATTTTGTAAGTTTCGAATGCGTGTATTTTTTCTTAGAATTTTTTGTTTGAGAGCTTTAACTTTCTTTCGTAGAACATCTTTTGTTGAAGATGACTGTAGTTTTCTTGGTGTTTCAATTATTTCCAATTTACTAGCACTGGGGCTTGGATCTATATCTACCTGTGGTACAAATGCAAAATGCATGTACGCAGAAGTTTAATTTGATGTACTCAAAGTATCACAAATTGTCTTGTTTGCATCAATTTTTCGAATAGCAGGTATTTTCCTCTTTTTGTTAGTTTTCTGCAAGTGCAAGGGAAATGCCGGAACAATGGATGGGACTGCATCGTATTTTAATTTTGATTTATAAAATTTAGGTCTATTCATATAATCAGATGAGATAAAATGATCACTACACAGTTTAGAGTATTTTCTCTTCGTAGAACATTTTTCCAAAGTAAACAAAGAGTGGCATCATTCAAAGGAAAACTGAAAATTGTATTGAAAATTAATAATTACTGTACTAGGCGATCTAGTGTATAGAATAAAATCTGTGGTTGGGACCCAAACTGTTTATCGGCAGTTATGTGTCCGGGGAAACCTACACTTATTGCAGGTAACACTAGCTAGTTGTTAAAGAAGTTATTATTATTATAATTAATCCATAAATGGAATCTATGTAAAAATAATAGATCATAGAATAAAGTAAGGGCCTAAAAATAAGATTATGCAAAACATTAATTGTAATCTTTGTTGTATGTTTTCTCATATATCTCTTGCCAATACCTATGATAACTCCGAGGGATTGAATTGCATTGCGAATACTCACGTAAGTTACGAGTAAGTAAAATGCATGTATAAAGATCTACATTAAATATTTTATCATTTACGGCTCACATTTTTGTTATCTTAGTGAAGAAAGTATTCTTCTTCCCATAAAAAACTATAGGGGACGGTTCCCTATATTGAACCGCCTCCTAAATTGGATCCGGGCTATATTTGGATGAATACGCGCGATGGTGGCGACATTTTTTAAATCCTCTTTGACTTTTGTTACAAATGCGTCATTACAAGAGAAATCACGGACATTGATGCACGTTATACCTCCGTACGACGTGTTTGGTAATTTTGCTATTTCGATATAGTTTTTGTGAATAATTCGTAAGTGTTTGTGTGGCAAACGTTGTTATTTTGATTAAAACAAGTTTTACCCTATTCACATCGCTGTTAAAAGGATCAAACCCAAATACACTGGAATGTTAAACATGTGATTTTAGAAATAACTGGCGGTTTCATAATTGAACCAGATGGTGTTGCCTAAATTTAGGAAACTAGAATTATTTCTTATGTTTATGTTTTTAAATGTTGGAATTCGTGTCAATATGAAGTGCTCCAATAATCAAAATGCATTTTTAACATTATACATTATACAGTGTCAAATGCGTGGTCCAACATTAGCTACCAATGTTGTACTTTGTTCCAGAATGTCTTCCAATACTGAAAAGGCATAAAATATGGTAAATGGAGTGAAGCGGATATGGCGAAAACGGTAGAGGCTTACAAAGGTAAAAAGTATGGCTTTGCCGCATCTTCAGTGCCCCAAAAGCGACGTTCAAACGGCTTAAAGGTAAACAGGCCAACCAAGAGCATACAATCCTAGGAAGAACCACCCGGAGTTTGAGGGCAGTTGGCAGCGCGTATCTTTAACTTAGAGAAGATGTTTTATGGGGTCACCATAAAACATGTATGTAACGCAGCGTATGAGCTGGCGGAGCAAAACAACATCAAACACAATTTCAATAAAGAAAAAAAGCAGGCTGGTAAAAAGTGGTTTTGCGCATTTTTGCGAAGGCATATCAACATTTCATTGAGGCAACCAGAATCTACTTCCATAGCTCGGTGCAAGGGATTTAATAGAGATAATTTTACCCAATTCTTCGACCTTCTAGGGAAAATTGTCGATGAATTCCAGCTTAATGCAAGAAGAATATTCAACGTAGACGAGTCTGGCGTTTTAACTGTTGTCAAGAAGTGCCAGATAATTCTAGCCCTAAAGGGAAGTGCCAAACAGATTCGGTTGCTAGCGGCGAACGTGGGGTAAATACCACGATGGTTGTATGTGCCAGTGCAGCCGGCCAATTTGTTGCACCGACGATAATATTCAAGCGAAAAAGAGCTAATCCAGATCTCAGAGTTGGAGCACCTTCTGACTGCGTGGTAGAGATAAGTAGAACACAGGCACCCTCCCCTCCACTTTTTTTACGTCACAAGCCCCGCCCACAGGGACACCTTCCCCACTACTTTTACTCGCCCACGTGTGAGACCGTGTTTTTCCACCCCTATGGTTTCTTTTCGGAGGCCTTTTTCATCCCCTTTTCATCCCTAATTATGGTCTTTTTGACAGCAGTTTTTTGTCGGCCTTATTTTATGGTTTCTTTTTGGAGACTTTTTCAACGCTTGATGGAATTTTCATCCCTAATTAGGGCCTTTTTGCTCACGCGAGGGGCGTATTTCAGATCTCGAGATTGAGTTTGGGTTTGATTTTGGAGCTTTGAGCTGGTCTAGAACTTGGGCTATGTCTTGGGGCTTGGGTTGGATCTGGGTTTGGTCTTGGGGTTGGTCTTGGACTTGGGGGGGGGGCTAAGGATGACGGTTATTTTTGGATAATTATAGGCCATTTTTGACCTGGTGATTGGAGGGCTAGCATTCTGATTGATTAAGCTGACCTTGGTTATGGACTTAAATGGCTACTTCTATAAGATAAGCTTCACCTCCTATTATAAAACTGACGGTCGGTTGATCTTGGAATCAAGCACGAGCCATGCAACTTTGCCAAAACAGCGGTGTAGACCTTAGTCAGGGTGGTAGTCACGAGCACATTCAAGCATTTCGTAACCATTTAGCTTCGTATACCATTGTGGTTTATAATTCGCGTATAGGTGATTCGATGTATTTTGAGGGCCCTAGGGAGCCGGGTAGAGTAGTTTTAAATTTAATATTAGAAGACGAGCATTATAATGTCATTACCAGTCTCACTTCAGCATTTACCTGCAGTTATTACTGCGAGCAGTACAAAAAACGTTATAATAACAAAAAAGATCATACAAAATGCTTGTACCAGTGTCGTGCGTGCCATGTTATATTGAAAACCCGAAAATTGTTTGCGTTAATTGCAAAAGGGATTTTTATGGGCAGGAATGTCTTAGAAACCATAAGGATGCTAAACTGTGTGAAAAATTACATAGATGTTTAAAGTGTCTCAAAACCATTGAAGTAAAGGGTAAACATAGGTGTGGATACAGTCGTTGTCCCACGTGTATGAACGAAAAACCTATTGGACATCTTTCTTACATGCCTGTTAATAAGGTGCGATGCAACGGTAGTAATGGTAAACCATCTATGTTTATCTTTTACGATTTGGAGTGTATGCAAGGGAAGGTGTGTGAGGAAAGGAATGATCGATTTCTGCATGAGCCCAATCTATGCGTGGCCGCGAATGTTTGTTCCACTTGTATTCAGCACATTGACGATTTGAATTAGCAATGTCCGACGTGTAGCGAAAGAGTGCACATTTTCAGGGATGATCCCGTTGAATCCTTTCTGTCGTATGTTGCCGAGAGAGCGCGAAAATTTAAAGTTACATGCATTGCGCATAACATGAAGGGGTACGATGGGTGTTTTGTACTTAGATGCATGCTATCTAATAATAATCAGTGGAGACCCAAAGTCATCACCAATGGTCTAAAATTAATTTCCATTCAGTGCGACGATATTAGGTTTATTGACTCCCTTAATTTCATCCCATCACCGCTCTCGGCATTTCCGAAAACTTTCAATTTCCCCGAGTCCAAGGGGTATTTCCCAGTTCTCTTCAACACATCCGAGTATCAGAATTACGAGGGTCCATTGCCACCACTTGAATATTATTGTGCAGATCAGATGTCTGAGAAAGAGAGGCAAAAACGTTTAGATTGGCATGGGACTCAAAGTAATCATGTTTTTAAGATGAGTGAAGAGATTGTGAAATGTTGCCTAATGGATGTTAAGATTCTCGTTAAAGGGTGTATTAGTTTCTGGTCCACCTTCACTACCCAAGTAAAGTCGATCCGTTTGAGGAGGCTACCACTACTGCTAGCGTCTGCAATAAAGTGTTTCGTAGGCTTTTCCTCAAAAAGAACACCATAGGTCTCATTCCAAAAGGTGGTTATAGACATGCCGACAATCAATCAAAGGTCGCAATACAGTGGTTACGTTGGGTGGAGCATTCGCCACAAGTGAGCATACAGTACGCAGGCAGAACTCATGAGTTTAGAACACCTGAAGGCGTTTACGAGTTTCAGGGGTGTTATTGGCACGGTTGCGAGGAATGTTTCCCTAACCAGGCTAATATTGATCCTAAGCTTGGTGCAAATACTTCCATGCTCGCCCGAAACGAGAACACGGCGACGCGATCCCTATTTCTACGTGAGCACCGGTATAACCTAGTGGGAATGCGTGAATGCGATTTTAAAAAACAAATACTTGCAAACAGAATCTAGGTGACCAAGATGACGAACCTTTAAACCCTCGAGACGCGTTTTACGGTGGTCGCACTAATGCCAATAAAATGTATCATAAATGTGACGATATGTGACTATAAAGTCTTGGAAGTTTTTGAGATTTGGAGTATGAGATAACCACTTATAATAAAGCGACGAAACAGGGTGGGTTGTTTAGTGGGTGCATCGATAATTTCCTGAAACTCAAGCAGGAATGCTCAGGGTGGCCTAGCCATTGCACGACAGAAGTCGAGAAGCCTCAGTACATAACAGAATACTATGAGAAGGAGGGAATTCGCCTAGACGCTAATAATATTAAGAAAAACCCCGGTTTAAGGTAATTGGCTAAACTCATGTTAAATTCTTTTTGGGGTGAATTTGGTCAACGCGAAAATTTAACTCAGTGCAGTATTCTATCCGAGCCAAAGGACTTTTTCAAACTGTTTACGGATCCTCTGGTTCAGGTACAATCGATTATCCCTATTAATGGTAATGTAGTAATGGTAAATTGGGATAGACCTGAAGGTGAAGGTGAATCACAAAAAAACTATTAATGTGTCCATAGCCGCTTACACGACAGCTCATGCGCGTTTAGAATTACATAGTTACCTGGAGAAACTAGACCGCCGCGTTCTGTATTATGATACAGGCAGTGTCATATTTGTGGCGAAACCCGACGACTGGAATCCAGCTTGCGGAGATTTCCTTGGCCAGATGACCGACGAGCTGGAAGCGTACGGTGAAGGAAGTTATATAGCTAAGTTTGTTAGTGCTGGACCGAAAAACTACAGTTATAATGTGTTTTCAACCGATGATCAAACAATTAAATCCGTGTGTAAAGTGAAGGGTATTACCTTAAACTATAAGAACTCTCGTGTTATAAACTTTGAAGAGATGAAAGTTATGGTGCTTAGCAATAGTAAAGACTCTCTTTTTGTGTATAATGATAGAAAAATAGTTAGAGACAGGTGCTACAATGTGTTAAGTAGGCCTGAATCTAAACAGTATAGAATAGGTTACTCAAAACGACGTAGAATAGAAAACTTTGATACTCTTCCATTTGGATATAAGGAATAAATAATAAAAAACAGATAAACAGAAAGAATTATTTTATTTATAAACCACAGCTCCTTGAGGGCGAGTTCCAGCTCCTGGCCTTGATTCGTTTTCGTGTTTTCAGGTTTATATGTTTCCGTGTCTGCTAGTTTGCATGTTTTGGTTTTGTGTGTTTTCGTTTTGTGTGTTTGAGTGTTTTTCGTTTTACGTGTTTGCGTGTTTTGGTTTTCCGTATTTTCGTGTTTTGTGTTTGCGTGTTTTCATTTTTCGTGTTTGCGCCAGTGTCTGTGCTTGTGATTTGTGTTTTCGTTTTTCGTTTTACGTGTTTGCGAATTTTCGTTTTTCATGTTTGTGAATTTTTCTTTTTCGTTTTTCGTGTTTGCAAATTTTCGTTTTTTCGTGTCTGCGAGTTTGTGTTTTCATTTTTCGTGTTTTCTTGTTTGCGTGTTTCAGTTTTGTATGTTTGGGTGTGTTCGTTTTGCATGTTTTTGTTTTGCGTGTTTGTGTGTTTGCATGTTTTCGTTTTGTGTGCTTGCATGTTTTCGTTTTTTCGTTTGGTGTGTTTGCAGATTTTTGTTTTTTCGTTTTGTGTGCTTGCATGTTTTCGTTTTTTTTCGTTTCGTGTATTTGCAGATTTTCGTATTTGCGTGCTTTCGTTTTGTGTGCATTTGTGTTTTGGTGTTTGCGTGCTTGTATGTTTGAGTGCTTTAGCATTTGCGTGTTTGCGCCAGTGTCTGTGCTTGTGATTGGTGTTTTCGTTTTACGTGTTTCCGTTTTTCGTTTTACGTGTTTGCGTGTTTACCATTTTCGTTTTCGTTTTTCGTGTTTGCGAATTTTCGTTTTTTTCGTTTTTCATGTTTGTGAATTTATCGTTTTCGTTTTTCGTGTTTGCGAATTTTCGTTTTTCGTGTCTGCGAGTTTGTGTGTTTGCGATTTTTCGTGTTTTCCGAATTTTCGTTTTTTCGTGTCTGCGAGTTTGAGTGTTTGCTATTTTTCGTGTTTGCGATTTTCGTTTTCGTTTTTTCGTGTTTGCAAATTTTTCGTGGTTGCATGGTCAACTTAGTCATACCCTAACACAAGTGCTGACTTACATGTTAACATTAAGGCTCCCTTTACTAGAATACAAATTTTATGACGGTGGGGTGAAGGCCTACACCTGTCTTATAAGATTAGGTTAGAATCCCCATACCGTTTCCAACCAGGGGCAACGACAGGGGCGAAGGCCTACACTTGTCTTATAAGGTTAGAAACACCATACCATTTCCAACCAGGAGTAACGAGAGGGGCGAAGGCTTACACTTGCCATATAAAATTAGATTAGGATTCACATACAATTACACCAAGGAGGCCGCGACAGGGGTGAAGGCCTACACTTGTCTTATAAGATTAGGGTTTCCTTGTTTCAAATTTCACACCAATCAGAATGCTAGTCCTCCAATCACCAGATCAAGAACAGCCTAAAATTATCCAAAAATAACCGTCATCCTTAGCCCCCCCCAAGTCCAAGACCAACCCCAAGAGCAAGCCCAGGTCCAACCCCAGCCCCAAGACATATCCCAAGTCCTAGACCAGCTCAAAGCTCGAAGACCAAACCCAAACTCAATCTCGAGATCTAAAATACGCCCCTCGCGTGAGCAAGCACAAAAAGGCCTTAATTAGGAATGAAAATTCCATCAAGGGTTGAAAAAGGTCTCCAAAAAGAAACCATAAAATAAGGTCAACAAAAAACTGCTGTCAAAAAGACCATAATTAGGGATGAAAATGGGTTGAAAAATGCCTCCGAAAAGAAACCATAGGAGTGGAAAAACATTGTCTCACACGTGGGTGAGTAAAATCAGTGGGGAAGGTGTCCCAGTGGGCGGGGCTTGTGACGTAAAAAAAAAGTGGAGGGGAGGGTGCCTGTGTTCTACTAAGATATCTGACACTGGATACACCAATAATGAACTGTTTGTTACCTGGCTCAAATCTTTTATCAATGCAGTAAAACCAACAAGGACCAATAAAGTTTTGCTTGTTTTAGACGGCCACAGTACTCACTCTAAAAATATTGAGACAATAGAGCTGGCACGAAATAACGGAGTGATTATGTGACAGCTTCCGGGGCATACCATCCACCGGCTTCAACCCCTATACGTGGCTGTATTTAACCTACGGGAGCTCTATTACACTGAAGGTAATGAGGAGAAATAGCTAAGCACTAATCCGGGATTGATAGTTTCTCAATACCAAGTTGCTAAACCCCTTGGAGAAGCTGATGCCAGGGCAGCTGTGTCAACAAATGCTGTGAATGGTTTCAAGAAAACGGAAATTTGGCCGGTAGACGTAATGTTTTCAGCGATGTTGATTTCGCACCTTCAGATATACTCATCCCAAAAATAAGTGTAGACATGGCTGAACATGATAACACTGAATGTATTTCCGATTCCAGTGATGATGTGACCTTGAGTCGCTACAGTAAAAGACCAGTTGCAACAAAAGAAATGAACCTCCTAGATCAAAAAGCTTCAACATCAACATCAGCTATGGAACAAATAGCAACTACATCAGCTGAAGTTGATTCATCCACAACAAAAGAATGAGATTCTATAGAACAAATATTAAAAAGTCCAGTTTTTTTATCACAAGATGAAACCAACCAAAGTATCCAAAAGGCACAAATCATTACATCCGCACCTTGAAGTTAAACAGACATCATCAAATATTTCAAAAAAGAAAACTGTCAAACGCAAAATAATATTTGACTCCGGCATTTCTAAGAAAAAAAAGCATTGATCTCAAAGCATGGTACTGCAAACTTTGCTCTGAGAGCATTGTTGAAGACATGATTTAGTGCCTAAAATTTCTCTGTGATATTTGTTCCTGGTTCTAAGAAAAAGCGTTCCTATTTTTTTTAGTCTTACTAGATCAGTTCTGTTATAGTTGTTGCTTACTTAGTTTCTAAAAATATCTGTTATTTTCAAAGATTTTAGGTTTAGTCGTTCTTTGTTTGTGTTCTTTATTTTGCTTTTTATATTGTTTTATTTTTGTTTATGGTAGGATTTGACTTTTGTTAATGTTCATTTAATATATTTTTGTGTTTTGACATTTGGTTTTTAAATAAAAATTCTCTTGCTCCTCTAATGTATACTTAAAGTTTACTTAAGTTTACGTAACTGAAATAGATGATCCAATATAGGAACCCACTGGTTCAATTTAGGCAACCAGTCTCCTATAATGGACCAGCCACAAGGGTTCCGGATTATATTTTTTTACGAGCAATTATTCAACAAAAAATTACTAGAAGTGGACAACATATTGAAGTATTTGGTGTATAAATTTGAAAGTGTTTTGATTTGCTTTCTTAAAGTTAGAGCGCTAAAACCGAATTGTGGTCCAATATAGGCAACCTTACCCTACCTATACGATCGATTGTTACTAATTAACACAATGGCGACCATTTCTTGTATTTATTGCATGTTTTATGTACCTTTTGGTGTTTGTCTAGTATCCTGAATATTTTAATTGTTTATACGTTGCTTTTCAAAATCGATTAAGTTTCTATGACAACATGAAAGTATAATATATATCATACGTCACGTTTTATTACATAATAAAAAACTTAATGGCTTCGCGATTGTTCCATATTAAAGTATAAAATAAAAGTATGTGTGTGTTTGTAATTCAATTAGCAGCAATGCAGGTGAATGCCAATAATGAAAGAAAGCGGCGATAAAAGTACCTAAAGAAAATCACTTAGGCTTTAGTTCAATAAAATTATAAAGAGTTTTTCAATGTAAAATGGCTATAGAGTTTCTCATCGTATTGATGATTTTAAAAGTTTTCTTCTGTTTATATGGAAATAAACTAAGTAGGTATTCAATAGCAATTCAATTCTTTGTGTATGTAAATCAACGAAAGTAAAAATAACTGCAAGAGTAAAAAAAGTTACCCTCTTACAGATATTATCTTTGTTTAGAAAGTAAACATGTTGATCTTTCGTCCCATTACTTTTTGAAACACTCACGGAAGTACTAAATTTTGCTCGTCTTTTTATCAACATTCTGAATCTGAAAAGTCGGAAAAAGTTATTTTGTGTTTTAAACATCTCTAGATACTGTCTAAACATCAATCTTAAATATTATTTTTTTAAATTGTATAAGAACATTGTCTATTTTAAAGATCTACCTCTTCCATATTTAAACTTTCGAATACGACTGGGGAGGGGGTCATGGTCATCAGTATATCTGTAGTCATCGTTAACGTTGGGTGGATAACGTGCGTGGACATTATTAATGAACAATTATGTCGTTTTTTGAATGAAAGTTAATAATAAGAGTTTACAATGACATGGATGTTTTGTATTTCTTAACATTTGGATTTGCCGCTGTTTTCGCGAATAATTTAGGTAAAGTACAATTTGAAATTAAAGTTATTGTCAAGTATACTTTTCTGTTTTCTTTAGTTTTCCTTTGAAATTAGTAATTAAATTTGGAAAAGACAATTACACTATTAACATACCAGAACACACCTACGAACGAGCATTTTGTAGGAGATATCAACTCTGTTACCGGTTCTATTTGAGGTAATCAAACTTACTCTAACAATATATTGGTTATTTGCCAATAAAAAAAGTTTAATTTTCTTTTACAAACGGAAAAAGTAAGGTCGCCTTGATTTATGAGTTGATTAAATAAACATTAAATCGCCAGATTTATTCAAACAGATTAACTTAATCAAGTTAAGAAAATGTGTTACTAATTACATAAAGTGAATACAACAGCTATAATTTTGATTGCCAAATTTCCATTTATTTTAGTTATACCTAAGTAATTAAAAATTTTTACACATGCCTTTGAATGTTTACCAACATTATTCTAAACGAACAAGCATTCACATAAATATATAAATAGGAACGTTCCATTATACAGAAGAGTTTGCATGGGTGGAAAATTTAATAGGATTTAGATACTTGAGCAACTTTTATTTATTCGGCCATTAAGCATTAAAGTCTTTATTTCTATGTTATTAAACTAAACAAATAATGAATACGTGTTTCAAAGTTCAACACTTAATTTTTAATATATGAATTCATAAAAATTATTTTTTCTTTATTATTTTATTGCGCGTGAATTCTCCTTTGCTCAAATTGACCTATTGACCACAAGCGCATAAACCTTGCTGTGAACAGTTGATTTCTTCGTATGAGTAATGCCGTTTTGTACTCTTTAGAACGCTACCGTTTAACATTTAGCATAATTATCAATCATTTTTCAAACTGTTACACTTTTTAGGAGTTTCTCTGTTGTAATTGAACAGTTGAACCCATTAGATTATTCTGTCGTAGGAAGACATTGATGTTGACCTGTTTTTCCGGTTACACGCTTTATCGTTAAGTACTATTAGAAAATTTTTCACGTCTTTAGTAAGACATACAAACAAGAATTAAGGAAAAAGTATCAATTGTATGTTCTTTCTTAATTAATGATTTATAGAGCATTTTGAAATATGTATGCAATTTGTATGGATCTTACGATTTCTTTGTTATTTTAAATATAAATATTTATTAACAGCAAATTTTAAGGTTTGTTTACTTTAAAAAGTAGTTGCTTATTTACATATTTTATTACAACAACCTATATGTTCTTATTTCCATGAAAAGAATTTAATAATAAAACAGAAACCAAAATTTTCACTGCATCACTACAAAACTCCTACAATTAAATTAATAGCTACCTAACTAATTATAGTCGCTTTGATTCTGTTATTGATTGTGTTGATTATGCGCTTTATTCCACGTGATTTACGGTATAACCTATTCAATAATCCTGTAATAAAGCAATAACTCTAATTAAACCTTTTATCCCTTTAGTTTAATGACATATATGTAAGAAAGTAGATTTTTACACATTGATTTTATTTATACTCTTAATCTGCGTCAGTATTCCCACTGCAATTCAATCCCTCAGACTTACGCTAGGTATTGGGAAGAGATATACTATAGAACACACGCAACAAGGATTACAATTAACTGTTTTGCTTAATCTTATCTTTAGTTATATGATCTATTATTGATCTTTTTAAATCGACTCCATTTCTGGATTAATAATAATAATAATAATTCATTTCTTTAATATACTACAACTTCAGTACACCGATGATAAAGTTTAGCTTTTTAATTAATCATTATGTTTTAAATGTATTCGAAAAGCACGCTCCGATAGTCAAATAAGCAACAAAAAAAAGTAGCTGCACCATGGAGAAATAATAACCTACGTCTCTTGATGAAATAGGGAAACAGAGCAAAAGTCAAATATAGCGAATGGGACTGCAAAAGCACTGGATTTATTACAAATCTTTGCGAAATTTAACGAATCTCACCATAAAAAATGAAAAAAAAAGCTTACTTCGAAAGTAAACTTAAAAATAGTGATAGTAAAACGTTGTGGAGAGTACTTCACTCTTTAGACATAGATTGCAAAAGTAAAGCGGAAATTCCATCTAACTTACAGGATGCGAATCAAATTAATCAATACTTTGTTAACAATTTACCCTCCCTACATAACACTAATTCTAATTTTTTTAAATCATATCAATCCAATTCAAACCAATCCAGAGATTGCAACTTTTCTACAGTAGATACGAACCATGTTATGGAAATTATTGACTCAATTTACTCTAAGGCAAGTGGTAGGGATGGACGCAATATTTTTATGCTGAAATTGTGACGTAAGACCAATTAACTTAGTTTCAATTTTATCTAAAATATTTGAAGAAATCATATTTAAAAAATTATTTGCATTTGTACAAACTTTTACTTGTTACTCAATCGGGTTATAGGAAAGGCTACAGTACGACTACTGCTGTATTAACAATACTGGATGATATTTTAGCTGCGAATAATAGAGGTGAGATTACTGTCCTGGTAAGTTTAGACTACAGTAAAGCCTTTGATACGATTGAGCACTCTACTTTATTGCAAATACTACAGTTTATATGACGGGGCGCGATGGAGTTAACTTAGTATAAAATTATCTATCAAGCAGGCAACAAATTGTCATGGTTAATAATCTAACTTCAACCACCTTGTCAATAAACCGTGGTGTCCCGCAAGGCTCTATTCTTGGACCTTTACTATTCTCCATTTACACTTTTGTTTTCTTAAAACAAATCAATAATTGCAAATATCATATTTACGCTGATGATACGCAATTATACCGTTCTTTAAACCCTTTGATTAGAAAGTTATTGAAAATTGAAATCAATTCCGCCTTAAATGTGATTTACAATGCCTCAAAAGTGCTCATTCACTATCTCTGAATCCTGATGTCAGTAATAATTTTATTTGGAAACAAAATTACATGTGAACATCTAACTAACTGTTTAAAAATAAGTATTCATAATTGCACCGTTCCATTTGTGAATAAAATTCTTGGTTTGGTACTTGATAACACCTTGCGATGTAAAGAACTATGGGTCTCCAATGTATCATTCTGAAATTGATAATACAACTGCCGCACGCATACAAAAAGTACAAAAAGCGTGTTTAAGAGACGAGTTGTTCAATGCCAAGTGTTGCACCATAAAATTTTAATGTTTAAAATGCCTCCTTAGTTGTATGAAAAAAGAAAATTCAGAACAGACGTACATAATGTTAACACTAGGTTTAGAGGTCGTATATCCCCTTCAGTACATCAAACATCTCGGTTTAAGCGCTCATTTTGCTACCAAATCTACTGTATCTACACTGCCTGGTGGATTGAAGGATAGCTCGGTTGCTGCTTTTAGGCACAAGCTCATTGAGTTGATGTTGCGGAGACAGGTTTAATGATAGTTTATTATTGGTGTTTTTGTTTCTCATATTATGTAGTGTTGTTGTTTTCATCTTACTCTTACTTAGTTTATTTGTATATTATTGTGTAGTGCAACCAAAGTAGTTGAATCATTCAAGCATACCACAGTTTCATAGCAGAATTGCTTTCTCATTGTTATCCTTGTATGCCATACTCCTTAGTTGTAAGAATCGATTATCTAAATGTACTCATTGTATCCAGGGTTAGATGCAAGAGCATAAGGTATGTCTCTACCTATCTGAATCTCGCCTTGTGATTAAAGCACGATTAACTTTAGGTCTATCTGTATGTGCCTTAGATACCTAATGTATTAATGCCCTACTTTAATAATGCCCTTATTATTATAATTTCAACTTCTGCAACAACTAGCTAGTGTCACCTAAAATAAGTATAGGTTTCCCCGGACATATAACTGTCGCTAAACAGTTTGGCTCCCAACATATACATATCAGGGTGTCATCATATGCCACCCTTTTATCTATTCGTATCATTCCGAACAGCATGCAAGGCACAGGCCTCCTACTTTCAGCAACAGTTCGAAGGTATGGCGCCGCTCTGCCAATTTATAAATAGGAGCTTTCGACATCAACGTGCAATCAAACAATATCCTAATTGACGCCACAATTATTATCGGCGCTCACATATTAACATGCATGTGTGCTGCACCGATACTTTATAAAAATGCTAGTTAATTCATATCGACACTAAACATGTATTTAGATAGATGCACTTCTCAAGACACAACACAACTAACCCTGCACCCTTTTCATATTTCTCACAATCTCCGCCTTCTTTTCTGTTTATTTTAGACCGTCATAAATAACAAGAAATAAAGCATTAGGGGATTAACTCGTTTAAGAAACATACAGTAATATAAACTGATTTATTTCCAACCACCTTACATTTAGTCCAGTAAAATAAAAGAAGCTACAAAAGTATTTTACGCACTATATATATATATATATATATATATATATATATATATATATATATATATATATATACCCATCACGCCGTTCCCTTAAAGAGGGCAGAGACCGTATTTTGCCTCATACCATAAACAATTTTTCTCCATATCGTCCTACGATACATCATTCACTTTCGCAAGATGAACCGATTCTAACTCGTCCTTTTATTTCTAGAACTCCTTAACTCTCTTTTCTTAATCACATCTTCTAGTACATTCAACCACCACTTTTGTGGTCTACTACTCCCAATTTTACTCCTAACTTTACCTCCGTTGAGCAAACCATCGAAGCGTGCTTGTTTCTTATAGATCGACCATTATTTTTTCCACGTCCCACTAATTCATTATTCATCTATTCCTCACTGTGTCCATTCTCGTTTCACCGTATACACTAGGAAAATCTCATACTTACGTCATTTTATTTACTTGTATATTTTTTCTGTTATACCCAAGTATCGTTTCCATACAGTACTGACGGTATAAACATGCTATCCCCTTTCTCATATTCAAGATTAAACACTACCACCTTCACTTTACCCACGTTTACCTATACACCCATAGTCTCACAGGTTTTATCAAGCTTCCTCAGCATTATTTGCAGCTCTCTCTCATTTTCGCTTAGTAAAACTATATCATCATGATATACGAAAACTAATACATTCATGTCACCAACCATTCAGCCATTTTTACAGCCTAACACATTTATTCCTGAATACATTAAAGAGCCAAGGTGTTATCTCATAGTGTTGTCTTGCTCCTTGCCCCACTTTAAAGTATTCACTGAAGCCCCTGTTACCTCGACACATGCCCGGCTACGGTCATGCACTGTTTTTATTCCATTTAATAGTTAACTACTGAATCCATAGTCACTTAAAGCGTCCCAAAGCTTCTCCCTATTTAATCGGTTCATACGGTTTCTCTTAAGTTTACAAACACAGAGTACAGCTTCTTTGTAACATTTAAACAGTTTTCTATCAACTCCTGCTGAGCAACCATCTGATCGATGCATCCCTCTACTAGCATGAAGCTACCTTGAACATCCCCTATCTTACTATGTGCTATTGCACGTACGCCATCAATCACAGCTCTAGTTATTCAATTACTGTCATCGTGTATTCTCACAAAACTATTTGTGGATTTTTATGGTCCATATAGTTTTGGCGATTGTGGGTTCTTGTTTAAAATTTGTTGTTGAAATCAAATGAATTGACAATGTAATTTAAATAATAAATTATATCAAAGTGCAATATGAACTTTAACACAACCATTTTTATCGGTATAAATGCAAATACATATAAATACTTTATACTAGAGATATAAATTATCATTTATTTATTAAAAAATGTTATATTTTTTACTAAAACCCCATTTTTTATCAGCACCATACCACATTGGATCTGTGACAAGACCTGTAATAAACAAAATACACACGCATCGCACAAACGTAATAGTAGTGAACGCGGCTCAATAGCTAAACTATCATCAGCGGGAAGTCGACCGCTTAAATATTGAGTCGCGTTCAGTGTTGTTCATTTTGTGTGGTACGTGGGTTTATTTTGTTTGTTCATAATATAAATATAAATAAATATTTCAAATTCGTTCCATTACTAAACATAATCTAATTTACATTTTATATATTCAACAGTTATACAGAGTCATGAGCAAGGTGCAAAAAATTAAAAGACCAAGGTTGGTTCTCGAGAATTTTTAGTACTTTAAAAAAGTCCTGCAACAAAATTCTGTTTAATTTGCAATTCCTAATACCAGACGTTAATACTGTAGCCATTAACTTAAAGAAATACTCATATTTTAATTATTTTACATTTAACAGCTGAATCAATAAAGGCCACCTTTTTATCCCAAGCGTCCGCCCATAATAAAATATAACATTTATTCACGTAAAAAATCTCTCCTGAAGATTTAAACGCGTGATAGAATTTACTACGACATAATAAATCCCTCCTGTTTTATTTTTGTGTAAACATCCCGTTAAACAGCAACACATCCACGGGTCATTCGCTGTCTGCAAGCAGATCAGTGAACATCGCGTTTAACATTATAATCGTACTTTATTAAAAGTTTTACGTGCGCTACGTTCTACTACCTGTGTCGTTTTCACGATGCCAGGTACAGAGTAGCACCAATTACCGGCTATGTAGAAGAAGAATCGCCACCAACCGACGGGTTCCGGCTGCAGAAGAAGAAGCCGAAGAAACCATCGACTGACCGTTCGACCATGCCCACAACGGTGATCAACGTGTTCGAGGCCCTCGCAGACACCATGGACCGCCCGGGCGTAGAAGAGCTTCCCGCTGCCAGGGAGAGGGTGCCGCCAGTAATCCTTCGCGAGAGGGAGAACTGGGTTGCCTTCTCCCGAGAATTAGACTACCGAAGGATCGTCTTCACACGCGTGAAGGCAATCGCCGAGGGATACCGGATTCAGCCTGCTACTGCCAAGGACCGTGACAGGCTAATGCGGTATATGGATAGGCATGGTACACCGTACCACACCTATCAGGCAAAGATGGAACGTTCGTTCAAGGTGGTTCTACGTGGAATACCCGTAGAAATCTCCGAGGCTGACGTTACCTCTGAGCTAAAAAATCACGACATTAACATCAGCTCTTGTTTCAGAATGAAAAAATAAGGTAGACCGATTTCGCTTCTGCTGGTCCAGGTACCAACTGAAGAGGACCGTAAGAAAATTAGTCTTTGATCTTGATATCAGTTGAACAGCCCTGAAGATATTCCAGTTAACCGAATAGCTATGACCGTGCTGATTAATTGTACTTGAGAAAAGCCCCCAAGTACATTAGTTTGTGTTGTATATATATCTTTAATGAAATCCTGAAGTTCAATTCAAATATGATTTAAAGAAGCCAAGGGATCGTCATGTATAACTGCAGTAGGCGTTCCCAATATTTTAAAATACGCGAAACGAACCACAAGGTCCTGTTCAATACTGAACACCTCTAAATTATATATGTTTATATTTTCAATTAACATTTTGTAAATACAACGTATATGAACATATCCTGTAAATATTTTAATTAAGTTCTGTAAGTTAGGATAATCCCAAAGTTAGTAATAGTTTTATCCTCGTGAACAAATAAAGCATTATAAACACGTTAAAAAGTTTTTTACGCCATCTATATATTTTTGTTTGCTTACCAGACATGTTGATTAGCACTGTCAAGTACATTTATTGATGTGGTATCCGTTGTGGCAATAGGTAGAATAAAAAACACGTTATAATTCATTAAGGGCTCTGGAACCTTTAAAAAAGGATGTATATGTATCCAACCGTTTACCGTTTATTTGTCTGTATATTCTCCAGCTGGAGAGTAGTACTTTACATGCTAATGTGGACTTAATGTCGGTTCCGCTATGTGATTTTTTACATTTCTGTGGAGTGTGGTATATCATTAGGAGTGCAGATAAATATTTACGAGCAGATATATTTATATCGACACCATTTAATAATATTTAAACTATAGCGTTGCCCTTCCACTGTATATCAACTACATCTTGATAAGAATTGAATGTACTTATAGGGGTGGTTGTTTTGACATACAGTTTTGTTAGAAAACGTTACTTGCTGAAAATATTTCTTTGGACATTAATCTTTCCAAGTGTCTATTGACAAAAAGGCAGTTTCTTCGCAAAATCAGGTTCAAGAATTCCTTGACGTAACTTGATAGTATAATGTTTTCTTAAAACTGTGTTTACCTGTTCAAAGTCCAATACCGTAAACTGATTTTTATCGGAAATCGTTGTGTTAAAATGATTTTTTGGAAAGTCCGGTAGTTTTAAATCTATCCAGAATAGAATTCTTCTTCAGGCTTCTTGTTATATATACTCTCTTAGAATAAGTATTATATTTTTAACCGTACACCAAATAGTAACCAAACTAAAACTATATCTAAAAACATCTGTTAATCAAACTTTCGCAGCCTTGTAATATTTAAAAATGTTTTTATTTTAGATAGATGTACAGAAAAACATTTCCTAATTAAAATTGTCAAAACCCCATACAGTTTATAAGAATGGCAGTCTTAAAAAAATTTTAGAGATGCATTTTTCTCCAAAATTATAGTAGATAGGTACACAGAACCATATGTCAACAACAGGAGAACCATATTCTACATTCAATCTTTAAACCGCTGAAATTTTAAACAAACTGTAGATTTAATTAAATAGTAATAGGGTGAATTATAGTACAACAGAATATGATAAACTGTTGGTATATACTTTCTATGGTTACATTACCATACATACATAAGATCCGCTAAAGAATGAGGCATGTTGATGTACACGCTAAACTGAATATAATGCGTAATATTGTTGGAAAATGCAACATTTTAATTCCTTCCATTTTTAATATAAAACATTTCTTTTTGCAAACTCATAATATAATGAAGTAGTAAGGATTCTATTAATCCTAATTGTTTATCGTTTGCTTGTTCAAGTACTTTCACCATTAGCCTGCTCTAGATCATTTGCAGGTTTAGACTGCTTCCTTTTTACGATTTATAAATTACCAATTAATCATTTCAATATTTTTTATTAAAAATCTACATAGTAGCTTTGCACATATTACATACACCTATATTCATATTCCGTTACAAATTTTTAGTATCTAATATAAAACATTATTAGATATCCCAAAAGATCTTTTACTGAGGAAGACGGTTGCAATTAATATTGGTTTGCAAATATAAAACACACAATTAAATTACAAAAAGGGAAGTAAAACAATGTATTAATGAATAATCGATTGCCAAAGTTTTATTTCTGTATTTATAAAATTATCTTTATTATTTTAGGTTTATATGTTTTACTTCAAGAGAAGCAAAAACGATGAGGTTTATTAATGAGTTTAGTAAAAAGAGGTTGCATGTTGCCAATATCTTTAATTGACTATACACATTCAAGAATAAGTAAAAAAAATGTTTACATTCTCTACTTATTAGGTAGTGTGCAGCATATCCTTATAATTTCGTCTTTCCAGTCTGATTCCACGTCTGTACATCGGTAGATTCGTGCCCGTGATTTCAGATCAATGATGAATCGATAAGCTAACAATTATAAATGGCTACATCTTATTTTGACCTTCATCGGCTTCCCGATACTAGAAAAAACTCCATAAACGTCATGACTATTCAAGAGCGTTTTTTGTAGATTCCAAATATGTATCGCTTACCTCAACTCACGACCTACTCCTCATAAATTGAGGTGAAAGGTTAATTATAGCGAGTT
Source organism: Vesta saturnalis (assembly GCA_036346205.1). Classification (NCBI taxonomy): domain Eukaryota; kingdom Metazoa; phylum Arthropoda; class Insecta; order Coleoptera; family Lampyridae; genus Vesta; species Vesta saturnalis. The sequence continues at coordinate 1,457,047 of JARFJB010001805.1, read as the reverse complement.
TAACACTACATTATTTTTAAGTACCGTATGCATTGACGAATTTGATTTATACTTTGCAAACAAATGTTTATTTGGTTGAAGTAGTATTAGGGCACAATCGATCTTCAAAGTAAAAAGTTGATACAGTTTCACTTATAAGTGAAGGCAAATATTTAGATTAATAACCGTTTATGAATTTGGATGCATTGTATCGTACCAATTTTTGGCTATCGTTACCTGAATGCAATTTTAGTGGATATGTTGATATTTTCTTCTAAGTATATATACTTAATATCAGTGAATATATTTGTATCGTGTATAATGGGTGTTTAGCCACATCAATTTCTTGTTTTATGCGCAAGGCGTATTAGCTTCACTTCCGTTCCTTCTGCCTTCCAAGGCGTGGACATGATATTAATTTTACGATTAAGATAGCTCGTAATACATAAGACACAATAAGGGTAAGTCATAAATCATATGGCGTCAGTTTGTCTTTAATCGATAATATCGGGGTTTAAATACCCATATGCGAGTATTCCACAGAGAAGTTCAAAACAAACAAAAAAAACTTGCTTACCTTACGACGCATAAAACCCCGATGAGTAGGTAAATCGAAAGCCTTGATCCCACGTTTCCTATAAAACTTCAAAATATTTGTACATAATCACAATGAAATGACGTGTTATTACACCAGCTTATCGGTCACCAATCTTATTTACTGTACTTTTATGTTAGGTTAAATCTCAATGAAACTATATTAAAAAAAAACAAAAAAAATAGCAGATAATCTAACAGAGAACATTTTTTGAGCGGAAGCGGATTCTGCTTCCGTCATCAGCTTAGTCCTGAGAAGGACTGTTTTCGCACTTGAGTCGAATTCATATGTTATGATTTTCCCCAAGCACTTGACTACTCTTAGATTCGAACTTGGTACCTTTCACTTATTAGTCTGACACCTTTACCGTTGAGCCACTGAGTAATCCAATATATATATATATATATATATATATATATATATATATATATATATATATATATATATATATATGTTTTAAAATTTTATATTTGTGTATTCATATATTATGATAATAAAAAAAATAAATAATCAGAGTATCGATACAGTTGTCAAATAACAAATAAATTTACCTCCGGAAGGAAGTAAAGCGCAATATTTCCTACGCAAAATTCTAATAATTAAACCGGGATGACTCTTGCAAGGTTCAAATTCCCAAAATCATTTATCTTAGTTACCTTGATTTTAATACCTTAAAGAAATAATAATGACGTCGAAAACAGATTTGACAAATTTTCGTAATAAAAATTTTTATACAATAATGAGAATGAAAAAAACACAATATGTAATATTACGATACACGAGTGAATACACTTTTGTAAAATTACCTTAACCGCGTGAAGACTTTTATACAAAACTATACACAAAAGAAAAGGTATTCATCCGCCTAAACAAATACAAATAAAACAACTTTCTTGGAATCACCAAAATAAAAAATAAAAGGAGGAAAGTAATTACCTTAATTCGCACAAAATGATCGCTCTAAATTCTCTCTTTCCTTTTCACAGTGGTGAAGACAATACTCGAGCAATTTACTCTTTTGTTATTCTCGGTGGATACCAACAACTCTTAATCTCCCTGACACGGCTTCCAGTATGGGAACTTCACAGTCATCAACCTTCAACGATCCGACTACTTGCAAATTATTTACACGAATTTAGTGGCGAAAATATTTAAGCCAAAACCAGATGATTAATAACCGTGTCATCTAGTTTAATCCATACAAACTGTAATTTACTTACGAAACGTTTGTTCTATATACAAAATTCATTATAGCGATAATTATATTTGCACCAACCCTTTATCTTCCTGAACAGCTGTGAACGCGGATGTACTTTCGTGATGTACAACTCAATTTACTGAAGTTTACGACATAAGAATCCGCCAAAGCGCGATTTAAACCAAATTTCAGGAAACAGCACTGAAATTAAACTCTAATCCTCTTTAATGGACACGAAAATGTCACTTCTGATTAAAGAAATACAACACAAAAAGGTCCCCGGGGTGATTCAATTCTCTTTAAGATCCACATAAGGTGAACGGGAAGACTTCCCTGCGATAGCTTCAAGTAACCCTGGTAGAACGTAAGCAAATTCAGTGCGCCTTAAAATCACATCACACGCTCAGCGTACAACCTCCTTCTTCTACAGCTTAACGTCAGCTAACTAACCGAGAAACAAAACTCCCCTTTCCCGAGAAAATCTTTTACTGGTTACATAAAAATCTTCCATACTAAAATTGCATAGTGGACATTTCCCAGGGAAAAAACGGTCTTGCTACCTAGAATTGAGATACGAACACATACTGTTTTTCAATCAGAACTCAAACAAATTTTGTATACTCTCACCAACAAGTCAATACATAAGCGAACTGGTAAACTTGAAAAAAAAGTGTAAAAATATATAAGCACGACTGAACCTTTCGTCATCAACCACCATAGCACAAACAAATTTATACCCATACATATTATGTTTCCAAATAACCGTCTTCAACCATCATCAAATTTAATCCCTTTCGAAACTGCGATAACAAACTTCAGAATAACAATTCCCGGTAACAACATCTTAATTTAAAATTCTACATATACTATTTTAAATATCCTAATATTCGAAAAAGTCTACGGCAAATTTCATCCACACGTGACAATACAACCAAACTATAATAATTTGTTTACAAAAACGTTAATGTATTTGTTGTTGATTAATAGTACTTTGTAGATTACCACAAAAATTATATTCTTTATGTTTTGTAAAAAGTCTCTTGCGGACCTATAACTATTCATTTATAATGTTAGCAGCACCTATGTTAAAATAAAAAAAAAGTATATGGAACAATTATTTAATTAGGTGCGAAAATCGATTTATTGCTATAATTGATAGCTTATACCTACTGAAGAAGGGGTGGAATAGTCCTCCGTCTAATGACGGTTATCTAGTGAAACAATTCGTCAATAAAACTGCCTAATAGTTTGAGGAAATAACTAAACCAAATGGCTACAATTAAACACGCTGTCTATGATTATAAATATTACATCAACAAACATAGTCACTTTAATACCGCAATTACTTTTAAATGGCGTTAATAATAAATAAGGTGGTTTTCTGAATATGAAAACCAAAACTCAAATTTTCGGAAGAACGAAAATTATTCGAATAAAAAGATTTCTCCGTATAATTACTTTCAAAGTGATACAAACTTGGTAAATTGAACCTATACATATGTTCCTTCAAAGTTTGTACGTATTTTTACAATAAATAATAGTCATATTTAAATGATACATTTTAACAAATGTAACATAACTTTACGGAAATATTGAAAGAAAAGTTAGACATTTCAATTATTAGATTTTTGAGTAAGTATTGCTGACACATTCATTTATTTAAATGTTCTATCCTGTTTTTATCGGTACCAGGCTTTTGCACTCTCAATTTTAAAACAAAGGCCTTACTAAGCATTAGTTTTCTTAAACAAAAAAGTCGGAAACAGCAAATTAAAAGCAACATTCGCGTTAATTATGGAATATTTCATAATTTTATAATGTAATTGCACCCTAGCCACATTTGACGGAAACAGACTCTTCTACTTTTTGAAAATATTTTTAAGGATCGGGTATTTATAACTCGAATTGTTTTACGGGGGAAAAAAGTTTCAGCAGCAAAGTTACAGTGAAATAGTAATTTCTCGAAGGGCTAAGTTTAATTAAATTTACGTTTAATGTTTAATTGGTGTATTCGCATATGACGCATACTAGAGAATCCTATCATAATACAAGACAGACTAATAATATCCACAATAATACTGAATAGTAATAATGCTACTGACATTATAAACAACAGGCGGGCGGCTGAGAAGCATTGCGTTCAGAAAAACCAATATTTTGGGATAACTTGTTGAAACCTATTTCACCTTCTTTTATAAGATATACTAATTAAAACAGTTAGATATGGCGACTTTGAGTTTTGGTCGAGACAAAAGATACGTCGAAAAAACGTTAAATGAGGTTAAAAAAATTACTTTTAATATTTTAACGTTGTAATAATGTAGATATTATGTGTATTTCACATTTTTATAATTCTGTGCAGAAAAAAAAACAATTAGCAAAAACATAAAATCGAACATTCTTTTTCCAGTGGCGTATTATGGCAGAACAAGGCAAGAAGTAGTAACATCTGAAAATCTTCTCCGGAACATTACTACAAAAAACGCAAACAAACTAAATTTTCGTGTACCACGTTTAGTCAGCTAAAAATTACCTAACCTTCAAACGTTTCACTTTCCAGAATATCTATTTTTTTTAGGTATGTTTTGACAGTTCATGGAACATTTACATTCCGGGGTGCAAACCATTCCCTCATTTTTGCAGGCACATTTATTAGTAATGCAATTATTTTCATTGAGAAAAAGATCTATCAAAGATCTAATAATATGTGGAACAGCTGCTTGGGTTGAATATTTTGGTACTAACATATTGTTTTCTCGCAACCAACCAAAAATCAGGGGCCCATTTTATTCAACGTGGCTTTGAATCCAGATTTTTACCTGGAAATAACACCTAAAAAAATAAGTAATAATGAAACAGTTGGAAAATGTAATCAAAATATAATTAATACCGTTGAACATGCAAGCAAAATTCATCTTCAGTTGCGGAATCTCTTTTGATAACCTTTTTGTTTCCTGGGTTAACTTCAACCGAATTTCATTAAGGTTCGTACAGTTTTCCTTATTGTATGAGTATGACACAAATTTTCTTGCCTTCTCCACACTTTCGCTTAGAGAAACCTTTCCAAATTGATTTAAATCGATTTTGACAATATTGCGAAAGTAAATGGCCCCAAGCAGATTTTTTTCCAATTTTGTAAAAGGAACTCGTTGTGTCACAACCCGTCAAAGCGTGGAAAGCTAGCAAGCCATCACAGATTCTTTTTCCCAATTTATTCGCAATCGCGTGGACAGCAACATATCTTCTTTTATTTAAAACCTTTGTGCCAGGACCTTTCTCCATATAGATTTCTTTAGATTGCAGGGTCTTCAGTATTCGCAGAACTTGATATCTAAAATAAAAATTATAACATAATCTCACTTTTACATCAATCATATGCAGTTGGTAACAGTTATACCTTTATACACAAACTTCCGCCTTGAAGTCCTACTGCAACTACTACTTCTTTGCCGCGCGGCAGTTTTCCTGATAGACCCACCAAATGCTGTGTTAAAAACTTAATTAAGAACATTTTGTTCGTTGTAAACTTAAGAAATTTCTATAATTTGGTACGTTTCTGGACCCAATTATAGCATATGTTCCCACTTCCACTTCCCCTCTTTTCTGTCTTTTTAAACCTTTTATTCCTCATTTTCTTTTATATAAAACAAAAAGTTTTTTTAACACATCAATAAGACTTTCAAACATTTTAAATGTCTTTTCATTTAATTCCTGAAGAAGCGCCATCCCATCGATAAAATATGATTCAACTGCACTTGGGGCTCATACAAAATATCTGAAAAACTCTCAAGTTTATTAGCTAAGTCGGATTTTCAAGTTTTTCTCATTGTGCTATCTTTATGAAAAATGGATGTAGGAATAGCGGTTCACTCTTAGAACAAAATGTTGCCAAAATCAAGATTTTTATACTGAGCAGCACTAACGATTCTGCGAAACATAAGTTCTGGATTAATAATCTGTTGTTTATTATCTTTTTTATAGCTAACGTTGTCAAATGCAAAAGGTTTCGTTTGGTCTCGCGGTACAGCTTTCCAAAAACTAACATCGCTGTGCCTATCTTCTACTAAAAACGCATTTTCTTTAAAATTTGAAAGTGCTTGTTGTACAAGTTCAGAAGCTATTTTTCCAGTGGCAATGTGTACTATATCGGTTGTTAAATTTTCACTGTCAAAAGAGTTAACCCACGTGGATGTTATTAAACTTAACATCTTTTGAATGTCTTCTTCTTCTTTCTTTTTTTCAGACAACCCGTAGGATTTTCTCGATTTATTAGAATTAAGAATCAAATTTTCTACCTTGTTGGAGTATTCGCTGATTAAATGCCGCGTAATTAACCATCGACCTAAAGTTTTTTGATTTTTGTAAATCCTACTACACCTCCAGAACTCTTGCAGTCTTTGTTAATTGTTTGTTCTAACGCCACATCAGAAGCAACGCAATTGAATTTTCTTGAACCAGTTCGTTTAACGACAAAATTTCCGTCTTTTAAATACTGATATGTGGTTGGGTGTATTCATATCTAATAAATAGATAGGCGTGTATTTTGCGTAGTTATTACGCCCACCAGCTTTAAGAAATGGGATAGTTTGCTTTACGGCCTGTAAGTGTAAATCAAAGTCTGCGTTTCTTTCAGATCTGAGCAACGCACGCAAAACATTTGAGGCTTCGAGAAATGGAAGCCAGTATTTAAATGTTGAGGAACTTTTGCAGCCAAAATCGATAAAATCAAATATTACGTCTTGAACTTTTTTGGATTTTTTTAAGACATTGTCGTATATACATTCTGCTATTTATTGTGGCAAATAATGCTTTTCACACATTTGTTGTAACTGATCTAATTGGACCTCTATTTCTTTATAGAGTCATTTTGGTCACATCACGATTTCCAATGCTTAAAAAAACAATCTATTAAGGGTATCTGAAACGAGCATAATTACCCTGCAGCATTTGTCTACACAATGTTTCAGCATACACTCCTGAATCTACTAAGATATTTTCCACCATCCCCAAATAAGTGTCCGATGGTCGCAATCAATGCCATAGTTAAGTGCATTCCACCTAACTGCATGGTGACCTTATCCGATAAGTTAGAATTGCTCCACAAGATTTCTTGAGCCTTACTGTACATGGACAGGTCAGTTGTAATGACAATGTGATCCTGACCAAGACGTTCCGCCATACGTGTTAACTGTACAAGCGCTGTAAAAATGGTATCATAAGAGGAAGACGGGGCATTAGTACATGGGTAGTAGTAAACATTTTAAAGTCAAAGTCTCGTAATTCATTCAATGATCGTTTTGTTTGACATTTAATTAACAGCCCTTCAAACAGACCCGATTTTGCTTGATATATGACCATTGCTAGAGCATGAATTGTTCCTTTCCCATCAAGAATATCTTCATTTAAATCGAAATTGTGTATACTTGCCCATATAAAATTTACTGTGTTCTCTACTTTGCATGTTCCTTGCGGAATAAATGTTTTATTCTCAATATTTTCAATTTGTTGGACAGCAAAGGAAGTTAAGAATGTTCTCATTTCGTCGTACGAGGTTCCATACCCAAACTGATACAAAATATCTATAAGCTTTTTGCTCCTTACTGTTTGGTAAACGAGAACTGTAAGACCAAGAATTAAAATACTGTAAAACTTTTTCTTTTCAAAATTATTTAAAATTGTTTAACATATCGCTACTACATTGATATCTGCAGGTTGAATTGGTAAACTCATTTTCATTTAAAAGCCAAGATACAAATTTATACAGGCTTTGCGGTATTTCTTGTTTAATATTTGTTTCGTTCAGTTTCTGAGGGACTGCATAATCTTTTTTGGTTTTCATGTTAATATGATTCGATATTGGCTTAATGTTGCCGCTGATCTATGTAATACTAAACTATTGCTTTCCGTAACCAATAGTTCTTCGGGCTCTAACTCTTCATCACTCTCTACAGATTTACTTATAATTGAATATTCATGTTCTTTAGACAAAACAATAGTTGGCTTTCCAGGACTACTGACAAAGGATATTGTGTCTCCAAAACGATTTTCAATTTTTTTTATAACAATACTACTATTTTGTGCAACGTCCGAACGAAGGCCATATTCCTCAATAATATTATTTAGTTGCTTAGTTAAACTTGCTAAAGTTACGCAATTTTTTTGGTAAAATATTTGGACTTTTATTTTTTGAGAAAATCATGACAAGCACGTTCTAGTCATTTCTTTGAAGAGCACCTTTTAACATATTTTCACGAGTCCCACTACCAGTTCCTGTACTAATTGCAACTAAATTTTTTTCTTGGCTACCGCTTTTACCGCAAACAACACAGTCAGTTTTGATATAGAATTTGTTCTCAGTTGCACCTCTACAGCTGGTTACGCCACTGCTAGAACAAGGCTCATTTCAAAAAGTTTGCCTGGAGCTGATTACTCGGTTAATAATTTTCTTATAGAAAAATTGTTTTCGACAAGAAAAATGGAATTTAAAATTTTTAGGATTTAGGTTTATTTAATTTTTTAGCGAATTTATTTTTTTGGAAACTGTGTCGAAAGGGTGCGGTTAGGATAGGATCGGAAGGAATAAAGTTACGGTTCTGAAAGAGAAGATACTACTCCAACATTCGCCTAAATTGCCACACATGATGTGCGTATACGCAGTGATTATGCTGCCATATGTATATTAGGAAAACCCCTGAAAAAACCTCATACAAGGTAGACGGTAACGGGGACCGAACCCATTACCTCCCAAACGAAGTAGATTGTGTTACTACAGGTTCAACTAGGTCGGTATAAACGATGTGCAATCGTATGTTATACGTACTATTATATTCTATACATATGAAAAACAAAGCGTTCAAATTTTAAAAGCATTTCATATACAAGAAGGAACATCAATTTCAAATGCAGAAACAGTTTCTCGTCTTCGATCACTTCAACCTTGGGTAGTGAGTTAATATGATGATAAAATCATATAACAGAAAAAAAAGTACTAAGTTGCAGTCCGCAATTATAAAGCAGAAGCGTCGTGATAGTGACGAAACAGCTTACTTTACTGTTGTAATTTTAAGCATTAATAATAATAATACTTACCTTTGAATGAGAAATCGTCTAACATATACGTAGCACTAATGTCTAAATACAATATAACACAATTTTTTTTATATAATTATTTATTTCTCTATGCGTTTCAGTACAATATGTTTCATTATCAAGAGAAAATATATAAGTAAAATAACAACTTTATTGTTGTTCTACAGACAAGAACCCAACAACAGAACAACATACATAAGGAATAATTACTAGTAGTGTACACGTGTACATAAATATAAGATAACAAAGCACTTGAACTAAAATTTAGTGTACAAAAGAAAATAATAGCTTAAAGATAACTTAAATTTAATATTTAGGCTCAATTATCTATTACAGCAGCCAGGATAGTAGGAAGTGAACTGAAGTTTATATCAACAAGTTTAAAAATCAGGTTGTAGTTAACAGATAATTGTACCGTAGGACTTTTATACAACATATTTGTTCGAGATGTTGAATATTGAAAAGTTTGCGGATACCTACAAGTATGCAACTGAATCGAAAAATTAAGACGAGATAAAATATAAGGGCAGTCGATAGAATTATGCAGTAATCCAAATAAGAATTTGAGGCTATTCGGCATACGACGCTTTTCGATTGCCAAAGATTAAATCCTGAAAGAAGTAATTCGTTTGGATATCCTCGTTCTGGATATAAACCGTCAGCTTTAAATGCTACGTATTTTAAGAACTTACGCTGTACCCTTTGTGTAGCATTAGTTTGAGTTTCATAAATAGGATACCACACTAAGTCATGGTCTTGTCAGAGCAAAATAAAGACAGAATAGTATATTGGGATTATTGAAATGTTTGCAGTTTCTAATAACAAAACCCAGTGTTTTAGATGAGGAAGAACAAATGTTTCGAATGCTTTCAAAACATTTAATTTGTCATTCTGTTACAAAAAGTCCTACGGTGATTATTTACTATTAAATGTTTAGCATAATTTGATTTGTCTGTGTGTTTATATTTGTAACATATAATGGCTTAAAGAAGAAGCTAAAAAATGGTTTCGATTTAGAAATGTTTATTTAAAGGTACTTTATTCTGAAATTTTATATAAATTTAAAAACATAGTATTAAATTGGTATATTTGACAATAACGCTAGACAAACTGTCAGTTACATCAAACAAAAACTACATCACACAAAAAAATGAAATTATAAAACTTATCCAAAAACAACACCATCAACGTAGAGCAAACAGACAATTCCTACAATTGTCACACAAGATTCCTGTTTTCACTAACAAAATTTAAGAGATTTTAGCAGTAAAACGCGAAACGTATCTTAGAAATGATCACAATAATTATGCCAAATTTCAAATTGCTAATTTACTTAAAGATACAACAACAAATCTTACAATTATTTACTGAAATCTGTTAAAACAAAATTAACAGAAATAATCAAATTTCTGTTAAAGCAGACAAAGGTAACACTTTAGTCATTATTTCAAAAGATATATACGCAGAAAGTTAATGATTTTATTATTAACCAAAATTTGGAAATGCTAAATAGAGATTCTACAACAAAATTTCAAAACGATGTGAAACAAAGTTTACAAAACTGCAATATCTGATTTACATGTTTAGATAAGGAACAAATTTTATTCAAGAACCCACAAGCACAAAAACTGTACGGTATCATCAAAATCCACAAACCAAATATGCCCATTAGACCAGTAGTTTCTTACATCCAAGCAACTAATCATACTTTAGCAAATAGACTAAACCACATAATAACAAACAATTTCAAGTACAAATCAAAACGTTCTATTAAGAACTTTTTTAAACTAATTAATAAACTACAAAACATAAAATTACAACTGCATAATATATAGTTTTGATGTTACTAATATGTTTTCTAAAATACCACCTCAACAATGTATGCGTTTATCAAATCATTTTTTATTTAATAATAATGTTGAATTAGTTACAAGAATGGTGTTAATTCAATTATGTGATGTTTATGTTAATTAAAATTATTTCACATTCAATAATAATATTTATCTACAAGAAAAAGTTTACTATGGGCATTCCAATTTCGCCCATTTTCCGATAAGATTGTTATGTTAATGATATTTTAATATGTTTTGATAGTTTATCAGATTTAATTGATGAGTTTTTAATAAATATTAACAATTTATATCCTAACATGAAATTTATACTAGAGAAAGAACAAAATAGAGCCATTAATCTTCTAAATTTAAACATAAAAATTAATACTCAGAACCAGTTTGAGTTCTCCATATTCTGAAAAGTTACACATACAGATATTACAATTTCAAACGATTCATTTGTACACAGAGCAATGACATTACCATTAAACCAAAAAAATTTCAATAAAGAAATATCAATTATAAAACAAATTCCACAAGCAAATTGTTACATTTCAAATATAATCGACACGTTAAAAACCAAGAGTACAAATGATCAGTTAAAAACATTTACCCAGTTAGCATAAAACCGAAAGAAAATGAATACATATCAGAAATAGTAGCTCACATATTACGAAAGAGCAAGAAATACAAGGTAACTTTCAAAACTAATACCGATGTTCTTAGATGTTTAATTAATGCGAAAGATTTTACTAACGACATTTTGAAGTCGGGCATTTATAAATTGAACTGCACATCCTGTAATTCTGTTTATATTGGACAAACCCTTAGGATCTTTGATATTAGATACAAAGAACACATGAGATGTTACAAATATAACCACACAGACAGATCAAATCATGCCAAACATTCAATAGTCGGTAATCACCTTATAACTTCACAAAACTTACTTAAATATTTCCTCTTGATAATGATACATGGCGTATTGGAACGCGTAGAGAAATAAAAAAAATTGTGGAATCATATTGTATTTTAAACATTAGTGCTATTAAATATGGAATTCCATGAAGCAAGGTACTCTTTAGTAAATAGAAACGCTTTTTTAATGATGAGACAACTGCAATTGTAATCGAAACATGAAAATAGTGTAAACATTTAAATATAATATATATATATATATATATATATATATATATATATATATATATATATATATATATATATATATATATATATATATATTCCCCACTTCACTAGCTTCTGTAGGAAACTTTCGATCGGTTACGTAGCGAATGAGGACATCATCATCTAAAAAACATTATGGTCAAACAAGTAAAGGCCAGTTTTCTTGAACACATATAGTGCTTAGGCAACCCTTACACAGCTAGAAACCTTGGAAATACTCCTTAGAACGCTAGAGTTATGAAGCAAGAAAAGTGGGCTATTGCATTATAATAAGACTTGAACGAATAAAATATAGAGACGTTAAGCGATTTTACAGTGACTGTAGTAACTCATTGTCTTTAAAGTAGTCAATTAGTTTAAAATGACTTTCACTTCAATTGAGGGAAACAGCGCATTAGTCCACTTATAGAGGCTAGAACAATAGTGCTTAGGAAGTGCCGCTAATAATGTACGTTTAAAAGAGTTAACGCGAAAAAGTCAGAGCTGGATAAAAACTAATTCTACTTGCATTAATTATGCATGCATGTTATGACAAGCGTTCCGCATTGACCGTTTGTACTATGGTCGTCCTTTTTGACATCTAGATGCCAATATTTCTAATACCGTGGTTTTCCAATCGTCGAGATTGAATATGACAGTCATCGGTAAATTTGTGATCACGTCTGTAGTTCTCTTATAAGTTATCAAAAAATGTAGTCTCATGTGCCTATTGAATGACGTTGTCCTAGATATAATGTACCTTCTTGCTCATCTCAAAATTCCCTGCATCCAGTCGATACCTGTTATCTTTTCATCTCCCTAACTATCTTTTGAACCAATTTCTTGTTTGTGTAAAAGTACCACACCACACTGATAATCCAGCGTCTTACGAGCAGGTAAGTTTGGCTTCTTACGTGCGTACAAACTAATAGGACATTCGAAAAGTGTTCACATTAAGATTAATCTATGAAACTAACAACAATTTTTAAATCAGAAAAGTGTATATCACAAAGAAATGATATTCTATTAAAATTTTTGGCACATAGTACATAACATAAAAAGGCGATTTCTGGGAGAAAAAATTTTATTGGGTAACGTGTTGAATGTGCTACTAAAAAATTTATTTGAGACGCTAGAGAACTACAATCTATCTTATTATTAATTAAATTATACAAAAAAGTAACTGAGATAATGTTTCTACGTTAATTTAATGACTGCAGTCAGAGTTGTGACATTAATTCTGACAAATCAGTACCTCTTTGTGGATAAACCCCATTTAGTAGTGATTATAAATTGGAAACGAAATAATAACACCATATTCCAGTTTAGATCGAACAATAGAAAAGTATAATACTTTTAGACAATGATTTAATGGTTCAGTGTCTCCGTTACCCAGTCGGAGCTGGATAAAAACTACTTGCACTTGCACCAATTATGCATGCATGTTATGATAAACGGTCCTCATTGACCGCTTGTACTAGGCCATCCTTGTTGACTTCTAGATGATAATATTTTTGAAACCGTGGTTTTCGATTCGTCGACTTTGAATGTAACGGCCATCAGTAAATTTGCCAGCAAATTTGTAGATTTCTTCTAAATTGTCAAAAAGTCAAACTCATCTGCGTACAGAATGACGTTGCTCTAGATATAATATACCATTTTACTGATCTGAGAATCCCTGCATCCAGTACATACTTTCCAACCATCTGGTACTTTTGTTCATTTGAAGTGTAAAAATACCAGACCACATTGATAAGCTGCCGCCTTACGGACAAGTACGTTTGGGTTCTCACGTGAGCTTTTTGACCGCCGGACACTTAACGTGATATTTGAAGCTTTGAATTAGTTATATCATACTATACAACTGACTCAATCAGTTTTTTTTTAAAACGTTCCAGTATGCGTCTGCTTCTTCCGACCTAATTATTAAATTACATATATCCTACAATAGGACATGTTCCATTGTGGCCCATCAAGTGTCTCAAGTTGGGACAAAAGATTTTACAGGTTAAATAAGAACTACGAAGCTGACAAGACCCTGAAACCACTCAGTAGAACGTATAGAATATAGTTACTATTGACAGCTCAGAAACGAAAGGCTACTAAAGTGTTAAAAAAATTGTAAACGGAAAACTATTCTTTTTTAGGATAAATGGCAGTATAACTGCGATTTGATTTAAACGAGAAAATAGAATGTGTCATTATGGTGTGTTTTACTGCAGTCCACCATAGCTGATGCAAATAAATAAACAAGCAAATTATTAGTGTTTGGCTATACATTTTTATTAGTTTTAATTTTACGAGTCATATTTATTTTAATTAATTTAAATGGCTTGGCAATGGCTAAGATTGGGTTAAAAACACAATTTATAAAAATCATGTTTCAAACGGAAGTTAAAAATAGGTAATTAATTCTACATACATATTTAATTTAAAACTAACCATCGTGTTTAACTTGAATATGCTAATTGTAGCGATTAGATCTAACACATGTATTTTATAAGCTCAAATAGAATTACTAAGATTTTTATTTTATCTAATTTATTAATGTAAAATTTAGTTTCGTTACAGTTTATCTTCTAAAAGGAGCACAATTAGCGCTGACTAAGCATGTTAGGATTTAGTAAATGTTATTTAGTTAATGTTCTACTAGTGTACATAACGAAAACATTCAGTGTTATAAATTACTCAAATAGTACTAACACTAATACAATTAGTAGCACTTAAAGAACAGTATTTAATCATACTTGTTTCTATCTGATACATACTAGTCAAAATCTCGGCCACTTTTTCGCATATATATATATATATATATATATATATATATATATATATATAAATATATATATATATATATATAAATATATATATATATATATATATATATATATATATATATATATATATATATTAATATTCACTATTTACGAACTACAACTGGTTATATGTAATTTCATGAAAACCATGAGAGCTATCGAGTTTTATCAAGAGTACCTCTTTGTAGTACATAAGTTACGGAATCTAAATTTTATACTTAACTCCCTTTTCGGGTTTTTAGATCGCAATTTCGTCAAAACATATATATTCTGTACAAGACAGACACGTATAATATTCTCATTTTTAACAAAATTAAGCATTTTATGCAGAAAAAATCTAGCTGAAATCCGTTGTCAACATCACATAGGTCACTTAAGGTATATGAGACCCACCAAAATTCTCAATAAAGAACATGTAGCTCGGATCAAAATATAAACGTTGGTGCAAGTCTGCCGTAGGCCTACACATGGTTGATAACGATCATGTAGTAGAGTAGTAGTAAGTACGAACTTGATTGCTATGAATCTTTAAGGATCTTCAAAAACAAACTCTAATGAATAATAATGATCAAGAATTTTTAGGATACTCAGAACTCATTAAACTTTCGTAACATTCTCTCTCTCTCTCTCTCGCTGTCTCTTTCTCGTTCTCTCTCGCTCTCTCTCGCTCTCTATCGCCCTCTCTCACCTTTCTCTTTCTCTCGCTCTCGCCCTCTCTCTCGCCCTCTCTCTCGCCCTCTCTCTCGCCCTCTCTCTCGCCCTCTCTCTTGCCCTCTCTCTTGCCCTCTCTCTCGCCCTCTCTCGCCCTCTCTATCGCCCTCTCTCGCCCTCAAATTCTTATGAATGCGTTTCCGAAAATGCTTCCTAACCGAGATACAGGGTGTTCAAGAAATTTTTTTTTTCGGAAACTAACATTTCTTAAAAACTAAAAGGAAAGTTAAATTGAAATTTGGTGTACCTTGATGTGTTACTAATTGCAATTATTCCGGTGAATTTCAGTTAGTTAGTTGGCTCCGTCCAGTGGCGTAGAAAGTGTTGAAGTCACCATTGCTTTTTTGGCAAAAAGATTACTATTTCTGACTCGCCATTTTCTTTAAATTAAAATCATACCTGGTATGCTTTCGAATTAGCGCTTAATTTTTGAGATATTTGCGTTGAAAAACGACACAATTTAAGAGAAAAATTATTGTTGTTATATTTTAGGAAGAAATAACGCAATTACTTATTTAAAAAAATACATTAATTGCTATTATTTCGGTGAATTTCAATTAGTTGGCTCCATCCGGTGGTGTAGAAGGTATTGAATTCACCACTTAAAACAAAAGAAAAGCGTATACTTCACTGCTTCTTTGCAAAAAGATTACGTTTTTTTTTCTCTATCTACCCAAAGCCGTCTAACGTGATTGATTAATCTACATTCTGTATGATTCACATTAATTGAAATTGAAAATTTTTTAATTGTCCCCAAAGCGTCAGTAAAGTATTAGATATCCTTGTTATGTGCAAAAGACTGACTTTAACTGTAACAGTGTGTTTTTAAATCGGAATTTTAGATTTTGAATTAGTCATTTCAAAACAAAACGTACCAAAAGGATTAGGCAGTAATCCAATATTGGTATTGTTATTGGATACCATAGTTAAATTAAAGGGTAAATAAAAAGCGATGTGATCAATTAATTTCTGTAACTGTAATTTAATCACCATTAATTTAACTAAGGACAAATTTGGCCCAAACATTATTTTACAATGCTTAATACATTTTTGATTTAATTTTATTATCACCAAATCACGTGTTAGATCATGGGTGATTTTTAACCACAAAATTCGATTCTGCCAAATAAAGGGGATCTAGAATATTGCCCTCAAATTTGATAGCTATTCCTTGTCTTTTTAGGTTGTAGGAAATTCTTGGTTTTTCCGCCATGTTTATACAGTTTCTACCTAAATGCACGAAAACTAAATAAAGCAACTCTTTATTTATTATTTTAAAAATATAGTTGTATCAAACGAACCATTACTGGCATGAGAGCCATATTTTCACATACTAAATTATCTATCTAATACTACAATGATATCTTTAATTAAAGTACTCTACCTTAATTACAGATTAATCCCAACCTTTTTATGTTAATCTCAACTTTGTTACTTATAAATTCCCATAAAAATTCAATAAGGATGTAGCGTTATTAAATTTATTTTTTTGGTAAACAACAAAAAGTTAAATTTACGAAAGACTTAATAAAATAGATAATCCTATTATACTGATATAAGTACATCACTCATTATTATATATTCACATAATATAATATAATATTCTATGTTTGACTATTGTCAGTGGCACAGTATCCGAAATTTTATACTTCATGAGCTAAAATAGAAAATGTGTTCAAATATTCATTTAGGTACCTAACTTAAATATTCGATAGAAAAAATGTGGTCCAATTACGTGATCTCCAATTATACCACCCCAAACAGTCAAAGACCACCTAGTTTGACTATGAGTTGCTATAAGATGGGAGTTACTTCTCGAATAATAATGGAAATTGTCTATTCACGGTTCCATTTTTGTGAAACGTGGTTTCGTCTCCAAAGAGGACAAAACCAAAGAAATTCGCCTGATTTTGGATTTGTTGTTGAGCCCATTCACAAAAAGCAACCCTTCTGGGATAGTCATCTTCGAGTAACTCTTGATGCAACTGGATATGGTATGGATGCATTTTATTTTTACGCAGTATTCTTCGGACGGACCTGTCACTAATATCATGCTGACGCGAGATTTCACGTGTACTAACAAGTGGATTATGCGTAACTTCAAGCATCACGTTAAATTCATTTTCCTTTAAGTACAGGTTTGGTCCTTTCCTTTTTTTCTACTGAACCTGTACGATTAAAACGGTCTACTAACCTTTCCAACGTTATTTTCTCGGGTTGTCTTCGTGCGGGATATCTCTCTTTGTAAATTCTGTGCTAATAAACAATTTTTCATACATTCTCCCAGTACCCATATCATGTCTGTTAACTCCTCAACAGGAAAGTTAATTTCAAACAGTATTGAAGTGTTTACAAATTAATGAACACTACACAATCTTAAAGAAGTTTGTTAAATGACAAGCTACTAATTATTACTGAATAATATCTATCTGTCATTTGTTCACGGCTAACTTGTTATAATAGAAATTTAAAAAAAAATCTCTTTCCATTATTAAACTGAGAATATAATTCACATGTCACATGGTACATTTTTAATTACATTCATTGGTTAAAATACAAGAAGAAAATCGCAGAATAGGCTATCAAATCGGCGATAATCTTATTACCGCATGTTGACTGTCATGATTTTAATGAATAAAATAGTTTACTATGAAAGTGACAGATCGTTTAAAATTGTAAACTTTAAAAAATATATTTTCCATTAACGTTCATTATATTCTCTTACCAAATACAACACGTGTTATGATTAATAATCCATAATACCACTCGTTAAAACCTTTAGAAGATTGATCTCGTGCTTCGCACTCGTTCAATTTTCATCGATGATAATCATAACACTAGTTATATTATCCCAACAAATATCTCAAAATTAACGATTTTAGCTATAGGGAGTGCTTACTAAAATTAAAGAACATAAAGTGTATTTTCACTTGTTAAAATATGATTCATTTGAAAAAATTGACAAAATCATGTGTTCGAGTTTTGGCTCGCTCTATATTCAATTGGTGCAATAATAAAGAAATAGCACTTTCTCGTAACACTGTCCAATGTCAAAAAGCTATACCTGGAAAAATTATTGTTAGGTTGTTCTGTCTAGGGTATACAAGACGTTGAAATGAGACTGATTTTCGTGTACAATTAACTATAACTTTTGGAATACCCTGTATAACGTAATGAAACCCTATATCGGAAGTACGGGGGAGATGAGCTTAATCCAAATTTGAAATAATATATAGGGTATCCCATTTAAAAAAAAAGTATATTTGGTTCACCCTGGTAATATGCAACACCCTATAAATACGAAAATAATTGTATAATGTGAAGTTGGAAGTTGCCTATAATTTTTGTAAGTAACTTTTTTTGATATCTCCTTTAATAACGAATATATCGTACTTCTACGCACTAATGCGTAGATATATATATATATATATATATATATATATATATAGTGCACACCAAATGTACTTTTTTTAAATGGGACACCCTATATATTATTTCAAATTTGGATTAAGCGCATCTCCCCCATACTTCCAATATAGGGTTTCATTACGTTATACAGGGTATTCCAAAAGTTATGGTTAATTGTACACGAAAATCAGTCTCATTTCAACGTCTTGTATACCCTAGACAGAACAACCTAACAATAATTTTTCCAGGTATAGCTTTTTGACATTGGACAGTGTTACGAGAAAGTGCTATTTCTTTATTATTGCACCAATTGAATATAGAGCGAGCCAAAACTCGAACACATGATTTTGTCAATTTTTTCAAATGAATCATATTTTAACAAGTGAAAATACACTTTATGTTCTTTAATTTTAGTAAGCACTCCCTATAGCTAAAATCGTTAATTTCTGAGATATTGTTGGGGATAACATAATTAGTGTTATGAATTTTATTATCATCGATGAAAATTGAACGAGTGCGAAGCACGAGATCAATCTTCTAAAGGTTTTAACGAGTGGTATCATGGATTATTAATCATAACACGTGTTATATTTGATAAGAGAATATAATGAACGTTAATGGAAAATATATTTTTTAAAGTTTACAATTTTAAACGATTTCTCACTTTGATAGTAAACTATTTTATTCATTAAAATCATGACAGTCAACATGCGGTAATAAAATTATCACCGATTTGATAGCCTATTCTGCGATTTTCTTCTTGCATTTTAACCAATGAATGTAATTAATAATGTACCATGTGACATGTGAATTATATTCTCAGTTTAATAACGAAAAGAGATTTTTTTAAAAATTTCTATTATAACAAGTTAGCCGTGAACAAATGGCAGATAGATATTATTCAGTAATAATTAGTAGCTTGTCATTTAACAAACTTCTTTAAGATTGTGTAGTGTTCATTAATTTGTAAACACTTAAACACTGTTTGAAATTAACTTTCCTGTTGAGGAATTAACAGACATGATATGGGTACTGGGAGAATGTATGAAAAATTGTTTATTAGCACAGAATTTACAAAGAGAGATATCCCGCACGAAGACAACCCGAGAAAATAACGTTGGAAAGGTTAGTAGATCGTTTTAATCATACGGGTTCAGTAGAAAAAAAGGAAAGTACCAAACCTGTACTTAAAGGATAATGAATTTAACGTGATGCTTGAAGTTACGCATAATCCACTTGTTAGTACACGTGAAATCTCGCGTCAGCATGATATTAGTGACAGGTCCGTCCGAAGAATACTGCGTCAAAATAAAATGCATCCATACCATATCCAGTTGCATCAAGAGTTACTCGAAGATGACTATCCCAGAAGGGTTGCTTTTTGTGAATGGGCTCAACAACAAATCCAAAATCAGGCGGATTTCTTTGGTTTTGTCCTCTTTGGAGACGAAACCACGTTTCACATAAATGGAACTGTGAATAGACAATTTCCATTATTATTCGAGAAGTAACTCCCATCTTATAGTAACTCATAGTCAAACTAGGTGGTCTTTGAATGTTTGGGGTGGTATAATTGGAGATCACGTAATTGGACCACATTTTTTCTATCGAATATTTAAGTTAGGTACCTAAATGAATATTTGAACACATTTTCTATTTTAGCTCATGAAGTATAAAATTTCGGATACTGTGCCACTGACAATAGTCAAACATAGAATATTATATTATATTATGTGAATATATAATAATGAGTGATGTACTTATATCAGTATAATAGGATTATCTATTTTATTAAGTCTTTCGTAAATTTAACTTTTTGTTGTTTACCAAATAAATAAATTTAATAACGCTACATCCTTATTGAAGTTTTATGGGAATTTATAAGTAACAAAGTTGAGATTAACATGGTAGGTCTCATATACCTAAAGTGACCTATGTGATGTTGACAACGGATTTCAGCTAGATTTTTTCTGCATAAAATGCTTAATTTTGTTACAAATGAGAATATTATACGTGTCTGTCTTGTACACAATGTATATGTTTTGACGAAATTGCGATCTAAAAACCTGAAAAGGGGTTTAAGTATAAAATTTAGATTCCGTAACTTATGTACTACAAAAATGTACTCTTGATAAAACTCGATAGCTCTCATGGTTTTCGCGAAATTTGAATTTTAATAATTCCCAGGAAGTATTACAAAAAAAATCTTCTTTACATAGTACATAACGTAGATAAAAATGAGATTAGTTTACAAACATGTTTATGAGTTTCGGCGCTTTCCGAATGCGTTTTCTGTTATTAGCTACGTTTTTGTTCGTACGGTATTTTTAATGTATGTACATACATATTATGTTGCCTTTATAAGTAAGACCAATTGTTATTGTTAGTTTCCATAGTTTCATCAAATAAAACTAGTGTCACAGTTTAAAACACCTAAATTCTTATTAAAGTGCAAACGTTTCTTATCTGCTTTAAAGATAAAACTTAATTGTGCGTGATTTATCACGGCCGGGCAATACATTAATGCAGAATATACCGACATGTTATTGGTATATGGATATTGTCAAGGAACTGGTCGAAAGTGTGTTAGGGTGTACTCTGAAAGGTTTCCAAATCGTCGTATAAGCCATCCAACATTTGCTGCCGTTGAGAGACGTCTTCGAGAGACCGGTCGCTTTGATCCTGCAACCGCTGATTACGGAAGAGAGCGTTTTGTAAGGGTTCCTGAAGTTGAAGAAGAAATTATAGAACGTGTTGGAGACGATCCAGAACTAAGCACCAGACGAATAGGTAGGGAATTAGAAGTAGGTAAAGATGTCGTTCACGCAGTAATTAAAGAACAGTTGCTGTATCCATCCCGTAGGATGGCAGTTCAAGATCTCTTAGTCCAAGATACGAACATGCGCCTGAGTTTTTGCCGGTTTGTTAATAGGCAAAGAGAAAGAGATTTAAACTTTGGCAACAAAATTTTCTTTACGTGTTTCACAAGAAGAGGGTTTACAAATTTTCATAATGAACAGGTTTATGCAGTTGAAAATCCGCATGCAATCCAGGTAAAACATTTATTTTCAACATGAATTTAAGATGAATGTGGGTTGCAATAATTGGTAATTTTATTAATGGTCCTGCCCTTCTTCCACAAAGATTAACGGGAGACATGTATTTGTAATTTCTACAGAATACCTTGCCAAATTTGGTAGAAGATTTACCTTTACAACTGCGGAGAGATATGTGGTTTATGAACGATGGTGCTCCACCACATTTTTTCATTAAATGTTCGAAACTACTTAAATCAACAGTACCCAAACAAATGGATAGGTAGAGGTAATGACGCACCTGTAAATAGGCCACCGCGTTCTCTAGACATAACCTCAATGGATTATTTTTTTCTGGGGACATCTTAAGTCCATGTTATACATGATACCTGTAGATAAAGAAGAACAACTGTAGCAACGTATTCAACATGCAACAAATAATCTCAGAGGTGATGAAGAAGTTATGCAAAGAGAACAATCCAATTTTATTCGTCGTATAAATCTTTGTATGCGTGTAACTGGTGGACACTTTGCACAGTTTTTATGACATCTTTATTAGTTTTATTCATGTTTTCGTAAATTAATTTTTTTTGTAATACTTACTGGGAATTATTAAAATTCAAATTTCGCGAAAACCATGAAAGTTATCGAGTCTTATCAAGGGTACCTTTTTTGTAGTACATAAGTTACGCAATCTAAATTTTATACTTAAACCCATTTTCTTCCAGTACCGTAGTAATTTGAAATGTGTAATTATTAAAAAACCCAAGTTCTACGTCTATGGATTGATGGTAATCATAATTTTGGTATGGGTTTTTCTGCCTTATGAAACTATGCCAACGTACCAAATTTAAGTAAAATCACATAAGCCGTTTGAAATTGATAATAAAAAAACGATTTTAAAATCGTAACTTCAGGGCCCTATAGCGCCCAAACTAAGCAACTTTGTACATGTATGTTTACTTAAATCGCCTTCTTTTGGTCTAAGGAATATGTGGTAGGCTGTTGTAAAGACATTTTACAGACACCCTGTATATGGTATTAAAATAATACAAAAGTTTAAAGAAATTTTAGGACCACCAGGTCAACCACAACCAATGTTGCACCCACACATACTTAAGCATATTCTGCAAGAACGCAATTTTTGATTTGAAGATACACGAACTATATACATTTGAATTTTTTTATATGTGATTAATCAATGTATAAGCTACTAAGATAATCAAACCTTTAAAAAAATTTAGGCCACGAGCTATTTGGTCACACTCGTAAGCGTATTGCAGGGTGAACAAGTTTTGGTAGTTTTTGCCTGATAATGCAAAATGTTTTTTTTTTTTAAATTTAGTGTTGCGTTCCTTTATAAAAAAAGATATTTTTATGGAAAAAACGTACGTATGATCCATGCATGCATTTTTGAATTGAAATTTCGTCTAAACCACACATAATACGTATATTGTTCTCGTTCAAATTAAACATTTTGTCGAAAAAATATTCGTGTCTAAAATCCATGGCTAATTTGACATAGATGTTTAGTTTGCCCTGATATTTTGTGCACAATTCTTACGATTAAGTTTGTAAATTCTCGGCATATCCTGTTTATCTACTTGATCCTTAGGATTTTCTTGAACTATTAACTGTTTTTAAATTAACTTTGGGAAATATTGTAGATAGACCTTTTGTATAAGCTGCATAGATTGGTAATTTTACATACTTTGTTTTTATTTGTTCTCTAGTGCTATTTGATGTAGTTACATTCTCAACGTTCATCATAAACTTTGATCATATGTGTTTGTTTCCTAACCATATTCATAATCACTTTATCGGAAGACCTATTGTATGCAGGAATTTCTTTAATCGTGTGTAAATTTTTTATTACAATTTTGAACTAAAAGAGGAAAATTAAACAATCTGTGAACCAAAAGTAAAAACTGCGAGTTTATGCAGCACACAGTGTTTGGGTTAATTAATTATGAATCGTTTAGTGTTAGTTTCTTTGCGATGTACATCTTTATCTAGTTTACTACCATTTCTCGTTACCAGAGTATCAAGAAACGGGAGACTGCCATTTGCCTCTATCTCTTTCTTTGCATTTAACAACTGAAACAGTTTCGGTATACTTCGTTTGGTATAATGTTAGACGTCCAGACTGCACTAGGCGTCGTTCAGGCTTACCGAAGTAGGCGGGTTGACAAGACAGCTACAGTGGAAATGTGTAGACTCGATATAAGGAGTAAAATGATTGAAAGGTAATTTCAAACGCCTTACACTTACCGCAAATCTGCAACTTACAATGCTCAGTCCAGACAAAATTTTCTACGCGCCACCACAATCTTAAATTTTTCTAAAATAAATAGTCTTGGGCGAGATGTTAAATTAATCCTCTTTGACTGCGGAAGGCGGGATTTTAGCCTACTCAGTACAATCATACACAACTCCGGTTCAATCACACTTGAAAATAATTTTTCCCAAAAGCTCAAGGAAGTTTTGAAATACACGGGTCGTCGTAAACTTATTGAACACACCCCGTACATATGAAAATTCCAAGTCATAAACGTTAATTTGAATACTTTTTAAGTAGCACTCGTATACATATAATTTTATGTTTCTAACTGTTATAAAACTATGAATTAAATAAACATTACCCGGTTTAGAAAAGCATAAAAAAAGCCGGCTTAATAGTTTTTATATCCACAAAACGTTTGTTAGTTACTAACAAATTTAATACGTAACGATTAGTGCTTTTATCATAGATAACATCTATGTATTTTCTGAATACTTTCTCTTTAAAAACTGTATTTAAACATTCATCAATAGGTTTGAATTTTAATACTTCAAATCTGTAATTTATACTCAATAAAAATGTTTTGTTATTCGTGTTCTGTATTCTACTGACTGTCAAATAGTTCAAAATAATTAAATTTTGTAATCGATCTGGCTCATTACACAATTTCAGATCAATCATTAAACTCAAAATATTCAAAGATTAATTCAATTATTAGTACGTGTAACCCATTAGGTAAATTTACAGTGGTTAATGCTAAGATTTTATCTCAGCTGACACAAATAAACAACAAAAGTAAATTAAATAATGGGTATATATTGACCAATTTACAGATGTAAATATGTACAAAGACGTGGCTTCAAAAAGCACCACAAAAATCAATTCTAGATTAAAAATGCCTCAGAAATCTTATATATTAAATACATTTAAATAGATAAAAGTTCGATTACCCTTTTACTTATAACTAGAAATTGTTAACCTGACAAACAAGAATGAACTTAAAAGGCAATCGTACTTTTATTTTTTAAACAAAACTTAAAACTTACAAATTACAGTAGATAATCCCTTATCCGAGATGTTCATATCGAGATGTTTTGGTTGTTGTAATCCTTTGATTACGCACCCACACTTGTCACAAACGTAAACAGAGATAGTCGTAATTACTAACTCATTAGGCTGTAACACTCGCGAGCACAGTTAACTGTCTTTCACTCATGTGCAATACGCCTAAGAACCTGGGCTATCTGATTTATTATTTTCCCTTCACGTAAACGTCTGTCACAACCAAGAATATTTACTTCCACTTGTATACTAGAATTCTTATTTACTTTGTACCATCGATTTGATATTATTATCGATTGTACGCATACGACAATCAATGTCACTAATGACCACTAATCTCTAGCTTAATTAACACACTTTTGATATTACTTAAAGGGTTACTTCAGGCTTTCTTTATTTATTAGATCATATTATGGGCTGATGCATTCGCTTATATACGTACTGCTGAACCAAATCTTCACAAACGATCCCCAACACTGACCATTCTAAGGTCTCTTAAGAAAGCGCACGCGACCCGTCTTAACTCAAGTTCTAACCGAGCGATTTCCCTCCCTTGTCCTTCTTAAACTCTCCCTTTTATATCTTCTGCCCGCCATACTACCTATCTCTTCACGCTAACATCAAAATTCACCTATCACAAACGCGTATTTCGTGCGTTCCTTTGCGAGTGGAAGTCTGAAACGGAAGTAAGAAAAATGTAGCCATCTTGAATTTACTTACAAACATACACACAACTCTCCGAAAAAACCATTAATTGCAATTACATTTACTCTGTACATTATCCAGACCGTAACTCAACTTTTTATGAAAATTTCTCCTGTGGGCGATCTCTATTTGCGTACAATTTAACTAACTCCATCATATTCTAACAACTTTATTCTTGAACACGCATTCAATTTTCCATTATTGCACAATGTTACAAAATTTATACAAACAAAAATATACATACATATTCCTTACTGCACGTCAATACAATATCAATATATCACAACCTTACTCACTCGTACGTCTACAACCATTTCTTTAAACCGAATTCTTCAGTACACAACAGCAAAAGACCAGTAGCAAACCGGTAGTCTTTTACCAGTGCCGTCTCTGTAACAATTTCTCCAAAACGTTATTTTTCAACCAAAGTTAATGCTTTCAACATAAAAATATTTCTACAGCAGTCAAATATTCTTTCATATGATAACTAATAATTCATTGAAAATGCCAGTGCCGTATCATTTACACAAATTTACATTCTACACACACACAAATTTTTTTTTTCGTCCACTCACTTCATTTATATTCAAAATACGTTCCAAACGTTATCAAAATACTGCATATACATGATGCGCCAAAATAACCTAACAATAAATAGAGAAACATTTGTGATTTATATAATTGATATTCTTACTGTTGATAACAAACGAAACCTAATTAGTTTTGTTTAATTGCTCCGAAAATTTTGAAACTATTTTGATGCAGTGTACGAATTGCTCTATTCTATACGCAATCAAATATGGTGAACCGTTTATAAAAAAAACATTTTCTCTAGTATTTCGCTGAAAACTATCACTTTTGTTATTTCACTTTTGTGACTGTACGTTTCAAGAAGTGTTGGCTAGGTAAAGAAATTTAAGAACCACTTAGAAACGTGAGTTGATACACCGATATCTCCACTTCTGAGATCATTTCTCGAAGTATTTGGCTCAAGGGCATGTCCAGAATTAATTCCCAGGTAACCAGTAACGAATTTACATAAAAAAATACGAACTTATGGAGTAAATATCAATTTTATTTCCCAAAAAACAAAAATAAAATTTGGTAGAACATTATGAACATGTAAAAGTGCCAGCTGTTAAAAACTGTATACCTACTACTGGAAATAAATGTAATTCTATAGGTAATTGCGATTTAAACTGTTTTGATGTTAACACTAACGTAAAACAAAAACTCTATGTATACGAAATTAATGCAATTAAATATAATTAATCAAATAAAGCCTTTAGACATTTTATGTAGAATACTTCATGTTGATGTTTGTAAAAAAAATGCGCATGAGGAGTTAGGTGAAATAGAAGGATATTACTAACAGCGTCTTAAAAGGAATCTTGTACAACAAAAAAGTAGATCAATACACTTTTAGAGTAACTATTTTTATATTTACTACTCTGCATGCATTACCGATACAATCCATCCGTTCCGACCATCACATCCGTGTGTTGTATTGGACTTTATGCTGCTTTATTTAACTTTACGATGGCACGTACACACATTTTTTAAATTAAGGTAATCATTTCTTTCTAGACGAGAAACTTATTACAAGCTTTGAAATATAACTTATACGGTTACGGTAAATTTGGTTTACACGTTGATTATTTACGTAATGCTACTTGACTCGCATTGTTCCATTGAAATATTTGAGCTTAATGGAGAGATGGAGCATTGTGTAAAAAAAATTCAAGTGTAAAAAAATTAAAGTTTTTGTAGTTTGAATACTTTGTGAAGTTTTACGTACAGCTAACTTTAAAGGTTAAACATTAAGGGTCGAAGAGAGAATATTAAAAAAAGGTTTAAAGTTTAGTGTTATGGAATAGGGTTTTTGCCTTTAAGTATAAACTTGACAAATACCCACAACTTTTACATAAAGGAATAAATTAACAACCAGCAAAATTTGCATTTAAAATATATTTTCTCTAATAAACATCAAACGATGGCCGTTATTCTATCAGTCTTTGGTTGAAGAATAATTTCAAAGAGTAAACCTATATTGCAGTAAATGCCTTACACCCACATAAAACTGTCTCGTAAAGCTGTTGGAAAATTTCTATTTTAATACTAGAAGAAAGAAAAAATTGGAATTTTTTTATACAGTTGAAACAATTTTAAAATTCAAATTAGATACCGACATTCCATTTATAAAAAATGTATCTTTTCTCGTTTCTTATTTCCTGCTATTGTTGCCAAATATTTTTTACATTATTAATACACTCACTAATTCTACAAAAATAACAATGCCAGCGAAAAGAATTCCATTTTAAAAACTAACTAACACTAACATAAGTTGTAGAATACAAATTTTGTATAACAAGAGATTAATAAGATTTACAATATAATTTGCTGCAATGTATATCGTTAAATAATTCATACTGCCATGCTAAATTGTAAAATATGTAATTAATCAATCCATAGAAGAAGCGGTACCCGTTATTTTGTATGGTGCGAAGGGTTCCTTTTATAAAGAGTTAATCAACTACGTTGTTTCATGTGATATGAAAGCTCTAAAATCCCCTATCATAAAATTTTGGTTATTACAACGAATACTTAACATGATGTATGATTATTCCTGAAAATTAATATTCATTTTTCATAAGAAATCCAAAGTATTACATAAAGTGAACAAGTTACGGCGGTGTAAAATAATAATGTTAAATACAAGTACTGAAAATCAATGTACAGAAGTTTAATTATTATAAATAAAAATGTAGGTATGCCTTTATCGTTAATGTTTTTATTGCATATTTTAGTGGTGGATTTTATTCCGAGAAACGTAATTAAGCCAATTTTCGGTGTACTTCTTCAGAGGTTATATTTGTTATCATACAAATATAATTTATTTTCCTAACATGCATGTACTCTAAACACACACTCTCAGTTTTAACTGCGCAGTTCTCACGTGTGACGTTATGTCTGAGCAAAAAACTGTGTGAACTGTGCAGTTTTGTACTTCTTTTAACACAATTCTGAGACCTGAGCTTCTGAACCCTCTTCTACTCCGGTAAACTGCGCAAATCACACAGGTTATCATTCAGTTCTTTCAACTCATTCATTATCAAAAGAAACCTGTTGCTCCTTGAATTATCGTTCTCTTCTTGAGCTTTGGGATACACAATGTTCAGCGTATTCCAATAGAATCAAAAAAGCAGCTGCATATGATAAATTAATCGAAAAAAAATTAATAAACTGAGGTCTACCTTTAGAAAAGAGTTCAAAAAAGTCAGTGATATAAACAAGTCGGGTGCTTCAGCTGACGAAATTTACACTCCTTCACTGTGGTATTTTGAATAACTAATGTTTTTGGTGGACCAAGAAACTCCCCAACCTGGTGAGTCTACGGTATCGGAGGAAGGAGGTGATAATTGTGTAAGTAAATGTTTATAATTTTTAGATAATTTTTCAATTTAAACATTTCATTTCAAAGAAAAGTAGCCAAACATAAATATAGTATAAATCTTAATCTAAGGAAAAAATATACATAAACAAAACACAAATTCCAATAAACAAAGCACAAACATTGTAAGTACAATTTAAACTTGGTTTGTCTGTTTTTAATACTGAATACATCATAACATAACAGCAATTCGCGTTAGGGAACAATTTCTTTAAATAGAAGTACGAAGTTACTGAATAGATTTTTAGCGGTTTGAATATTACTAATAAACAAAAATAATAATAATCTAAACAGTAAAATTTGTAACGTCTGAAGTGCCTCTAAATAAAAAAAGGCGAGTAAGTAATATTTAGGATTGCTATGGCACACGAAAAATACGGTTCCTTTAAAACCCATACCAGATGATTGTTAAAACTCATAAAATCGTACTGACACAAATATAAAATACAAAAGATGTCACTATGCATGCCAGATCCGTATATAAGTGGTAAGTTTTTGAACACTTTTTCTTTGTTTTCAAATTTGAAAGTTGATCCAACTTTTATTTTTGGTACTATATGTGGTTTTAAGTTTAATTATAACATTGTGTTGCATATTGTAGTATACTATATTTTTCCTTGACTGCGAATTCAAAATGTAAGCTAATTTTTATCTTTGTTACTATGTTTCATCTTAATTGTAATTAATTAATCCTGAAAGTAGGCAATTAAAGTCGGGAGAGTTAACAGAGCCATTATCGTTATTTATTGTTACCCTTCAAATGAATAAAAGTGAAATTTAGAGGATGGAAACGTTAAGTTGTTACGGTTCGCGACAATAATAACACAGATTTGATAAATAAATATTAAACTAAATAACAAAGAACTAACTATAACTCGGAAACCTAAATTCAAAATAATTGAAGCATTTGGTCGCAAATAAATAACAGCACCTCCTGTGAGTGGCGCGAGAGTCAGGGATCGCGTAGGGAATAATCTGGTTGAAACGTGATTGAAGGGTATGTAAGTGAAAAAAATGTATATGTATATATGTACATTTAGATATTCATACAGTAAGGATACACTCTATTATTTATATATTTCTTGACTCTGTCTATATTTCTACATACGACTGTGAAAGGAATGAATGGCGAGTCGATACGTGGAATGTTTAGAGGTATGCATGGTAAACAATTTGAAATTGCGAATAAAATGTACGAAAAGCACCTTTATATTATATCGGAGACAAAACGCAAAGGAAAGGATGCTGTGGAGATGGAGGATGGGAGCCTAGCACTATGGTCAGGAGTTGAGACTGAAGTGCATGGCGCAAAAGGAGTTGGGGCGATCGTAAGTGAGAAAGCGAAGAGATGTGTTAAACAGTACGAATTGGCATCTCCCGGGGTAATGTGGGTCAGAATGAAAGTGGAGATTCGAAGAAATTTTCTTATTGCATGCTATGCACCGGTGAATGGAAAAAAAAGACCAGGAGTGTGAGAACTTCTGGAATGAAGTACATAACGTGTTGAACGTATGTAAGCCAAACGAAAGACATGATAATGGGGATATGGACGGATGGGTGGGTTTACAGAGAAAAAATACTGAACGTGTTCTAGGAAACTTCGGAGACCAAAGAGTCTATGAGAAGGGTGAACGCCTGGTGAATATTTGTGTGGGGAGAAGCCTGGTTGTATCTAGTACGTGGTTTAAACATAAAATGTGCATATATATATATATATATATATATATATACATGGCAAAGAGGTGAATATAAAAGTATGATAGACTTGATAGTGTATGATGAACGACTTAGAAACCTGGTGAAAGACACAAAGTAATGCGCGGATCGGAGTGTGGATCGGACCACTTTTGGTTGTATCGAGAGTGTGTTTAGGGTAAAAGTGGGTCTGGAGAAGGAAAGCAAACGTAGTGCGAACGTCCAGAATTAGGGTAGACAAACTAGTGGATAATGGTGCGAGAATGAAATACGCAGATGCTGTGAGTAAAGAGTTGAATGTGAATGAAACAGTGTGGAACGAACAAATAAAAGACACTGACGTTGAAAGTGCATGGATAAGCTTGAAAAACTGTGTTGTCAATTGTGCCGTGCGGATATGTGGAAGAGCGACTGTAGGTAGACAGAAAAAAAGTGCTTGGTGGAATAAATCGGTAAAAAGGCAGTATGTAAGAAAAAGATGCGTACATGGCAATGATTGCTGCAAAAAATGAGACTGAGAAAAAGCAATTGTATGAGGTGTACAGATTAAGAAACAAAGAAGCGAAGGAGGCAGTGAGAATAAGTAAAGAGGATGTGATGGATGTGAAAGGAGAAAAATGCAGAATATAATTTTGAGGGAAACAAAACACTCTTCTGGAAATGGGCCAAAAATACAAAACGTGGCCCAAAACAGATGCTGCAGCAGTGATGAATATGAGCAACGAAATAGTATGGAACTATTGTGAAGTGAGGAAATGCTGGCAAGAATATTTCAGAAAGCTGTTCAGTAGTGATAAAAGTAAGACTAAAAGGTTAAATAAGGAGAATGTTGAAGGAATGGTGAATGAAACTGAGAAGGATATTGAACTATTCAATGCACGCGTTAAGGGTGGAAAAGTGCCCAGGGATTGTAAGAGTGCGATCATTGTACCACTATATAAGGGTATGGGGAACAAGAGTGATTGCAAGAACTACAGAGGAATAAGTTTGCCAAGCGTGTCTGGTAAAGTATTTGAAAAAATACTGATTGATAGAGTACGAGAAACTAAGATTTGGGATGTGCAGGGTGGCTTCATGCCAGGGAGAGGATGTGTCGATCAGATGGTTGCTCTCCAGCAGGTGATCGAAAAGTGTTTAAGTGTAAAAAGGAAGCTGTACTGTGCGTTTGTAGATCTGGAGAAAGCATACGACAGAGTGAATAGGAGAAGCTGTGGGAAATATTAAATGAATATGGCGTAAATAAAGGTCTAATAAACGGAATAAGGGCAGTATACAACGGTAGTCGGGCATGTGTTAGGGTGAGAGGAGGTGTGAGTGAATACTTTAATATTGAGCAAGGAGTGCGGCAAGACTGTGATGTTACCATGGTTGTTCAATGTATACATGGATAAATGTGTTAGATAAGCATGTACCGATACAAATGGTGTAATGGTTGGTGACGTCAATGTACGACTTCTGGTGTATACAGATGACACAGTCTTATTAAGTGACAGTGCGGATGAGCTACAAACTGCTCTGAGGAAGTTTGGCACAGTCTGTGAGAGCATGTACCTAAAGATAAACGTGAACAAGACTAAGATTGTGGTGTTTAATCGGGAAGGTGGAAAGGAGAGTAGAGTATTTATTCTGCAAGATGAAATTGTGGAGCAAGTGGACGAGCTGGTATATCTGCGTAGAATGTTTACTGCAGATGGTACAATGGAGGGCGAGATTGGACGAAGAGTCAATGCTGGAAAGAAAGTGATTAGATTGGATAATGAGAAACGGAAGCATGAGCCTAACTGAGATACGAGCAATCTATAATGACGAGTTTGTCCCTTCAGTACTGTATGGAAGTGAGACATGGGTAGGTCAAAAGAAGCATGAAAAGAAATAAATGCCGTGGGTATGAGATTCCTGAGAAGCGCATGTGGTAAAACGAAAAGGGACAAGATAAAGAATGAGTGCATAATGTCGGAGTCTGGCGAGGAGAAGACGATGATGGATAGAAATCAAAGTACTACATTACGTGGGTTTGGTGACATTGAGATAATGAACAACGCAAGATTAACGAAGCAAATATATGTGGGTAAGGTCAGGGGTAAGACCGTGCCTGGTAGGCCGCGTAAAACTTGCCTG
This sequence comes from Vesta saturnalis, assembly GCA_036346205.1. Taxonomy (NCBI): domain Eukaryota; kingdom Metazoa; phylum Arthropoda; class Insecta; order Coleoptera; family Lampyridae; genus Vesta; species Vesta saturnalis. The sequence goes on along the minus strand of JARFJB010001805.1, from coordinate 1,423,908 downwards.
AATGTAGTAAAATGTATGATAAAGGAAAGAGAGATAAGGATTTTTAAAAATAAAAGGGCATATCAGAGACAATGTATGAATCTTGAGGAAGCTAGAGAGGTATGCGGAGATAGAAACGCATGGAAAAAGATTGTGAATGAAAAATAAATAAGCGGCAGGGAATGGCTTGAAAGTTAAGTTAAGTTTAGTTACCGTTTAATGACAAAATTAATTGAAATCCACACAAACTCCACCAGGAAAAAAAAATAAAATACAAAAATATGAACTAATTTTTATCAAATATTTTCATTTCAATACAAACTGATAGTCTTGCATCAGCTGTACTTATTTGTCAACTTTTATTATTTTTTTTTAAATAGATAAACCCAGCTAGATTTATACTATAGTTAAATCAGTCACTTTCTCCAAGAATCGTTGACTGCCACTTCACTGTCCCCTCATTATTAAAGTAGCTGCAGTAGGTGTCTCGAGCTGGTTTAGCTGAGTTTAGCGTACCTGTGTGTTTATGGTGATAACCACGGGGATTTCTTCTTAAAAAGTCATCAAGTAATAACATGCTAGAACTATGGTCTCTACCTTGTCAGGGGACAGATTGATGTGTTTTTGAAAAACCATGAATCTTGAATTTAAAATTCCAAAAAAAAATTCCACAACTCTTTGCTCTGGAATGTCGATAGTTGTAAATAGGTCTTTCAGCATTTAAGGCAGCTAAAGATTAGGGTTTCATAAAATTGTCCTGCAACGCAAATTCCTCGTCTCCAACAAAAATATAAGGAACAACTTTGTCGCTTTTATTATTATTTAGTAATTCATAAAAAGTTGTCTTTTGACATACACCTCCATCGGAAATCCTTCCGTTTGTTCCTATGTCAGCAAAAATAACTTCGTAATTTGCATCAACAACAGCCATTAATACAACACTGAATGTCCCCTTATAATTGAAGTACCGAGAACCGCTTTTTGCAGGTTTTCTTATTTGCACATGTTTTCCATCAATAGCTCCGAGACACTGTGGGTACTGCCATCTCATTTCAAAATCATATGCAATTTTTTTCCATTCCTCTTCATTATTAAGAAACTGAAATAAATTAAGAATTAAAAGCGATGGTAGTGCCACAATCTTCATCTTCTATAGACGGTTTGTTTGCAACACCTGCCAAAAGAAGTAAGACAAAGTCGAACCGTATTAACAGGGATTCAGCGCAACAACTTCTCACAAAGGTTTAGACTTAGAAACAGAAGATAAGTGCTTGACTTTGGCAAAAGCATATGCTACTAAATTGAGAAACTGACAGAACAGCAGTTAATGTTTGATAAACTAATAAATGGAGCATTAGTTGATACCCAAATGGGTATTTTAACAAACGGCAGCTATCTAGTACGCCCAGCACCAGGACTGGACACTCCTCAACAATCCCCTTATTGGACGTCATCAACATCAACACAATCATCATCCTCAGATAATAACAACGCAACAAATATTTTGGAAACCTTTTCTTACGAAGACTTACAATTAATAAAACTATAACTATATAAGTTGTATTTGTTTTATGTACCTACATTTCTTTATAATGATATAAAAATATTATAGAAAATATTAAATCCTCAAAACATCTTCCGGTTGCTAAGAACCGTAATGTAGCAGTAAGCTTCGCTTCAGGGTGATATGGGTTCTCTTAATCGTGTGCTCCGTTTTTCGACTATTGGAGTTATTTGTCTTAGCAACAATTGATATGTACTTCTATACATTCTAAGGTAATTTCTATAATCATTAACTCCATTTCACTCAACTCGTTTAGCAGATTGCAATCTTTTGATAAAACGGCTCTTTTAGGAAACCACTTTTTACTCCAATTTTTCCGCAACTTTTTTCTTTGAATTTCTTCATCAAGTAATACTGAAATAGCAATTAGGCAACACACAGCAGCTTTTGTTCCTCTGCTCGTTTGTATATTGTTGTTGACAAATCAACAAAACTGACAAGACAGCAAAAACTGTACATTAAACTGAAGTATTTCAACATACTTTCAGTTCAGTTTATTGTACAGTTTTTTTTATATTGCCTAACTGCATAGTTAAAACTGAGAGTGTGTGGGCCGCTTAAATAGATACTTACGAATACAACAGAAAATATATTTTCAGCAGTACTACGCCCAAATGTAGAAGCTGACAAACAATTGACAGGTGTCTTTAAAAGCTTCTCTTTGTCTGTGGAGGATTTGCAAAGATTCTTCCAAAAGTAAAATAATATTACTTTGACCAAAAAAGCCTAGTAAGTTGAACCTAGTAAAACTTCTTAACGCAGTGAGAGTTCCATTATCAAATTCTTCTATATCAGTAAATCATATATTATGCTATCGTTTTCCTAAAACCACTTTTCAAGTTTTACTGTTGCCACATCCAAAGTCTCACAAAATATTTGGACCTTAATGGAGATAATTCTATATTATTTGGTTGTCTTGTATAACGCGGGAGTTTTGTACCCAAAAAGCACAAAATCATCCATTCATTCGAGTACTTGCTAAAAGATCGCCTGCCAACTAACATTTCCATGATGTTCTTTAGCCGTTGTTCATTCTCGCATAGCAGCGTATGCAGGTTGAAACAAGGACATTCTTTTCATCGTAGTTAATACAACGCAATAATATTTTTACTTTTAATTCATTAAAGAGTTGTTAATATTAGTGAAAATTGCATTACTTGCAATCCGTTGTTTTCAAAGCCTATCGATACATAGCGTTTGTGAAAAGCTGTAAGTTTTGCTCGTAGAAATACTGCAAATACTGAAATAGCAATCACAGAATGGTGACTGTATACCGTAACTGGTAATGTTTATACCATGCAAACTGACACAACTTATTTGGATTAAGAAAAGTGTTTAAGTAAGTCTATATAATTGGCTAATCTTGGTGTATAATGTCACTTTCAGGGCTATTTCCGCTCGTGCTAAGTACAGGCGACTATAATGTGGCTACATCTTCATTGTGCTACATTGATAATTCCTGAAACTCCAATCGAGGATTTTTTTGTACACAAAATTATTACATCCGTCGTAAGAACTTATACTTCCATAATAGTGAGTGTCACGTAATGAACATTCTGTTCAAATATTCACTAATTTAACTTAAAACCAACTTAATAAAGACACTACACTAATAACGATACATCTGGTCAAGAGCAATTAAAACATTCTATAGAAAATACACCTCCAGTACAGTATAGTAGTGAAGACTGACCAGTTATGTATAGGAAGTTCTAAATCAGGTCACAACTTCGCTGTTCTAAGACAGAAGTGTATTAGCGCCTGTTTGTTTCACTAAATCATATGGACATCAAAATACTTGTCATTTTGGATGTCTGGAGTGTGCGTTTCTATAGAAACGTCTACTTGTGTAATCAATTTGTTGCAACACGGAAATAAGCCATGTTTTAAAAGCTATAGTAATCATGTAACCAATTATTTAATAAAGTAATCCTTAAATAGTTAATTTTAAAAAACTGGTCATCTTCAATGAATTGAATCTGCTACTTCTGTAATTTTGGTAAAGGCATCAGGTTATACAAGAACTATTTGCCAAAACTCCTAATAGGCTATTTCAATTTTAAGTATCAGTATTTAAAAAATGCTACTTAATACATTTTCCAAATGTATAAACACAACCAACTTTATTTTAAAAAAAGCAACGAATGATATTATAATTATTATTTAAAAACAGACTAAAGTCAATTTCAGTTTTCTAAAAACGTTTGGCTACATATAAAAACAAAATTATTGTATTGTATTATAATAACGGTTTCTATGTATATTTATCGGGCTAGTTGAATCTGTGGTAATACAGTCTGCTTAACATTCGGGAGGTAATGTGTTCGATCACCGTTGCCGTCTACCTTGTATGAGGTTTTTCTCGAAGGTTTTCCTGATAGACATATAGCGAGCGGCACATAAGGTGCGGCTATTTAAACGAATTCTAGAGTAATACCTTCCCCTCAGAACCCGAACTTCATTCCTTCCGATCCTATCCTGACCGCACCCACTTAATCCTTCCATGCATATATACATATATATATATATATATATATATATATATATATATATATATATATATATATATATATATGCTGAATCGATCTCTGTGGCTAAAGGGCGTGGAAAGCACGAGCAGCCCACCCACCATTCGGGAAGGAATGAAACACGTTGATTTCCTTTCCTATGTGCATTTTCGCGACTTTAATGGCGTCATGCTTTTTTTTATACAGATAATCGATAGTATATGCTTTATTAATAATCGTAATAACATGATATATTAACGTACGCTCCTTTTAGTTATACATAATACAAATATAGGTGTTGAAGTAACACTTAAAGAGAAAAGCCCACATTAACACGGTCTCATAAATCAAAGTAGTAGTTTTTGTTACTTTGTATTTATATGATTATAAAATTTACTGAAGCTGTTTCTAATGATTCTTCTGGTTTTGAGAATACCATAGAACAATCTAAATGTATTAAAAATTACTTACACCTTGTTTAATATATAATAAACTACAGTGTATGGTTCTTCTACTTACATTAAGATTAATCTCTAATATTAGATTAGGAGTATCAATTCAAAAGCTTAATGAAAAACTTTATATTGTTCACAACACGTCGAACCTCTAACAAATCCAATGTGCTTAGTTTTAACTTACATTGGTAATCTAAACAATGCTTCACTAAATTCCATTCAATACCACATTTAACAAGATAAACTCGCATAAACTTCCTCTGTACCGATTAAATTTTCTCAATATATACATTATAACGTGGTAACCACTCTACAGACCCATATTCCAACACTAGCCTTGCTAAAGCAGGGTACAGTGTCTTACAAGTCAACGCTGAGAATACTATAGTTTAAAGCACTTGTTACCAATATTTTGTATGTGCGTTTTGAAACACAGAAACAAAATTATTCCTAGACCCTGCACCTCAGACACTATGAATAGGTTCAATACTTAAGATATAATTGGACTCAGTTCAGAAATAATAAATAGTTATCCGCGAATAGTAAGGCTTCTGAAAACTTGAATACTATGGCTTTAGATATAAAATTCTTAATTCTAATACACCGAGTTCTCTCAGATAAAGAAACTCTCATTTCACTTCACTCAATATACATCAAGCCCTAACTGATACTATTTCTTAATTATTTGTTTTCATTTCATTATTTCTCTATCCAGATTTATGAATGATTTCCTTTGCTTGTTTTTCATCTTCCTTAATGCACTCTTCAACTTCGAATTTGACTCCGGTAAATTAAAAACCATTAAATTTTTGCTCCAACAGCTCATTTTATTAGAGTTTAAAGAGATTTTTGGCTTTAACTCATTTAAGTTTATATTCAATCAATATTGAACGGAAGCGTTTAACTACGTAATTTCTAAAATTTCCATCATCATCAAAAAATGGGGTTTTGCAGGTGATATGTGGTGTGGTTTGTGGTATGCCTGTTGATATCGTGCTGTGATGTTAGGTGTCAACAACAACGTCCTTGTCTGGAAGGTGTGGTTTTTAGAGTGCACTCGGGTATCTGAAATAAATATAATGGGGCCACTGTCGGTACTTCCGTTTTCCCAACAGAAGGAGGTCGACGTCCTTCATCGTGATGCAGGACAAGACATTAATACCTTCTAGCGTTAAATCTAAGCTAGTCTTCGAAAAGTTTCTACAATAATGCATTGTATTACTTTCTGGTAAGTATAGTACGGAATCTCATACCTACCCAGTACATTAACAGCCTGACGACCGTATCCAATTTTCATCGGTGACAGGCTTAGCAGGGGTTAATCCTATCCCTCGTCGGTCCAGGTCTTGAGATAAGACGATCCAAATCTTCTGGTGGAGGATTACTAGCGTTACTTTCTTTCTCATTGACGGTGGTTTTTTGCTCAATTTGTAAGAAGTTATCGGTATAGACTTCCAGCAGCGCAAAGGGGTTGCTGGCTTCTCTTCCTCTTCTTGGTGTTGACGGCTGATGCGGTGCTGCTGTGTGGTCCTCACGGTATGCTACGCAGCGACGATATCGCGGGCTTTGTTGATGGCGGCGACAGGTTCTCTGTCTACAGTAGAAGTGGTAGTTTCGCAACTACTTCTCTCTACTTCACGGCATCGTTAAAACGAGGTATACAGTTCTATCAACTAAATTTCTTTGTGGGCATGCGATTTTAAAGGGAAAGTAGTTTCTCTTTTTTTTGAACCTAAACCTCGGAGTGATAAACGATTGTTACACGGTTACCTAAATGTGGGAACCGTAGTCACTATTCGGTGACTTATTCTTAGACACGTACTATCTAATAATTGAAGATGGTTAGTACACCCTCATTATAAATTGGCAGAATCAACAAAACCCAGTATTGATATAATTTAGAGGCAAGTGTTCTTTCAAACTATATTTTGGTATAAATAAAATTGTACTCTATATAGCAAAGTAATTGTACTTTTAGTATAGATTTTAAAACCGTTTGAATAGTGAGAGGCTTGCTTCGAAACGTTTTGTTTCTGTAAAGTGTAATGAATACCTATAATGCCTACTTCAGGTTACTTTATAAATCATACTTCATAAGTAGTTTTATTATTATAACATCTAGAATTCATAATTATCTTTAATCATTTAAATATACATTAATTTCTAAGTACGTAATAATTACGATATGTAGCATCTTTCGCAAATTCCAGATATGGTTATATATATATATATATATATATATATATATATATATATATATATAATTTGACTGGTAGTTTTAGGCGCATTATAATACGACTGACGGATGCCAGGCGAATTGTAATGGAATTGTTGTTGATTAGATGGTTTATTTATGTGTAAAATTTGGCCACAATACTGATATTTATAAATCAGTGCTGATTTACGCTATATGTAGGTGCATAAAGACAATTAGTATGGAGAACTAGAAAAGTTTTATAAAGGCAAGAAAACCATAAACATAAACTTAACCTCAAAGTATTAAAAACTTCGTCCGAAACTAGGTATTTTTATTTCATAACACGGAAAAAGTAGCAAAGAGCCATGGAGATTAGAAAAAAATAACAGAAGTAAGCGATATTTTAATTAGTTGTCGTGAAGCAAAAGACAGAGGAACTAGAAGAAATAATAAGCAACTGTATTTCTCAGGTATTTACGAAACTATGAAAATTTATAAAAAAAAGGACTAAGGGAAATGTTGACATAACTTTATAATTGCCTATGAGGAGTTTTATAACAAATTAGTCGAAATTCTTATACATATAAGTACTAGTCACGGAGGCCATGATAAGATATTAATAACTTTGAAAACTAAGTATGCAGTCAACGCCTGACGGAGAATACAAGTGGTTAATGAACTACCAAGATCATCTTACAAAATTTATTCATATCAGACTTTTGAAGGCTATGAGTACATGTATGCGAAGAACTTCTAAAAATGTTATTAAAATTTGGAGCACCAATCGTTTTGCAGAGCGATAATGGCAGAGAATTTATCATTCACATTATTCACGAAATGGTTGCTAAATGGGCAACTTGCAAGATTTTTAACGGACACGGACACCAACAAAGTCAAGGAAGTGTTCAACGGTCAAATCAAGACGTAGAAAACATGTTTAGAGGTTGGTTAAAAGAGAATAAATTGATCACGTGGTTGTTATTTCGTACAAATGGATGCTACTGACAACCACAATGAAGACGAGTATTCTACTAACGTTTATACAGGAATTGAATCCACAATAACCGACTTAAATAATACTTGCCTATGAATTAGAAGAACCGAGAGAGGAATATATTATAGGCGATTTAGAAGCCAATCATGGTGCAAAAATACTTTATATTGGTGATGATATTACTACAACAACTACAACAAAACATTATAGGGTGTGATCAAAATAATTCAAGTGCATCCATTTCCACAAATGAACCAGAGTCGGGGTGTAATTTATGCAAAAATGAAGAACCATAGGAAAGGATGTGCTGTGGGTCAAAAACGAGCTGCAGAAAAAAAACGGTGGAAACCAGTAATAAAAAACTAAGACCTCTTGATGTTAGCCAAAATATTGTAATTGACGTTCCTAAAGTAGATAGCGGACTACCCAAAAATATATTAGGAACTATAATGAATATCACCAAGGGAGTTTATAAACTTAGTACTTAGTTTGCCATATCGATGGTTTTCGAGGGATGAAATTACTGATTGCCAAACCAATCAAATAATTACTATTTCACAAGGAAAAACAATTTCCTTAAGAGAAGCTTTAAGATTATTTTCAAAATTAGAAGGACGGGGATTTAAAAAGTGTTCTTGCAAACTAATCAAAGCACAGTATCATAGCAGTAAATGTTTCTGTTTTAAAGCTCGTATGAAATGTACTAGCAAATGTCATAAAAGCGGAATAAATAATATAAATCTATAATTTGCGTTTTAAATAGCTTAAACTGTTCAAATAAGTGAATGGTTAAGTGCAATTCGCCTGAAATACCGTCAGTCGTATTGTATGACAGATTTCATCTAGGCAGATTCTAAAACAAGTTTATTTTAACAATAAGACTAACTAGCGGCAGGCTTATTATAATGCGCCTATATGTATATATATATATATATATATATATATATATATATATATATATATATATATATATATATATATATATATATAAAATTATTTTTCAGAACCTGAGGTTGCAGTCAATCTTATTGAAGCTTGTTTATTTAAAAAGAAAAACACTCTTTGACATTTATCTAGCTTTCGGAATTTTTATTTATTCCATCTTCAGGATAATTATCGTGAGATTAAAATAAACTCTACTAATACATAATAAAAACACCATACAAACATTTGTCATCAATATAAAAAACTATCTTAACTGTTCAAGAATTAGCCTGCTATTCCTGATACATTTATGCACTGACTGTGTAGATAAATGTCAAAGAGTGTTTCTCTTTTTTAAATAAACAAGCTTCAATAAGATTGACTGCAACCTCAGGTTCTGAAAATAATAATTTTTACAATAATCACAGTCAAGATTACCTATCTCTGGTTATATATATATATATATATATATATATATATATATATATATATATGTATGTATGTATATCTGATGTTGATCTGTCAAAATGTTGTATTTCCTTTCTCCAAGCTATTGAACACATTTTATCTCCTTTTGTTTATTATCATTCTCTACTTTCTTGTTTTCATCTCCTTTTTTAGGTAGTAGTAGTAGTAAATAAGAACGTCTACTAGACATTTTAATGACGTACACATGCTGTATGGGTATACATTTTCAATATACTACTCCGTCAAGAAAGTGCCGTACCGTGAAATGATCATTTAAAACGCCCGCTTAAAGGAATTGTTGTAATTCTTTTTGTCGCTAAGTTGTTACAACTGTCCTCTATACTCACGCGTTTAAGCGTCATCTGTCATTTAGTTTGTTTACACTGCTCGGTTTTGTCAGTTCATCTCAAGTCTGTTTTGCAATTTTTACAATGGATAAAAATATCGAACAAAGAATCTCTTAAATTTTGCATTGCAAATAGAATTTCGTGTGCCGAATCGCTGAAAATGTTACATAAGGTTTACGGTAAATCGACTTTGTTAAAAACACGTGCGTATGAGTAGTTCAAAAGCGGTCGGATGTGGTGGAAGAAAGACCTGAATTTTCTGCAAACACTCAATCGCGTAAAGGTCACTAAAGACATGCTAGAACGAGTCAATTCCGACCCACATTCATAAATCGCATCGTAACGGTGATGAGTCATGAATTTACGAGTTACCATTACTGCGGTGGTGTGCACTCGGAATTCTTACTAGAAGGTGAGACAGTAAATAAAGCATATTACCTGAGCGTTATGTGACGTTTGAGAGAGCAAATTCGTCGAAAAAGATCCGATTTGTGCAAAGCAAACTCATGGATTTTGCACAACGATAACGCGCCATCTCACAAGGCCATCATTATGACCGAGTTTCTGGCTAAAAATTCAACAAATATTATCGAACAACCACCGGATTCCCCTTATATGGCCCCGGCCGATTTTTTCTCACATCAAAACCCAAATTACCACTTCGAGGCACCCGTTTTCAGTAGATAGAAGACATAAAATAGAATTCGCGTCAAGAACTGAAGTCGATTCCTGAAAATGCGGTTAAAAAATGTTTTGATAACTGGGTTATTCGTTGGCATAAGTGTATTATTTTGGAAGAGGCCTACTTTGAAGGCGATACAATAAATTTGGATGAATAATCCATATTCTGTGTTTCATTGATCAATTCGCGGTACTTTTTTGACAGAATTTGTATGTTATTTTGTTGTTCTGGATTGTTACGAAGTGAGGTAACGGTACATATATATGAAAATGTAAACTTCTACAATTTTCGATTATGATCAAAAATACCTTTTGGGTTAAAAACCGTGTATTTATACTAGACTAACAATTTTATAAAAATAATACGAAAACGCAAAGATAAACCTTCTATAACAATTTGGTATAATGGAAGCCTTCTGTTGAATGTTAATGTTAATGTACGATATTTTAACAAAGAATTGTTATAATCCAATTTACAATGACGCTAAGTAATGTGGGGCAATTTCAGAGCAAAACTGAATAGGTAAGTTCCACGAATCATAACTTAATCTAGCTTTTAACTAATTTTTCATTAAATTCTAAACCTATTTAATTTTTTATATTCAAAGTTAAAAGAGGAGACCATTTATCATCCTTTACTAGTAAGTGATAAGAAAGGATTTATACCATATCTTTTGATATTCACCACAAAATGAATGCAATAGTCTAAAATTATACAAAGACATAGGGAGTGCATGAATACATTGTAACAAAATGAACTCATTCTGATGCACTTTTGCAAACTATTTTTTTGTATCTTAATGTATTTAAAATATGGCTGGCTAAAACAAATATACAACAAAAAGGTGTCAATACGCAGTTTTGTAACAAACAGCACATATACTCGTATGTGCGCGCGTGCGTGCGTGCGCGTGTGCGTCTGCGTGTGAGCGAGTGTGAGTGTGAGTATGTGTGCGTGTGCGTGTATGCGGGTATGCGGGTGTGCGGATGTGCGGGTGTGGGGGTGTGTTGGTATGTGGGTGTGTGGGTGTGTAGGTGTGTGGGTGGGTGGGTGTGTGGGTGGGTGTGGGTGTGTGGGTGTGTGTGTGGTGTGTGTGGGTGTGTGTGGTGTGTGTGGGTGTGTGTGTGGGTGTGTGTGGGTGTGTGTGGGTGTGTGTGTGGGTGTGTGTGTGGTGTGTGTGGGTGTGAGTGTGTGGTGTGTGTGTGTGTGTGTGTGTGGTGTGTGTGGTGTGTGGTGTGTGTGTGTGTGCGTGTGTGTGTGTGTGTGGTTGTGTTTGGTGTGTGTGTGTGTG